>SJYT01067627.1:0-72654 GCA_006410635.1 Cephalophus harveyi
AGCCCTGGGATTTCTTTGGAAGGAATGATGCTAAAGCTGAAACTCCAGTACTTTGGCCACCTCCTGCGAAGAGTTGACTCATTGGAAAAGTCTCTGATGATGGGAGGGATTGGGGGCAGGAGGAGAAGGGGACGACCGAGGATGAGATGGCTGGATGGCATCACTGACTCGATGGATGTGAGTCTGAGTGAACTCCAGGAGATGGTGATGAACAGGGAGCCCTGGCATGCTGCAATTCATGGGGTCGCAAAGAGTCGGACACGACTGAGCGACTGAACTGAACTGAACTGAGTCCCACAGGAGGCAGTAAGCCCCATGGGCTCTTTATCTCTTGATAAGGAAGTGCTCCAAGGCGTCAAAAGTCTGCAGGCACAAGATGGCCTTTGCAGCATATAGTGTCTGGGATCTGCTTCAAAGAATGTGGAAGGAGGAGCAGCCAGGGCGAGTAGGAGGCTGCATAGAGGACAAAAAAGACTAGCCACGAATCACCAATTTTTGAAGTTGAATGGTTACATGGGCACCTGGGAAGCCCAGAATCTTATTCTACCTTTATATATATTTGAATTTTAAATAGCAAAAGTGGCTTTGTAATGATAGTATAAAATATAAAAAGGTCTTAATATTATCTTCCTTTACTCCCAGTGGATTGCCTGGGGGAGCATCCTCTGGGTGTGATCCCTACTTGGGAGCCCACCGGCTTGGGAGTCTGGTGTGCAGTGTCGCCTCTCAACCCCGGGCCCCTGGGAAGCGTGGCTGTCAGAGGGGTCTCTTTCAGGAGGAAACCAAGGTCTGCACCCCATCTAAAGGCCTTCAGGGTCAGAGACCTGACAACCAAACCAGCAGTACTTAGAGCCTTGTCATCAGAATTCCTTCACTCTGTGGGACATCAGTCCCTTTCATAAAAGTAGAAGATTTTCAAGATCCCTTCAGAAGGAGAGATTGGCATTGTTTAAAGAAAAAAAAAATTCAATGTTTAAGAAAAAAGACAAAGTTCTCCTTCAAGAAATAACAACCCTGCTAGCTTACTCCGGGTGTGAAATAATGTTATTGGCAATGAGATTGGGGTGTTCTATTTCTGTCTCAATAAACTTTCTCTCCCCTGGGTAGTATTTTATAGTTACTGCTTCTATGCTCCACTGGCATGGGCATAATTTATTATGTGTTTACATGTTTCACTCACTCTGCTAAGGTGGGAGCCCAGTGATACATTATTACTGTGCGTGCCTCTGTGTGTGCACGTGTCTGTGTGTGTACACTTGCATAAATATTGACAGGCTACTCAAAGACACCTGACAGGTGGTGGGCTTTCCACGTTTCACAGCACCAGTCACCTCCCACCCCCACCCTGGCCGCCCCAGGACAACAGGCACCTCCATGGGCTCTTGGCTTAGATCAAATGTGTCCTCAGACCCCATATAGTCCCTTCTTCTCTGAAAAGAAGCAGGACAATCCCAGGACCATGCTGTTTGCCTGTCACTGCTCAGCTTCTATATTTCCTACTTTGACTTGCTTTCCTGTATGAAGATGAAATTCCTCCTATTTCTGGGTGGAATGTCAGCTTGCACAGCACTTTTCTCAACAGAGTCATGTGAAGGAAAAAAGCAGATGCTATTATTTGCCCTTTTTCTCCACTGGAGACCCACCAAGGGCAATGGTATTTGCAGGCCAAACAGCAAGGGAGGAATCCGGCCCCAGGCCAGCTCTGATGGGAGAGCCACTAAATGCTTAGGTTCTTCACTGTTAAAAGATGGAGATGATGGTAATTACTGCACAGAGCTGTTTCTGAAATGATACATTATTTGAAATGCTCAGCAGAATGACTGGCATGTCAGAAAGTGCCGTAAATGTTACCAATGCTAGTGTTCTTTTCCAAGTATTGTGTTCTGAGACCTTGTAATAACAACAATTGGGCCTGGTAGATAATAATAACAACAATAATAACAAAACAGGTGACTTACTACATACTGGCATTGCTTGAAGCCCTTTTTGTGAACAGACTCATTTATTTGTCACAACAGACCTATGTACTAGGCATGATTATTGTTGTTGTTTAGTCGCTAACTCGTGTCCCACTCTTTTGCGACACCATGGGCTGTATGTAGCCTGCCAGGCTCCTCTGTCCATAGGATTTCCCAGGCAAGAAAACTGGAGAAGGTTCCCTTCTCCACGGAATCTTCTGGACCCAGGGATCAAAACCCTATCGCCTGCATTAGCAGGCGGACTCTTTACTACTGATCCACCAGGGAAGCCCACAAGCATTATTATTAATCCTGTATAAGGATAAGGGAGACAGATTGTTAGGTTGAAGCAACCTGGTAATTCGCTTGTCTTTTAAAATAGAATTAGCCCATACTTGGAGTATTTCCTCCTTACCACATCTTTTCTACCATCATTCCTGACCGGTGACTGCCTTGGGGTTTCTAAATTCCCCATCACCCCTTGCTCGTAGGTCACCACCTCTGTAGCATCCACTCCCCGGCTTCCCTCCTTGTATGTGATATTCCTTTATCTTATGTCTCAAGGGTTCCTTTGGTGAGGAATCTGAGCCTCGGAGTGGGCAGCAAACCACCCAGACCTACAGCGTGAGCTCCGAGGGTCCAGTCTGTCCTCGTCCTCCCCGCTGTGTCCCTGGATGCTGTAGAGCGCAAAGGGCCGGGCTGCCTGCAGCCCCCGGAGTCCTCAGGAGGCCTGGACCACTGCACCAGCCGTGGCCTGGCCGGCATCCGAGCCGAAGGGACAAGGACACTCAGTAGGGGGCACCCGAGAGCCCACATGGCCTCCAACTCCCCTCCCTCCAGCTCCGCGGCCGGGAAGGGCTTGGAATTTAATCCTCCGCATTCCATTCTGGGTTCCTGTGACATAATAAGGCCCAAGGAGGGATCTCGAGTGACTGGTCAGCAGAACCCTCAGCGGGATTTTCTATAGATAGCCAGGGCGTGTCTCGGGCTCGGTCCTTTCTGCGGGAGGAAAGTGCTTCCCCGCCGGGCTGGGCAGCGCCCTGTGCGGCAGGTGGGCGACGTGGGGGACCGGCTAGGCCCCGGGCTCGGGGGGACTTTGTCCGGCAGCAGGGGAAGGGACGCCAGGGATCCCGGGCCGGGAGAGGGAATTCCAACTATGGCGTTTTGGAGAAAACTCTTTAGTTATTTGCCCTCACCGACCTCACCCCGAGATGGGACTGCGGCTGCGATGAGATGTCCCAGATACTGAGCCTCCAGCAGCCTTTGACGCCGGCTCTGCAAAGATTCCGCGGTCTAAGCCGGGCTGTCCTTGGCGAGAGAGGCGTGTTTGGAATGTCGGTGCGGCCGCCGCTCTGATTGGAGGTTTGGGGTTTTAGAGTTCCTTAATTTGCATGACCATGCGGCATGCTTATTACAGTCCACAATAGAGGGTTGGAATTTGAAACTGTTTACCTTCCAGATTCCAAACAAGCAGCATTCCTATCAATAATGCCACATAAAGACCGGCATGATGGTATAGAATCCTAACATGACTAATATATTTTATTTTATCCTGTCTAGCGGTGGAAAGGACTTCTCAGGAGGCACGTATCTCTTTTACATAAAATAATAGCTAAGTTGCCAAGGGCTTTAATGACATAATTTCATCATGGGATTCTAGAGTCTTTGGTTTATGCGACCATCAAGAACCCTGAGACGAAATTAATTCATGTAACTGGGACAAGCCCAAGTGCTGTGTTTCCATTCCCCTTATAAGTGAACGCAACTGTTTAATTGCCCAAACATTTGGTGGGTAGGGAGGTGGAGAAAAGCCTGTCTGATGTATCCATTAGCTGCAGAATAAATTCCTTAGAGGCAATATACTGTTGTTAAAAATATGAGCAGTTGAGTCAGACAGCCTGGGTTTGAATCCTGACTTGGCCTGAAATCTGTGAAAACTTGAGTGAGTTATTGATGTTTTCCAAGCATATTACTCATCTGTGAGATGAGGTTGTTGATACCTGCCTCTCAGGGTTAAGAGGATTAAACGAAGTCAGAATTGATGGGCTGGATGAATACAATGCCTCTGAAAGGCCCTGGGTCCAGTGCTTGGAGCACAGTAACTGCTGATAGAAGATGCTGTATTATTAATCCCACAGCAAAAGCAAAACATTCCTGAAATGGGTCCCTGACACCATGGAGGTCCAGGAATCTTAGCTGCTTCCAGCCAGGAGCTTCTCTTTTTAGCCCCTGAATTCCTTAAATGCCCCACATTTGTGAGTTGTATTATTCGCAGCCCGAGAGAGCAGGATGGCGGCCCCCACCCTGTCTGGAATCCCAGAGCACCTCTGAGATTCTGACCTAGCACAGCTGCCTGTTGCGAATAATTTAGGAAACATGAAACAGAACATATTGCAGTTCCACAGAAAGGTCTGAAGGGTGAACTTTATGTGTCTGTCATGTATCTGCTTTCTCCTGCAGAGGACTGAAAGCAGGGCTCTGCCTGGAAGAATATCCCCCTGCTGCACCACCAGGCGAGGAAGAGGAGCTCCTGAAACTCGAAAGATGGGGTCCATGCAGGTCCCATTTTCCCCTAAAATCTGTTATCGTGCTACTTTGTCCCTGGTGTCGAGAAGGGCTTCTTGGTAGATGTAAACAGAGTGCCTGCCTGTAAGTGGACCTTAGCTTTGTAATTCAAAATTATGATGTCACACACTTCCTACATTATAGCTTCAAGACCTTGGCACAGAACTGCATGATTCTGCACCTCTTTGCTCTTCTTTTTACAGACATTTTGATGTGGACGATTCTTAACGTGTTTATTGAATTGGTTACAATATTACTTCTGTTTTATGTTTTGTTTTTTTTTGGCCTCAAGGCTTGTGAGATCCTACCTCCTTGACCTGACCAGGGATTGAACCCGCAGCCCCTGAAGTCTTAACCACTGGGCCGCCAGGGAAGCCCCTGTTTGTTCTTAAAACCTGCAGAGTGAAGGGAATGGAAAGCCCTTCGCTGGGTGATTGGGTAGATTCAATGGCTTATTGCATGGCAGGTGCCCAGTACAGCTCCTGGCATATGGTAGACACCCTGTGAACCTTGTTTCTCTTCCAAAGGGCCAGGAAACCTGAAGCAGAGAGGCAGTGCCCACTCAGCTCCCTCCCATTCTTTCCCAAGGAAGACGACCATAGGCAGAGAGAGAATGCCGTCTCAGAGAGGAACGCGTGGCAGTGTGATGTCACATGCTGGGTGGTGGCGATGTAAAGGGTGACAGCCCACACCTGACCAGCCTGCAGGGCCCTTGTCATCAGCAGCAGCCCAGTTATTGATACACTTCCTATACTGAGGCCTTCTCTGAGTACACCAACCTAAATGATCTGAGAACAGGGATTTTTAAGGATCCAGATATTGCTGTTAATTATCAAAGAGAAAGAATGTTTTATTTCAAAAATGTTTTTTCTTTTTTGCTTGAAATCCAGTCACTCTTTCCTATCTGTGATCTCTAGAACTGGGAGTCCCACTTCCTCCAGAATAGAGTTTAGAGTCTTTAAATATGCCCACCCATTTTCCTGGGCAAGCAATGGCAGCAGACAGTCATTAAATCGTGTGGGAGGGGCAGGGGTGTGACATGCCCACAGGCTGTTGGCAGAGGATGCATGTTCAGATTTGTCTCCGTAACTGGACTGACAGCTCCTTTTTAATAGCTGAGAATTTGTGTTCGATGTATGCACTCTCAAGCCTTTCCCACTTATTCTATGTGACTTTTTCCTATGTGCCTTTGCTCTCTCTGAAAATATTTTCTTCTCACCTATGTGAGTGAGCTGGTCACAGTCATTCTTAGGAACTGTGAATGGAGCTGAATTTATTTGCAGGTCAGCTCTGCAGCTGCCAATTCCTTGCAACAGATATTTGGAAAGAAAGAACCCTAGCTGCAAATAAATAAATAAATGTAGACGTGCTGGTTTTCACCTCTAAAGCAGGTACCATGCCTGTTAAGTCTTGTGTATTTCCCCAGGGCACCTAGAATAGTTCTTTCTAATGGTTGGCATTCCATAAATGCTATAGTCTGTTTACCTTCCAGATTCCAAACGAACAGCATTCTGATCAAGAGGAAGGGACTCAGAGGCAACTTGAGTGGGAAGGGGGCTGCAGAAAATGGATTCTCCTCTTTTCAGTGACCCATTGTTTGTGATTGACACCATTATACACCCCAGAAGGTCAAGTATAGACTTTACATGAAATTATTCCAGAAACATATCAATATAAAAGATGCTACATAAAATAGCCACTGGACACTCTAAGACTGCAATCACTGAAGAGGCTGAATCTTTGCTTGGTCTGCTTTATATCATGCCTAGTACCATGTTACACAGAAATAAATAAACGTATAATTTTATAAAGAATAAATGCTGGGGCTTTCCTGGTGGCTCAGTGGTGAAGAGTCCACCTGCCAGTGCAGGAAACATGGGTTCGATCCCTGATCCGGGAAGATCTCTCATGCCACGGAGCAGCTCAACTGATGTGCCACCACTATTGAGCGTGTGTTATCGAGCCCGTGAGCCACAACTGCTGAGACCATGTGGTGCCCACTTGCTTTGCAACAAGAGAAGCCCTCGCACTGCAACTAGTGAGTAGCTACTGCTTACAACTGGAGAGACGCCTGCACAGCAACAAATGCCCAGCACAGCCAAAAAGAAACAGATTAAGAGGTTAAAGCGTCTGCCTCCAAAGCGGGAGACCCGGGTTCGATCCCTGGGTTGGAAAGATCCCCTGGAGAAGGAAATGGCAATCCACTCCAGTATTCTTGCCTGGAGAATCCCATGGACGGAGAAGCCTAGTAGGTTACAGTCCACAGGGTCGCAAAGAGTTGGACACCACTGAGCGACTTCACCTTCAAGAAACATAAATGCTATTAGAAACTGACAAGAATGCTGAAAAAATCAGTGGGTGGAGATGCCTCCATATTTGCCTTGAAGCAACATGTCTCTTCGGTAAATGTCTTGGTTGGGCTGGGCCTCAGTTATATTTATAAAATGACCAGATTGTTGCTCCCTAAACTCTTTATCCATCAAAAACAATTCTAGGACAGCCTCTCTCAGCCCCACCACCTCATTCATTTGCTTCACAAATATTTACTGAGCACTTAGTATGTGCCAGGCACTCTACTAGGAGTTGGAAATACAATCTGTGAGGAAAAACAAATGCATTCTTTTGCCCTCATGGAGCTTATAGTCTAGTGGGAGACAGACACAAAATAAATGGCCATGCAAATAAAAATGCAATTCAAAATTGTGTTGAGTGCTCTGAAGGAAAGCATAGAGATTATGAATCTAACATGGAAACCTGATTAGAGGTTGGGGGATCATAAAAAAGGCCTGTGATTGTATTTTTAATGCCCTTTGAGAAACCACATACTAATAAAAAGTTACTGCCAATTGAATAAGGTTTTAAAAGTATTTGTATTTTATTAGGCACTACAGCAAGTGACTGAGGACGAGATGGTTGGATGATGTCACTAATTCAACAGACCTGAGTTTGACCAAACTCTGGCAGATAGTGAAGGACAGGGAAGCCTGGTGTGCTGCAGTCCATGGGGTCATAAAGAGTCGGACATGACTGCAACTGAAAAAAACAAGCACAGCAACATACCTATATATACACGTGGAAAAAACATGGTTTACATGTCTAAGGCAGCTGGAATCCATGAGTGCTTTGTAGTCACTGAGGACACTTACCCAGAATATACCTCATCTCCAACTACCTCTAATGGCAATTTGGCATGCTAAGTTTATTCAGTTATGTCTGACTCTTTGCGACCCCATGGACTGTAGCCTGTCAGGCTCCTCTGTCTATGGGATTCTCCAGGCAAGAATACTGGAGTGGGTTGCCATTTCCTCTTCCAGGGTATCTTCCCAGAGATCGAACCCCTGCCTGCTATGTCCTGCACTGGCAGTTGAGTTCTTTAGCACTAGCCCCACCTCAGCCAGTTTAGTTGCTCAGTCGTGTCCGATTCTTTGTGACCCCATGGACTGCAGCACGCCAGGCTTCCCTGTCCATCAGCAACTCATGGCAATTGCTCAAACTCAAGCCCATCGTGTTGGTGATGCCATCCAACCATCTCATCCTCTTTCATCCCCTTCTCCTCCTATCTTCAATCTTTCCCAGCATCAGGGTTTTTTCCAATGAGTCAGTTCTTCGCATCAGGTGGCCAAAGAATTGAAGTTTCAGCTTCAGCATCAGTCCTTCCAATGAATATTCAGGACTGATTTCCTTTAGGATGGACTGGTTGGATCTCCTTGCAGTCCAAGGGACTCTCAAGAATCTTCTCCAAGACCACAGTTCAAAAGCATCAATTCTTTGGCTCTCAGCTTTCTTTATAGTCCAACTCTCAGATCCATACATGACTACTGGAAAAACCATAGCTTTGACTAGATGGACCTTTGTTGGTAAAGTAGCATCTCTGCTTTTTAATATGCTATCTAGGTTGGTAATAGTGTTTCTTCCAAGGAGCAAGCGTCTTTTAATTTCATGGCTGCAATCACCATCTGCAGTGATTCTGGAGCCCCAAAATATAAAGTCTCTCACTGTTTCCATTGTTTCCCCATCTATTTGCCATGACGTGATGGGAGCAGATGCCATGATCTTCGTTTTCTGAATGTTGAGTTTTAAGCCAACTTCTTCACTCTCCTCTTTCACTTTCATCAAGAGGCTCTTTAGTTCTTCTTCACGTTCTGCCGTAAGGATAGTGTCACCTGCGTATCTGAGGTTATTGATATTTCTCCCACAAGCTTGATTCCAGCTGTGCTTCTTCCAGCCTGCCATTTTTCATGATGTGCTCTGCATATAAGTTAAATAAACAGGATGACAATACACAGCCTTGACATACTCCTTTCCCGATTTGGAACCAGTCTGTTGTTTCATATCCAGTTTTAACTGTTGCTGCTTGACTTGCATACAAATTTCTCTGGAGGAAGGTAAGGTGGTCTGGTATTCCTCTTGAAGAATATTCCACAGTTTGTTGTGATCCACACAGTCAAAGGCTTTGGCATAGTCAATAAAGCAAAAGTAGATGTTTTTCTGGAACTCTCTTGCTTTTTTTGATGATCCAATGGATGTTGGCAATTTGATCTCTGGTTCCTTTGCCTTTTCTAAAACCAGCTTGAACATCTGGAAGTTCACGTATGGATGAAGCCTGTCTTGGAGAATTTTGAGCATTACTTTGCTAGCATGTGAGATGAGTGCAATTGTTTGGTACTCTGAGCATTCTTTGGCATTGCCTTTCTTAGGGATTCGAATGAAAACTGACCTTCTCAAGTCCTGTGGCCACTGCTGAGTTTTCCAGATTTGCTGGCATATTGAATGCAGCACTTTCACAGCATCATCTTTTAGTATTTGAAATAGCTCAACTGGAATTCCATCATCTCCACTAGCTTTGTTTGTAGTGATGCTTCCTAAGGCCCACTTGACTTCACATTCCAGGATGTCTGGCTCTAGGTGAGTGATCATACCACTGTTTTTATCTGGGTCATGAAGATCTTTTTTTGTATAGTTCTTCTGTGTATTCTTGCCACCTCTTCTTAGTATCTTTTGCTTCTGTTAGGTCCATACCATTTCTGTCCTTTATTGTGCCCATCTTTGCATGAAATGTTTCCTTGGTATCTTTAATTTTCTTGAAGAGATCTCTAGTCTTCCCCATTCTAATGTTTTCTTCTATTTCTTTGCATTGATCACTGAGGAGGGTTTTCTTATCTCTCCTTGCTATTCTTTGGAACTCTGCATTCAGATGGGTATATCTTTCATTTTCTTCTTTGCCTTTAGCTTCTCTTCTTTTCTTGGTTATTTCTAAGATCTCCTCAGACAACCGTTTTGCCTTTTTGCTTTTCTTTTTCTTGGGGATGGTCTTGATCACTGCCTCCTGTGCAATGTCACGAACCTCCATCCATAGTTCTTCAGACACTCTATCAGGTCTAATTCCTTGAATTTATTTCTCACTTCCACTGTATATAATCATAAGGGATTTGATTTAGGTCATATCTGAATGGTCTCGTGTTTCCCTACTTTCTTCAATTTATGTCTGAATTTGGCAATAAGGAGTTCATGATCTGAGCCACAGTCAGCCCAATTTGCTTTAAAGATCTTAAGAAAAGTTGCTGGTTTTCTGACCAGGATTCATATGAACACTCAATGAAGGCTGAGTCAGGGGCCTGCTGCCCAGAAGCCGACATACCCATCAGCTGATGGCCACAGATGTGTGTCCTAACCGGAAGTGCAGGACATCTCCCCACCACCTGGCAAAGTTTATTTACCTTCAGGCAGGTCTGATATATGTAAGCCCGGACCCCGGGGGCCATGATGGGCCGCCTCTCTCCCGCCGGGAGGAAAGTCCCTAATGAAAGGATCTTCCCAGATCCCGAGGACCAATGACAGCACACTTGGTCAGCTAAAACAATCCCCACCCCGCATAAAGGACCTATCAGCCCGCAACACCTCGACCTAACAACCTATCCGAACCCCCATCTACTAACCGTACCCTTTTTGGCGATCTTGCCAGACCATCCCTCACAAGGAACGTATATAAACCACCCCCAACACGGTCCGGCCGCGGACTTCCTCGACCTGCCTCGTTCGGGTCTGGGAACCCCGCCCGGTAGCGCTTCACCATTAAAGCCTGTTAGACACTCTTTTTGGTGTCCTGGTCATCTTTTACCTAACAATATAGATCATCAGTTCAGTTCAGTTCAGTCACTCAGTCATGTCCAACTCTTTGCAACCCCGAGACTGCAGCACGCCAGGCTTCCCTGTCCATTACCAACTCCCGGAGCTTGCAGAAACTTATGTCCATCGAGTCACCACAAGCCCTTTTGCCATTCAGTCCTTAGCTCACCAAGTGGAGGCAGCAAGGGCCTCTTCAGCATCCCTCACCTAACCCCTAACCCCAACGTTGTCCGTTTATATTTTATTTCCCAGGGCCCAACTGGGTGATTGTATGTTATGTCCCAGAAACAAATGTGTTTCTGCCATGTTAGCCTCTTAGCTATGGAAATTGCTATACATCCTGGATTTATGTCTGGGTGGGGCAAGCTTCCATCAAAAGTAGACAATTTCAATATTATAATCCCCCTGGGATAACCAGGGAGTAACAAGTTCAGATAAGAAACTAGGTCCACGATGGGAACAATCCCCTTGAACAGGCAAAACCACTGAAGGATGGATGAGGAATTTACATTCAGCTTGCTGGCTGCCTGTTCTTTCCAGGAGGAGGGAAAGAGGAGTTTGGAGTCTATGCAAGGTCCACAGCTGAAGCTGAGGCAGTTCCATCCCTCACCTGGAACAGATGTGCAGAAAAGGAAGGTCCTTGCCCTGTTGGTGACCTTACTTATATCCCAATCCCTGGATGGCAGAGATGGCAGTCGTGGCCAGCCCAAAGGGCATATAGTCACTATTTGTTCAAAGAGTGAAGGGTCTGGAAAAGGTGTTGGGGTAAGGGCACTGAGCCAGGCATGGACTAAAATAAACCTTAGATATACTAGAAGTGAGGCAGAGAAGCAAAGGAGGGCTTGCCAGGGAAGTCAAGCAGGAGAGGCACTGGGTCAGCACTGTTTCCCTGAACCAGGCCAGGTGAGGGAAGGAGTTGCATTCACGGCAAACACAGTGCAAGCTGCTTCGGGTCTCCACACACCCAGCGCAGTGATCCTGTTGCAAAAGGACCATTCCCCTTGCAGAAAGTCTGGCCTCACCATCTCTTCTGGTAGGAAGTGCCTCACATTTGTTTGAAATATGATTGCATTTAGAATTTGCTTTTTAGAGACAGCACCTGAGGACATTCCCAATATGTAAAATGCACATATATCTGTCACCTGGACCATTTCTGTTTTTATTTAGGTCCCATCAAAGTCTAAAATGGGATTGGAGGTGACGAAGTGCTCACAGATAGCTGCTGAGGGCAGCCAAATGGAACCGTGGAAACCCTGTTATACCACATCCTTGCTCGTCTCTGCACTTTGTTCAGAACCCACGAGCTGGTGTGAGTTGGGATAAGTCATGTAACCTCTCTGAGCTTCTCTGCTTTCTCTCTTTTCACTGTGATTATTTCGTCTATTTTTGTAATCATTTTTTTGTATGACATGAAACTGAACAGGCTTCCAGGACTTAAATTCAGACTTTCCCAGAGTGTGGGATTAAAATATGTGCATGATTAAAATATCAAATAATCCAAAAGGTTTTGGAAAGTAAAGAAACAGTACCCTGGCCCACCTCTCTCCACCCTCTCTCTGCTTCCCATAGACAACAGTCTCCAACATGTTTCTATTTTTAGTTCTGCCCGTGGTTTCTCTTTTCATCTCCAAATGGTATGTTTACGTCTTGATCAACAACCTTAGCAGACATTGTCTATCCACTTCCTTTTAGGGTAGATAAAGTTTTCATTCTTATCCCCACTCCCTCCCATGTTTTGAAAGTTCTGGCTATTTTGGTTTCTCTGTTACTACTCAAACTGAATACAAACCCCTAATTCTTGTTCCACTAACAGTCAATGATACCTCTGACTCCTCATTCAGGAAGATGATAATAAAAGCGGAAAGTCTTTCTTCTACCTCTCTACCCACTTCTGCCTCTCAAATTCTATCTATTCTGTAACCACAATCAAGTCTCCCCTGCCTTGTTTATAGGTTGATTCTAAAAACTGAAAACCAGAAAACAGTCTTTTCATTATGACTATGTAAATATCGTTACAGAGCCAAGCAGTGTGCCATGCTTACATTTCTTCTCCCTGGTCCCAGTGTCATGACCCCAGTGCCACTCAACGCAAAATGTCTCAAACATCAAGAACAAATAGCCTTCCTTTTCATACTCATCCAGTTGCTCAAAATATGGCCCCCTTTCAGTTGAGTTCCTATTTGGACTACGACTTATGTGTATGCTTTGTTTTTGTACACATCTGTACACATTTTGTACACACCTGTGGTTTTGAATTTGAAATCTAATGCTAGTCGGATTCTCTTTCCTCATAGGTGACTAATTTTTTTTCTCTTTAGAAACTCTTAGAATTTTTCTGATCCCCGGTGTTCTGACATTTCACAGTGAGTGTGTCTAAGAAGAAGAATTGTTTCTTTGTTTCTTTCTGGGCATTTGGGAGCCCTTTTGTTTAGAAAACTCTGAGCCTTTTCTTTGTATATTTACTAGGCTACTTATCCTTTGGGTTTTCCTTGTTCTCTGTTGTGAACACCTAATAGGCAGATGCTAGATTAAATGGCAGCCCACTCCAGTGTTCTTGCCTAGAGAATTCCCAGGGACTGGGAGAGACTGGTGGGCTGCCATCTATGGGGTCGCAAAGAGTCGGACACGACTGAAGAACCACTGAAGGATGGATGAGGAATTTACATTCAGCTTGCTGGCTGCCTGTTCTTTCCAGGAGGAGGGAAAGAGGAGTTTGGAGTCTATGCAAGGTCCACAGCTGAAGCTGAGGCAGTTCCATCCCTCACCTGGAACAGATGTGCAGAAAAGGAAGGTCCTTGCCCTGTTGGTGACCTTACTTATATCCCAATCCCTGGATGGCAGAGATGGCAGTCGTGGCCAGCCCAAAGGGCATATAGTCACTATTTGTTCAAAGAGTGAAGGGTCTGGAAAGGTGTTGGGGTAAGGGCACTGAGCCAGGCATGGACTAAAATAAACCTTAGATATACTAGAAGTGAGGCAGAGAAGCAAAGGAGGGCTTGCCAGGGAAGTCAAGCAGGAGAGGCACTGGGTCAGCACTGTTTCCCTGAACCAGGCCAGGTGAGGGAAGGAGTTGCATTCACGGCAAACACAGTGCAAGCTGCTTCGGGTCTCCACACACCCAGCGCAGTGATCCTGTTGCAAAAGGACCATTCCCCTTGCAGAAAGTCTGGCCTCACCATCTCTTCTGGTAGGAAGTGCCTCACATTTGTTTGAAATATGATTGCATTTAGAATTTGCTTTTTAGAGACAGCACCTGAGGACATTCCCAATATGTAAAATGCACATATATCTGTCACCTGGACCATTTCTGTTTTTATTTAGGTCCCATCAAAGTCTAAAATGGGATTGGAGGTGACGAAGTGCTCACAGATAGCTGCTGAGGGCAGCCAAATGGAACCGTGGAAACCCTGTTATACCACATCCTTGCTCGTCTCTGCACTTTGTTCAGAACCCACGAGCTGGTGTGAGTTGGGATAAGTCATGTAACCTCTCTGAGCTTCTCTGCTTTCTCTCTTTTCACTGTGATTATTTCGTCTATTTTTGTAATCATTTTTTTGTATGACATGAAACTGAACAGGCTTCCAGGACTTAAATTCAGACTTTCCCAGAGTGTGGGATTAAAATATGTGCATGATTAAAATATCAAATAATCCAAAAGGTTTTGGAAAGTAAAGAAACAGTACCCTGGCCCACCTCTCTCCACCCTCTCTCTGCTTCCCATAGACAACAGTCTCCAACATGTTTCTATTTTTAGTTCTGCCCGTGGTTTCTCTTTTCATCTCCAAATGGTATGTTTACATCTTGATCAACAACCTTAGCAGACATTGTCTATCCACTTCCTTTTAGGGTAGATAAAGTTTTCATTCTTATCCCCACTCCCTCCCATGTTTTGAAAGTTCTGGCTATTTTGGTTTCTCTGTTACTACTCAAACTGAATACAAACCCCTAATTCTTGTTCCACTAACAGTCAATGATACCTCTGACTCCTCATTCAGGAAGATGATAATAAAAGCGGAAAGTCTTTCTTCTACCTCTCTACCCACTTCTGCCTCTCAAATTCTATCTATTCTGTAACCACAATCAAGTCTCCCCTGCCTTGTTTATAGGTTGATTCTAAAAACTGAAAACCAGAAAACAGTCTTTTCATTATGACTATGTAAATATCGTTACCAAGCCAAGCAGTGTGCCGTGATTACATTTCTTCTCCCTGGTCCCAATGTCATGACCCCAGTGCCACTCAACGCAAAATGTCTCAAACATCAAGAACAAATAGCCTTCCTTTTCATACTCATCCAGTTGCTCAAAATATGGCCCCCTTTCAGTTGAGTTCCTATTTGGACTACGACTTATGTGTATGCTTTGTTTTTGTACACATCTGTACACATTTTGTACACACCTGTGGTTTTGAATTTGAAATCTAATGCTAGTCGGATTCTCTTTCCTCATAGGTGACTAATTTTTTTTCTCTTTAGAAACTCTTAGAATTTTTCTGATCCCCGGTGTTCTGACATTTCACAGTGAGTGTGTCTAAGAAGAAGAATTGTTTCTTTGTTTCTTTCTGGGCATTTGGGAGCCCTTTTGTTTAGAAAACTCTGAGCCTTTTCTTTGTATATTTACTAGGCTACTTATCCTTTGGGTTTTCCTTGTTCTCTGTTGTGAACACCTAATAGGCAGATGCTAGATTAAATGGCAGCCCACTCCAGTGTTCTTGCCTAGAGAATTCCCAGGGACTGGGAGAGACTGGTGGGCTGCCATCTATGGGGTCGCAAAGAGTCGGACACGACTGAAGTGACTTAGCAGCAGCAGATTCTGCCTGGAATTGATCTATATCTTTTTTGTTCACATTTTCCATCTTATTTTCTTTCTCCTCTATGCTCTAGAAGATTTCCTCATCTTTATATTCTATCATTTCTATTAAACATTTAATTTGGCAATCACGTTTTCTAATTTTTGAGAATTCTTTCTTGGTTTCTGATTTGTCCTTTTTCTTAGCATTCTGTTCTCATATATATATGTAATATCTACCCAAATCTTCCTGGAGTAGAATAATTATCTTAGTTTAGCCATAAAGCTTCCCAGGTAGCACAGTGGTAAAGAATCTGCCTGCCAATGCAAAAGATGGGGGTTCGAGCCCTGGGTTGGGAAGATCCCCTGGAGATGGAAATGGCAACTCATTCTAGTATTCTTGCCTGGAAAATTCCATGGACAGAGGAGCCTGGCGGGTTACAGCCCAGGGGGTTGCAAGGAGTTGGACGTGACTGAATACACACTGCACTTCAGACTCCTGTAACAAAGATGCTATAGACTAGAGGCTTAATCAACAGACGCTCTGGAGGCTGGGATGTCCAAGGTCAAAGTGCTTGTAGAGGCGGCATCTGCTGAGAGCTCCACCCTCATGACTTTCCAGAGGTCCCTTCTCCTAGTACCATTACATTGTGGCTTATGAGTCAACATATGAATTTTGAGGGGACACAAACATTCAGTCCATAACAATGATTGTATATCCTGATTGTGTATCAGGGATAGCCATGGTTTATACCTCTTGTCCTCGCATAATTATTAACATCTCCTCCACATTGCTTTCAAAATTGTCCCAGGTTAGATGATAAATTACACAGTCTCTTTACTGTGAAGATACTGAGAATTATTTTTAAAATCCTCTTCTGTTCTTGAATTATTTGTTTCTTCAGGGTGACATTTTTAGGTTGCTATTTTTTTGTCTTGATTGTCCATTGATATTTAAGAATGAGTTAGGAATTAGAAGTTCTGGGTCCGTGGAACTAGAAGTAGAGTAGAAGTCAATATAGTTGCTTATTAAATACATTCTTTCAATAGTTATTGCATTTTAAAAGTTATTTCAAAACCATAAAAAGACAAAAGAAATATTAAGATGCTTTCAGCTCATTAATTTCCCTAGAGAAGACAGTGCTTCTGAAAATAGAGAAAAAAGACCAAGGAGATTAAAAACTCAATAGAGGAAAAAAAAAAAAAGCCCAAGATGTGACACTGAAGACAAAATACAAATTATCCTGAAATAGAGAAAAAGATGTTCAACCTCACTCATGACAAGACATATATACAAATGAAAAACCATATAAAAATGCATTCTCACTAATCAGAATAGCATTGTTGGCAGAGATACAGCACAACACTGAGCTGTGATGGACAATCAACCCACAGCTACCAAAATGTAGAAAATTTATCCATTCTCTTAGCCCTTCTTCTCCTGGGGCTCTAGTCTATATATCTGACATCTGTACAAGGTTATTTATTACAGCAACAGAATAGCAAAGGATGGAAAACAACCCAAATATTCATTGAAGGGGTAATTTCAAAGAAATTAAGATATATTGTACCAAGGAATACTATACAGCAATAAAAGAAAAAAGGAGGAAGATCCCCAACTGCTAACATGGGGAGATTCTTAGGATGCTTTCTAAAGTGAGAAATGCAAACAAGATACATATATACACACACATACGTGTATATACACATATGTATGTACATAATGTTGCTGGGCTTCCCTGGTGGCTCAGATGGTAAAGAATCTGCTTGAAATGCAGGAGACCTGGGTTTGATCCCTCAGTTGGGAAGATCCTCTGGGGAAGGGAATGGCTACCCAATCAAGTATTCTTGCCTGGAGATCCCATGGACAGAGGAACTTATAGTTCTATAGTCCCAATAGTGGGCTATAGTCTATGGGGTCACAAAGAGTCGGACATGACTGAAGCAAATCAGCAAGCACATGTATATAATGTTACCTTTTGCATCAGTAGAAGGCAATGGCACCCCACTCCAGTACTCTTGCCTAGAAAATCCCATGGACGGAGGAGCCTGGTAGGCTGTAGTCCATGGGGTCGCTGAGAGTTGGACGCAACTCAGTGACTTCACTTTTACTTTTGACTTTCATACATTGGAGAAAGAAATGGCAACCCACTCCAGTGTTCTTCCTTGGAGAATCCCAGGGATGGCAAAAAAAAAAAAAAGCCCAAGATGTGACACTGAAGACAAAATACAAATTATCCTGAAATAGAGAAAAAGATGTTCAACCTCACTCATGACAAGACATATATACAAATGAAAAACCATATAAAAATGCATTCTCACTAATCAGAATAGCATTGTTGGCAGAGATACAGCACAACACTGAGCTGTGATGGACAATCAACCCGCAGCTACCAAAATGTAGAAAATTTATCCATTCTCTTAGCCCTTCTTCTCCTGGGGCTCTAGGCTATATATCTGACATCTGTACAAGGTTATTTATTACAGCAACAGAATAGCAAAGGATGGAAAACAACCCAAATATTCATTGAAGGGGTAATTTCAAAGAAATTAAGATATATTGTACCAAGGAATACTATACAGCAATAAAAGAAAAAAGGAGGAAGATCCCCAACTGCTAACATGGGGAGATTCTTAGGATGCTTTCTAAAGTGAGAAATGCAAACAAGATACATATATACACACACATACGTGTATATACACATATGTATGTACATAATGTTGCTGGGCTTCCCTGGTGGCTCAGATGGTAAAGAATCTGCTTGAAATGCAGGAGACCTGGGTTTGATCCCTCAGTTGGGAAGATCCTCTGGGGAAGGGAATGGCTACCCAATCAAGTATTCTTGCCTGGAGATCCCATGGACAGAGGAACTTATAGTTCTATAGTCCCAATAGTGGGCTATAGTCTATGGGGTCACAAAGAGTCGGACATGACTGAAGCAAATCAGCAAGCACATGTATATAATGTTACCTTTTGCATCAGTAGAAGGCAATGGCACCCCACTCCAGTACTCTTGCCTAGAAAATCCCATGGACGGAGGAGCCTGGTAGGCTGTAGTCCATGGGGTCGCTGAGAGTTGGACGCAACTCAGTGACTTCACTTTTACTTTTGACTTTCATACATTGGAGAAAGAAATGGCAACCCACTCCAGTGTTCTTCCTTGGAGAATCCCAGGGATGGCAGAGCCTGGTGGGCTGCCATCTATGGGGTCGCACAGAGTCAGACACGACTGAAGCAACTTAGCAGTTTGCATCAGTAAAGGAAGAAATTTAACATATTAATCAGTATTAGCATAAAGAAACATTAGAAAAATAAGTAAGTTACCTAATAAGACAGAGATTAATAGAGATTGATGTGAGACATCTCAGTTTTATTTTTGAATCACGTAGCTAAAATATATATTTGAAAGAATGGAGTTAAAAATAAATATGCATGAAGGTTAAAAAATTATAATTTTCTATTACATAGTGTCTAAAGGATTGCAGGCCCCACTAGAATTCCCAGACATAGAAACACATTTTCTGTACTAGCTTGATTTGTGTAGTGTTTCTGACTTAAATAATCAAAGACTATTCAAATTGGCAAAGACCTAGGGGTCTGCTTGTACCAATACCCTCATTTTCTGGATGAATAAACTGAGGCCCAGAGAGATTTACTGACTTATTCATGGTCACGTTGTAGTTCAGAGGAGAGTCAGATTTTACTCTAGTTGGCTTTCAGCTCAGTATTCTTTCCACGGTCTTGTGCTCCCCAGGTACTCAAGAAGTGAGTTAAGTGACACAAATTCATACCATATTGCTTTCACTGGAACATAAGACAACTGACCAATTTGTTCACTGAATATTTTATCATACCTCTCTTATACCCTAGACCCTGTGTAGGGCCTGCAGCTACAACCAAGTCAAGGAGATCTTCACTCCCTCTTACCTGCACTCTGCCTCCCACAGAACTGGATCCCCCAGTGAGAGTTAGCCCACTAGTCATGGCGTGTTCTTGCCTGGTCTCTCTCTGCTCTCTCCTAGGCGATGTCAGGACCTGCCTCCCCTCTAGATCCCTCCACTCTTAGGCTCGACCATGGCCAGCCAGGCAGAGGGCAGATTCTGAAAGTCTGGGTGGGCATGGTGACATCAGCAAACACATCAAGACCGTGTTCGCTGGTTTTCTAAGGCTTGGAGCTGTAAGGTGAAGAAGAACTGAAACGTGGATCCAAAGTTGAGAAGCAGTCAAGGAAACAGGCAAAGCAAGACTGAAGAGGATGGAGTGCACGGTGGGTCTGGAGCTGCTGCAGAGATGGCTTTGTATTGCGACAGCCTGTGGAACACCCCCCCCCAATCTCAGTTGCTTATTACAACAAAAGTTTTTTTTTTCCTTGCTCGTGAAACATCTCTAACTTTAGTGCCTGTCCAGAGCATCTCTCCTCTCTGTAGTGTTGATGGGACCCAGGCTTTTGCATTGGCATCCCAAAATCTTGGATTAAAGTCAACATGGCTGGAGAGATGGGGCAAAGAGAACTGGGGAAAGGGTAGAATGGAAGCAGGGAAATGCCTCAGCCCAGAGTAATGTTCATCACTTCAGTTCATAGTCTGTTGGCCAAAGATCCCACTCTGACTACAAAGGGGCTGAGAAACTGCATGTGGGCGATTTGGTGAGCAATACCATTCGCCACAGGAAGGACCACTGTGCGTGCTTTCATGCTGTCTCCGTGGGACTGGATGGGGCTCTTCAGATGCATAGGAACAAGGCTAAAATGGGGCTGAATGGATCCTTCCTTTTTTCCTAAGTGCTCACACATTACTTCCTTAACAATACTTTTTTAAGAGGAGGAAATTTGAAAAAAATTTGAAAGATTTATTTATTTACCACTTCTTTTTGGCCATACTGGGTCTCTGTTCCTGTACCCGGGCTTTCCCTGGTTGCAGCACGCAGGGGCTCCTCCTGAGTTGTGATGCTCCGGCTTCTCACTGCAGCTATCTGTCCTGGTGTGTGGCACAGGCTCTGGGTACGCGGACTTCGGTCACTGTGGCCTGTGGGCTCAGCCACCCCACACCATGTGGGATCTTCCTGGACCAGGGATCAAACCTGCGTCCCCTGCCCTGGCAGAAGCATTCCTAACCACTGGAGCACCAGGGAAGTTCCTTAGCATCCATTTTAAAAGACTTTATTAAACATCGGAGAGTGTTAGCCACCCAGTCGTGTCCGACTCTTTGAGACCCTGTGGACTGTAGTCCATCAGGGTCCTCTGTCTTAGCATTTATTTACAGTTGTGCCAGGGCAAATTCTGATTCTTTAAAATAACA
Source organism: Cephalophus harveyi (assembly GCA_006410635.1). Classification (NCBI taxonomy): domain Eukaryota; kingdom Metazoa; phylum Chordata; class Mammalia; order Artiodactyla; family Bovidae; genus Cephalophus; species Cephalophus harveyi. Next base: position 20,733 of record SJYT01067627.1, read on the forward strand.
AAGCTGTAGAAATTTCCTGCCTCTGAGAAATTTAGACCCAGGAAGAGTTTTTCTGTTGTCCTTTTAGGTTTCAACCCCAAACAATATTTGGGTGTCATCTATACAATTTAGAGCCTCTTCTGATGAGATTTGTTCTTCCTTTTTTTGTTTTCAGAAGTCCGAGTAGTCCTGGAGTCCCCGTTTTTTGAGGGAGCAGACACAGAGCATTTTGCTCACAGAAAGGAAACTGAATGGACCACTTTTATTACAACTTTTTTGGGGCCGAGATGAGGGTCTATGGTAAAAAGTCAGTTCCATGTTCTTTACTACAAAATTAAGTGTGGTAGCTCACCTACATATGAACGAGTTCCCTTCTGAGAGTGCATTCATAAGTCCAAGTTGTTTGTAAATCCAACAAAGTTAGCCTGGGCACCCAACTAACACAATTGGCTATATAGTACTGTACTATAATAGGCTTATAATAGTTTCTGCAGAAAATAGTACATAAAAAACAAACACAAAATAAAACCCAAAATAGAAAACCCACTTTTAATCTTCTAGTACAATACCTTGAAAAGTATAGTCGTACAGTACAATGGCTGGCATCGAGTGAACAGGCAAGAAGAGTTACTGAGTGGAGGAGAGAGAGGAGCGGGGAGATGGCAGAGCAGAAGGGCGGTCGGCAACAGAAGACGGAGGGCAGGCTGAGACGTCACTCATGCCTGGTGTTGACGGAACGTTAAGTTCACAACTTTGAAAGTCTGTAACTTGAAGGTTTGTATGGAAGGGACTTTCTGTAAGCACAACCTAATTTTGGACACAGAGGATCTCACTTCCCATATTCCCTTGTGCGTCCCTGAAGTCAGAACACACACACAGACACACACATCCTTCACGGTGCTCAATCAGTGTGCATCTTGAATGGGCACGCGTGCTCCCCGGGGTCTGGGTTGTGCCTGCAGCCCCTTAGGCGGGAGACTGGCCTCCCACAGCCCAGCCCCCAGCGCGCCTCCTGCCTCCTCTAACAGCTCCCCTTCTCCAGGCTGGTTCCCCCACCTGTTTCAACAACGCAGATTCTTACTCTCCCTTGCGAGTCATTATGCGGCTCTCTTCCCCACATGGCTTTCCCAAACCAGCCCACTGGGGCCCAACTCTCCTCCAAACTTGGCAGTCAGTCTTGAATGGCTTTAAGACATCTATCTCCCCGTTGAGTTGTTGATCAGCCACACTTTTATTGCTTTATTATTCCTCATTTAGCCAGATCTTTTTGTAAGCATGAGACCGTTTCACTGTTCTGAAAGTGTATATATTCAGCTATTTTAACCACACATGCCACCTACCATCCTAAGTACTCTACAAATGTAAACTCACTTCATTCTCATGACAACCCTATGATGCATTTGACAATATGTAACTGAGGCACTGTTTTGCTTGCTGAGGCACAGAGGTGTTAAGTAATTTACCCAAGGTCACACAGCTAGTGAGTGGCAGGGTTAAGATTCGAAAAATCTTTAAAAAAAAGCACTTACTACTTAACCCCTAATAAAATGCCTGCTGCAAAGTGTTTTGATATGTGATGGCATTTAGTGATCTTTTTACTTGGATTCTTTTAACCAGATAATGACTTCAAGTTTTTAAGCTGAACTACTCTCCAAGGCATTAGCTCCAGATAATCAGACAATGCAATGGCAACTGAGCTTCCATTGCTATTTGTTTGTGAGTTTAACAGAGGCGAACCTCTTACAAAGTGTTTGCCATGTAAATTACAGCTATACCAACCCTCGGGCCTGGGTTATAGGACTCAAAACCACTGCAATTCCCTGTTGTCCTCGCAAAGCTTAGCTCCCCACACCATGCTCCATATCTTTTCCAAGTGGGCAGTGTGCTGAATGGAGTGATCTGAGGGGCAGCTCATGCTAGAGTACTGTGGTTCTCGGTGGGACTGGTGCTGTCCCCTCAGGGACATTTGGAAATGTGAGGGGAGGCAGTGTTCTTGGCCCGTCACAGTGACTGGGTGTCTGTTGGCATTGAGTGGACCATTGTCCAGAGCTGCTCTCGCATTGAAGAGCTGCCTGCATCCCACATGACTCTGTCTGTCCTACTGGACAATTATGTAGGTGAAAAACCTGTTTCCAACCATACGAGCTCAGAAGCACAACACAGTGTTTAGGGGTTTTAAGTTTTGTTTACTGTTTAGGGTACAGTTGGTTTCCAAAGAATGCAACCACTGTGTAAATCAGGGGATGACTGTTCTTTGTTTTGTTAGAAATTTTATCAAAGGACTATTGTGCTGTTGACAGTGATTCTGCTTGTCATTTTGAGGCCATCCATGTAAGAGACACTCAACCTACATTGGTAGCTGGTGTGTCCATGGGAATTTCCCATGGGTGCAAGCGTCTGATCACTCCTTCACGATTAGCAGTGGGGTCATTTGCGTGTTGAGATATGTGTCATTGTATTGTTTGTTACCTTCCTTGTATATTATATATATCACCTACTTTTCTGGATTTGGGGCATGCTGATGAAATTCTACACCTCTGGATTGATTTTCCAACCACCGAGATGCTCCTGGTCAAACACATCACCATGTTCATCATCAACAAACAATTTTCCTGAGTGTATAGATATTACCACTGGGCAAGGTATTGATTTATTTGAAATTATCTATGCATATAGATAATTCTATAATCTGTGATTTCACTTCAAGAAGGCAAAAAGGCATGATAAACAGTTCTTTTAGGAGGGGCCATTGTGTCTGGTGGGCCAGAGACGCCTTTCCAGCTCCCCATAGCAGGAGGCGGTGTGTGCACAGCAAACCCACAAATGCACAGTGCACTAGGGAGTGAGCAGGGACGACACCTGTCCCAGTCACAGCCCAGCTTAATCACCACATTGCACGTAACGATCAGGTTGCTGCCGTGCTCTGCAAGCAGCTGCAGGAAATCAGAGTGGCTGAGGGCACGCTCCTCTCTGAGTTGCTGGAATCAACTTTGGCTTTGATTTACAAGAGCTAGCAATTGCGCTAAGCAGATGACAGATCAACAGACGTCTTTCCATTTGCAAGCACCTGGGAAAACCTCCTAATAGGCCTACTACACTCTTGGCACTTAATGAATATGAAACAGAAGTTCATTTTGATTGAAGTAGGAGATACTGGTCTATTTTTTCTGGATTTTGGAGGGAATGCTGATGAAATTCTACTGTTCTGGCTTGATTTTCTAACCATAGTGATTTTCCTGGTCAAACCCATCATCATCATCACCATCATCATCGATGATTTTGCTGAGAGTTTAATTACCATTCATAGCAGCAGCGCAGAGACAGCTCATGTTGAAAGCACTGAGGATGATCACTACAATTTATATTATCCAGCTCACTTTTTCAACATTCAACAGATGTCTACTGAATTCTGCTCCGAGTTAGTCTGTGCCATGTACAACTCAGAAGATATAGGCACCTCTATAATGAAGTTCACAGATTCAGGAAAGAATGGATATTAACAAATGATTGCACAATTATGTGTGCAGCTGATTTGATTATTAAAAAGAGGAAAAGTTTTTATTGAATTTCCCATAGGTACCTGAAGTCATCTTGTTACCCTCAAACTTGCTTCTCCCTGAAAGTCCTGATCTTAGTTATCTGGACTTCTCTCCAATTGATTCTTCAGAAAACTGAGTCATCTTGGCTATCAATTCTTTCTCACTTCCCACTCCTGACAACCAGTTTATCACCAAGGACTGCTAATTTTACCTCCCAAATGTTGTTCCAATGTGTCCCTTCCTCCATGTGCCCACACCTCTCTTCATCATCAGCCTGCACACTTATAGCAGCTCTGTGACATGTCTCCCCAGCCTTCAGTCCTGCCTGGTATCAGTCAGGTTTCAGGTACAGAGAACGGCATCCACTGCATGCGGTCTGGAGAGAAGGTAATTTGTTGGAGGGCACTAAATGGTTTACAGAATTGCTGGAAAAACTGAAGAAACACGTTGAGCTTTTGAAAATGGCTTTGGAGCCACATTGCAGAACCTGGATACCAAGGGAACTACAGCCTCCTTTATGATCAGGAAGCTGCTTGCCAAACAGAGAAGCGTGTGCTTCAGCCGCCAGTTCCAGAACTGTGGCTCCGCTGCCATCACGGGGATGCCAGTGTGATCCGGAAGCCATGACAATTAGCAAACAGCCATAATTAGAAGCAATCTTGATAGAGAAACCCCTGCGGAAAAGCCCGCCATCTCCATGCACAGCATAACCAGCAGAAACCCAGCCCCTTCTTGGTTTCCACTTTCTAGACCTTGGACAGGTCTAGACCAACTGATAAAAACCTAGATCGGATCCAGGAGTCTCAGGAGTGTAGCTTGCATCTTTCCAGCCCCTGCAGAGCTGCAGTAGGGGAAGCCTCTCCAGGGGAGGGTTAAAACAGATGTGCAAAGTCCCCAGGCCCATCACACTCCTTTTAAAGTCACCAGTTATGAGTCTACATAGAAATCTGACCACGTGGCCCTACTGCTGAAACCCTTTCAATGGCTGCCCCTAAAATCAAGTCCAAGGGTCTTTGTCTATCTTTTCTCTCGTATCATACCAGCCATTCACACTTGACTCTCTGACAGCACCGGGGGTGCTCTCTGAGCTCTGCGGGGTCCCCGTCTTTGCTCCTGCTTTGCCCTCTGTCTGGAGTGCACTTCCCACCTCACCTGACTAACTTTTACTCGTCCTTCCAGCTTCATCAGGGGTACCAGGAAACCCTTCTTGAACTTTAGGGGCTCCCAATGCAACTCCCTGGGCAGGCCTAGATCTTGAAACTATCTGCTCATATATCTGCCAGCGCCATTAGGTGCGTCTTCTCTTGCAGCAGCAACTGAGTCTGAGACCCCATGGACTGTAGTCCCCCAGGCTCCTCTGTCCATGGAATTCTCCAGGCAAGAATACTGGAGCAGGCTGCCATTCCCATCTCCAGGGATCTTCCTGACCCACGATTGAACTGGGGTCTCCTGCTTTGCAGGCAGATTTATTACCATCTGAGCTACCAGGGAAGTCCCAAATAATAATCTGTTAGCCTGAAAAGAATGGTACCGAAGTAAGCATGTCTTCATTTGGGGTGCCCAGGAATCAGACTTTGAGACCAAGTTTGCATATTTTTTTTTTTTAATTTTAAATTGTATGATAACAGAAAGTATGATAACACATTTACAGAAGACTTGGAAAATACAGAACAGAGTTACATATAGTTCTAGTATATATTACAATTATTTTTAAGTAGATAAATTAATATTTTTAGTTGGAGTTTCAATATCAAACTCTCAAAAATTAATAGAATGAATATATAGAAAGGTAGAAGGATATAGTAGACCTGAAAAGCACTATGAACCTATTCAAAATAATTAAGATTTATGCAATTTTCACACAACAGTAGGATACAAATTCTATTCAAGTTCCCATAGACTATAAACTAGGAGACCCTGGAACATATCTAGGGTCATAAAACAAGGTTGCATGCAGGAAATTTACTGGAAACGTCCTGGCCATCAGTTTCTGCAGTGAAGCTGTCTCTTATACACATCTAGTGATTGAAGCAAAACTGAGCAAAGGGAGATGCTGGAGCGTGCTGTTAGACCTCAGCCAATCCCACAGTGTGCTCAAGAAATGGAAGCCCCTTTAGAGTTGTCCCACTTTGAAGCAACAGGACTGGGCCTCTATGTCCCCATGTCAGGCAGTCATTAATGGTGGGGAGAGGGTGTCACAGCGGGCTCAGCAGCTCCCTTCAGCTGAGGGCAATCCTAGAAGGTGACTACAGTAAGTCCACTACACACAATCAAGTTCCATTCTGAGAACACGTTCATAAGTCCTATTTGTTTGTAAGTTTGTTTGTAAATTGTAAACAAATTTAGTCTAGGTATCCAACTAACACAATCAGCTGCATCACTGCTGCTTTTATGCTCGCTTCCGGACATCCTGGGCATGAAATAAAGATACTGTACTACTCTAATCTATACGGCACAGTACAGTATACTACTTTTATTTTATTGATTATGCCAAAGCCTTTGACTGTGTGGATCACAAGAAACTGTGCAAAATTCTTCAAGAGATGGGATCACTAGACTACCTGACCTGCCTCCTGAGAAATCTGTATGCAGGTCAAGAAGCAACAGTTAGAACTGGGCATGGAACAACAGACTGGTTCCAAATCAGGAAAGGAGTACATCAAGGCTGTGTATTGTCACCCTGCTTATTTAACTTATACACAGAGTACATCATGCAGAATTCTGGGCTGGATGAAGCACAAGCTGGAATCAAGATTTCTGGGAGAAATATCAGTAACCTCAGATACACAGATGACACCACCCTTATGACAGAAAGTGAAGAAGAACTAAAGAGCCTCTTGATGAAAGTGAAAGAGGAGAGTAAAGAAGTTGGCTTAAAACTTAACATTCAGAAAAGTAAGATCATGGCATCTGGTCCCATCACGTCATGGCTAATAGATGGGGGAAACAGTGAGACTTTATATTTTGGGGCTCCAAAATCACTGCAGATGGTGACTGCAGCCATGAGATAAAAAGGCGCTTGCTCCTTGGAAGAAAAGCTATGACTAACCTAGATAGCATATTAAAAAGCAGAGACATTACTTTACCAACAAAAGTCCATCTAGTCAAGGCTATGGCTTTTTCAGTAGTCATGTATGGATGTGCAAATCGGACTATAAAGAAAGCTGAGCACCAAAGAATTGATGCTTTGGACTGTGGTGTTGGAGAAGACTCTTGAGAGTCCCTTGAACTGCAAGGAGATCCAACCAGTCCATTCTGAAGGAAATCAGTCCTGAATATTCATTGTAAGGACTGATGCTAAAGCTGAAACTCCAATTCTTTGGCCACCTGATGCGAAGAGCTGACTCATTGGAAAAGACCCTGATGCTGGGAAAGATTGAAGGCGGGAGAAGGGTACGACAAAGGATGAGATGGTTGGAGGGCATCACCGACTCGATGGACATGAGTTTGAGTAAACTCCCGGAGTTGGTGATGGACAGGGAAGCCTGGCATGGGGTCACAAAGAGTCGGACATGACTGAGCAACTGAACTGAAGTATAGTACACAAAAGCACAGCTGCTTGTAGAGGATGCACATATGTGACAATGTACACCAGCTTACGTGACTGGACATGTGAACACACGTTAGCATCTTTGGAAGCTCGTAACTTGAAGGCTCATATGTAGGCGACTTACTGTACGTGACTACATTAACTAGAGTTTGATCATAGAAGATGAAGCTCTAGGATGGATATGTGGGTAAAAGGAGGGAGGATGGATTGATGGATACATAGATAACATTTATAGTTGAGGTAATTAAAAAGTAGGAGCTAGCTAGATATTTATTAAAGGCATTTGATCTTATGCTATTGTGGAGACTTTTACATAGTTTGTGTGAGATTGTTGTTTCTGTTTGATGCTGGAGCCTGAAGTTCGAAAGACAAGCAGTCAAGAGAGCAGACAGAAGTGAAACGGGGAAAGCAGGACAAATTGGAACCTGAGAGGTTGAGCTGGAACCCACCTCAGTTTCTCTATCCAAGCTACCATCTTAACTAACGGGTGGTGAGAGAAAATGGCACCCTTCATCATGGAGGTAAGAGCTGTAAGCCATGAACTCTCCCAGCACCTGGAGAAATGAGTATCTCAGGGCTGAAAGCTGGAACCTGGGCAGACAGCCACAGTTGCCACTCCTGAGTGCTGTACAAAATTTACTACCCATGTGTTTCAATCCCTCTAGGGCCTCAGTATCCAAGGATGACAGAATCTGGGCTGCAGGAAAAAGACAAACAAATTACCAAAAATGTATGATGTGTTGTTATTTTCATGGGGAATATGGAAAGTGGGGTTTGGAGGATGAAAGCCTGGGAAACACTAATTTGAAAACAGCATCTTCTGCTAGTTAGTTGTACATTTCTAGGGGAACTCGGAGAAATCTATTCACTCTTCTTCCAGTTCTTCCTACTCCTCACCTTCGTCAAAGATGGCACAGTGTGGCTTCCTCTCAGTCCTTGCCCATAGTTCAGTTCAGTTCAGTTGCTCAGTCGTGTCCGACTCTGTGACGCCATGAATCGCAGCGCGCCAGGCCTCCCTGTCCATCACCAACTCCTGGAGTTCACTCAGACTCACATCCATCGAGTCAGTGATACCATCCAGCCATCTCATCCTCGGTCGTCCCCTTCTCCTCCTGCCCCTAATCCCTCCCAGCATCAGTCTTTTCCAATGAGTCAACTCTTCACATGAGGTGGCCAAAGTACTGGAGTTTCAGCTTTAGCATCATTCCTTCCAAAGAAATCCCAGGGCTGATCTCCTTCAGAATGGACTGGTTGGATCTCCTTGCAGTCCAAGGGACTCTCAAGTGTCTTCTCCAACACCACAGTTCAAAAGCATCAATTCTTCGGCACTCAGCCTTCTTCACAGTCCAACTCTCACATCCATACATGACTATAGGCATTACTAATCAATCCTAGCATTCTTGCCCTGAGGTACCCAAAGAAGATTTCAGAGTCCTCCTTAGCACAGCTTTCCAGATAGGCATACCAACTGATTGGCTAGAACTTAATAGTCATCCCTCTGCATAATTAATTCCAGTCATTCATTCCTAACTTATTGTTTCCCCTAAAAATTTGTTTCTCACACCATCTTTACCTACTATCACAGAGCTAAAAACCCAGGAACCTAGTCTCTGTTGTGTATTCCTGGCCTTAAAATCAGGTAGAGTGAAAGGATGGAGACTTTCAATCCTGTTACTCCAGCTACTTCATTATTGCACAGTTCTGCTTCTTGGGGACCTGGATTTATGACCCAAGATAAAAGCTAATGAGAACAAAGGCAAGTGTGAGGGGAATAAGCTCACCTGCCATTTCTGGAATAGAAACTGTTCTTAAGAAGCAGGCATTGTAAAGAAATTAGGGGAAAGGAAGGTTAAAATTAAAATGTATGCAAAAATAACAGGGAAACTTCAACTTCCATTATTAACAATTCTGAGGAAGATATCTTTAGAGGTGTGCCTTGCTTTCAGCAATGGATGGATAGGTAGTGAATTTTAAAATTCAACCTGCTGGCTTAGATGATCATTTCAGAAACCTTGATCTCGGGTTTATTACCTTAATATTTTAACAATGCGTTAATAGTGTGGTCCTCTGGCCTTATTCCCCAATTAATTTTCTGTAAGCAAGCATTTACATGTTAAGCAATCTCTTTGTAAGGCAAATGACTCCTTTGTAGTGTAAATAACCCCTCAGTTTATCTAATATTGATATCACCTGCTGCTCTAATAGAAATTTACATTTTTCAAAGCACGACCATGCTTAAATGCATTTGATCACCTAAAAGACTCTGTAGGGTAAGTGTAGGGCCACTGTGGCTTCCAGGCTCTGAAGAAGAAACAGGAAGTGTGTCATGAAAGTACTTTGTTTAACCAAGTTCACATGGCTAGTCACAGTTAAGACTAGATTCCATGTCATCCGACTTGTGGCCAGAACTAACTGTGTTTCCATTGGAGTGTACTATGTCAAGTTGCATGTCTGCTCATTTATTTTTTGATGTGACATCAGCTGTATCAAGTTCTCTGAATTCAAGCCTATCCTAAAATGATCTGCTTGCAGAGGAATTAAGTAGTAGGAGTTTAGTCGCTAAGTCATGTCTGACTCTTGCAACACCATACACTACAGACTCCTCTGTCCATGGGATTTTCCAAGCAAGAATACTGGAATAGATAGCCATCTCTTTCTCCAGGGGATCTTCCTGACCCAGCAATCAGATATGCAGATGACACCATCTTTATGGCAGAAAATGAAGAGGAACTGAAGAGTCTCTTGATGAAAGTGAAAGAGGAGAGTGAAAAAGCTGGCTTGAAACTCAACATTTAAAAAGCAAAGATCCTGGCATCCGGTCCCATCACTTCATGGCAGATAGATGGGGAAACAATGGAAACAGTGACAGCTTTTATTTTCTTGGGCTCCAAAAATCACTGCAGACGGTGACTGCAGCCATGAAATTAAAAGATGTTTGCTCCTTGGAAGAAAAGCTATGACCAACCTAGATAGCATATTAAAAAGCAGAGACATCACTTTACCACAAAAGTCCGTCTAGTCAAGGCTATGGTTTTTCCAGTGGTCATGTATGGATGTGCAAGTTGGACTATAAAGAAAGCTGAGCACCAAAGAATTGATGCTTTTGAACAGTGATGTTGGAGAAGACTCAAGAGTCCCTTGGACTGCAAGGAGATCCAACGAGTCCATCCTAAAGGAGATCAGTCCTGAATATTCATTGGAAGGACTGATGCTGAAGCTGAAGCTCCAATACTTTGGCCACCTGATGTGAAGAACTGACTCATTGGAAAAGACCCTGATGCCGGGAAAGATTGAAGGCGGGAGGAGAAGGGGATGACAGAGGATGAGATGGTTGGATGACATCACCAACTGGATGGGCATGAGCAAGCTCTGGGAGTTGATGATGGATAGGGAAGCCTGGAGTGCTGCAGTCCACGGGGTCGCCAAGAGTCGGACACGACTAAGCCACTGAACTGAACTGAATCCTAATGGGGAAACCAGATGAAAGCCTGTGTGTTGAAACTCACCTGTTTATGGGACCCATTTTCCAGGGCTGCTTTCTCATGCTCAGGTCCCATCCTCAGCCCCAGGTGGTTTGAAAGGAAGACTCCAGAGGCCAAGGATCCATCATCAACTGGTGGTAGAAATTGCTTTTGGGAAGGTTATTCTGTGCTAAGCCCAGTCATTGTCTTCTCTGGAGCTCTTGGTATGCTGGCATCAGATTTAACATGCTTGGTGGGCAGAGAGGACAGGGAGAGATGCCTCAGGCTCCACCACCTAGGAGCTGTGTGGCCTCGAGTGTGTTAATCAGCCTTTCTGGGCTTCAGTTGCTGCATCTAACAGGGGCTGTGTTAGCTCCTGCCTCACAGGTCTGTTGTGAGAATTCAGTGAAATCATGCCCACAAAAAGCTCAATGCTTGAACACCTAGCAAGTACCAAAATGTGTTAGCTGTGGTGGTAACTTGGCCTGGGGCCGTCATATCATCTGAGCTTCTTCCACTTCTGTTTTTGATGGCTGTCCAGTCTGCTCTACAGGAAGACTTTGTCCCCAGCAACAGCAGATCTATAACTTTCTAGATGTTTAGAGATAGAAGGGACCTTCGGGAAACCCCTCGTACAGGAAAGGGACCCATGGGTGGTGAAGGGGTGCCTCGGTATTGGCAACATTCTTGCAGCCACCTCACCCTTCCATGGGGTGTTTCCTACGACCCTCAGGCTCTGACACCAGATTTCTGGGTTTGAGTCTTGCTGCTTCTACTGCTAATAGCACAGTCACAGGGAGATCCTCAGTCTCACCATGGCCTAGCGGAGCCTCTTCTGCAAAGTGGGGAGAGTAGCTTGCACCTCATGCAGCTTCAAAGAGAACTGATGGGAGCCATCTCTTGTTCACGGAAAGGCCTCAGGGAGTGTAGATTGATCCAAGCACGTGGGACACAGGCTGAGCTGCTTTCTCCTCGAGGGCTCCAAGGATTTCAGAAAGCCCCAGGCCCCAGCTCTGCTGACTTGTCACGCTCCACGGCCACCGCTGACCCATCACCCTAACATCTTTAGCGGTTCTAGCAAGTCCTCCCCAGCAGCTGCACTGAGTGGCACAGCCTAACCCTGTCTGCTCGTTTTACAAAATCAATCTAAAATGGCTCCACGAGGGTGGCCGGCCAGAATGAGCAGTCATTTCTGTAGGACAAGAAAACAAGAGAGCCAGATAAAGTAAACCTCGTGTTGCCCGTGTGTGCCGCGTCAGCGACAAAAGGCAGTCAGGATTAAGCCGTCCCTGGGGTCTGCTCGGGACCCAGGAGCTGTTTGTCTGAACCCCACCTCCACCCTCCAGCACCCCTGCCCTCACACTTATGACCCCAGACACCCCTGATGAGCTCAGGCCCAGAGTTCTGAGCTGGAATTCCCAGGACTTCATGTCGCTTTGACATGTCACAGACCGAACGCCCTGAAGTTAAAAAACCGTACCAGAGTCCCCAGAACTCCCCCCAGCAGAAAGGGAGGAACGGGTGGCCAGGGATGAGCGGCGGAGAGGGAAGAATCCTTCCAGAAACACTCCTAAGCTGTACTTAGCGATCAAAGGAGGAGATACAGTAGTGGTAAGACACTTGAGTTAGAGTCCCAGAAGGTGGATTTGATCCTGGTCAAGACAGATTGGGTGGGTGGGCCCAGGCTCCTGGACCCCATCGTAACAGCGATCACCCGAGGCCACTGAGCGGGAATTTTCTTAGAGGAAATCATCGACCCTGTGTCTCAGTGCCCTTGTCTCAGCCGTTTCCCAGGCTCCTCCTCTCCCAGGTGCCAGCTGCTCATCATTTCCACTCCCGTCACATCGTGCTGGTGTGACCCCTTCAGAAAAAGCCTGCAGGCCCGCAGAATTGCGAGCAATTCCTCTGTTCCAGGTTTCTCTCTCTCCCTCCCTGTCTCTCCAACTTCTGAAGTAGATCGGCCTTCTCTTTCAGTGGCTAAATGACAGCAGTTCTTCCTGGGCCCCCAGCCCCGCCCAGTCTGCATTATGCCAAGCTGAGCAGACCTCGTTTAGTTTTGTGGCCCCTGGGGTCAGGGCAGAATCATCAAAGACTCTGATGATAGCACCAGGGAGCACATCTTGGGGGCCCTGCGTGCTGAGATGAGACTGTGGAGCTGAATGAACAGAAATGGAAAACTTGCCACTTTCGACCTCATCGTATGCAAATTTCATCTCCCCATTCTGAGGTCACTGCCTCTGGCTCTCCCTGCCTTGGAAGCAGTGCGTGTCCTAGGCTGAGATCAGGAAGGGTATTTTCAAGGTGTGGAGATGTCCCTTGAATGTGTACACGCTGTACAGCTCCTTCCCTTCCCTCACCCTGCTCTTTTAAATCAGTGATTCAGGATTATGATTCTGGTTGGAAATGATGTTAAGTCACGTGGCCAGCATATCAAAGTAATCCCAAGGCTTCTAGAGCAAGTAAAAAGCGGTCTCTGAGGAGGCCTTGAATCAGCAGGCTGGGATGTGATCCTCAGTACGAGCTCCTGCTGGGGCATCTCTCCACGGCATGCATTGTGGGCGCTTTGTAAAACAGAAGGGGAGAGAAGGCCAGGACAACTCCAGGATTGTCTCGGTTTTGTTAGCAAAGACGAGATAAGCGAAATATCCTCTCTATAAAATTCAATTAGTTTTTTTCCTGGCTAATTCGTTTATCCTTGTTTATCACAGAGGCTGAGACATCAGCTCTCAGTGGGTGGTGCTCCCCCAGCGTGATACTGTTGCAAGAAGAAACAAGCCTCCCGACCAAGGTCACCCATCAGTCACGTGGTGCCACCAGACCTGCATCTCCTGGAGCGCCACGCAGAAGCAGCTGGAGTGGGCTCACAGGCGAGACACACCCTCCAGGTTTGGGGAGCTCACCGCTCACCGTGGCTGCAAGCTTCCTTCTCCAGGGCCCCTGCTCTGTGATCTGATAGAATAGAAGGAGATCTCTCCCTCCATCACCTGGCCCTCAGTTTCATAAAGGATGTTTGCAATTAAAAAGCTAGAACAACCGTTCATAGACTATTTGAAGAGAATACTGTTGCTTATAATGGAGAAGGCAATGGCAACCCACTCCAGTACTCTTGCCTCGAAAATCCCATGGATGGAGGAGCCTGGTAAGCATCAGTCCATGAGGTCGCGAAGAGTCGGACACGACTGAGTGACTTCACTTTCACTTTTCACTTTCATGCATTGGAGAAGGAAATGGCAATCCACTCCAGTGTTCTTGCCTGGAGAATCCCAGGGATGGGGGAGCCTGGTGGGGTGCCGTCTATGGGGTTGCACAGAGTCGGACATGACTGAAGCGACTCAGCAGCAGCAGCAGCAGCAGCAGTATCATATAACCTTTGCCCAGGGCATCCCAGTGTTAAAGACATTAGTTAGTTACATCTCAGAACACTCTCATCACTCTTTCCTCTGCTGGCTCAGAGACTGCAGAATAAGATACATCCAGTCAATGACAAAGGAAAAGGCAATGGAGGATGAGATTCCTCTGATCCTAGCATTCAGCTTCCTACGTCTTCTTGGAAAGGGCTGGATTTCAGATTTAGGTATCTGAGAGTGGGGTGCCGTGGTGGGAAGTGGACTGTATCCTGGACACTATTCGGAAGAACTGCAGACACAGGGCTCTGCCCCTTCCCAGCTGTGTGGCTTTGGGCAAACATCCCAGCTTCCCTGAGCCTCAGTTTCTGCACCTGAAAAATGTAACTCATAATAAATGCTGCATAGGGTTTCTGGAAGAACCACGTATAGAAATATATATGAAAGTTTGCGTGTGTGCATGCTCAGTCATGTCCAACTGTTTGTGATCCCATGGACTAAGGCCCAACAAACTCCTCTGCCCATGGGATTCTCCAGGCAAGAATACTGAAGTTGGTTGCCATGCCCTCCTCCAGGAGATCTTCCTGACCCAGAATCGAACCATCTTTTCTGCATTTCCTGCGTTGCAGGTGGATTCTCTACTGCTGAGCCAAGGCGGAAGTCATATGAAATTTTACAATAATAGAAATGGTTGCACCCACTGAGTCACCTGGGCCTTAGGAATGCAGGTAACTTCTTCTTCTTCTTTTTTTTTCCTGTCATTTCTTAAAAAAAATTATTTCTTTTAATTTGAGGATAATTGATTTACAACATTCTGATGGTTTTCACCATACATCAACATGAATTGGCCATAGTTATACACGTGGCCCTCCATCCTGAAGCTCCCCCACCATCTCCCTCCCACACCCTATCCCAGAGCACTGGCTTTGGGTGCCCTGCTTCACGCAACAAACTCGCACTGTTTATCTGTTTTACATATGGTAATATACATGTTTCAATGCTGTTCTCTCAATGCAAGTAACTTCTGAGGCTGCCTTCAGATTTCCTGGGTACAGCTAAGAAGTCAACTGAAAATTCCAGAACAGGTCAGCGCTAAAGTTTTCACCTTTAGATGGAGACATGCAAACTTTTGGTCTCTTCCCAAAACTCTTTTTAATGCATCTTTAAAAAATAATAATAACTTTCTAAGATGGATTCATGTGAGTTTCCAAACTCGTTCCTCAGCATTCAGGTTTTCAAAGTCGAGTTTCGGAAGCCGATTTCTCTCCTGGGAGTCTGCCGGGCATGCTGAAGCATCTCCTTTTGCTGCTGTGACGCGCCTCCGTGGAGCCATCCCGGGCTTGCACAGACGGTCTGCACACGATTGTGACCAAGTGACATAGCAGTCTTTCAAGGTATGCTAAATGAGAAACGTGCTATTTAGGCAAAGCATTCACATGTTTGAATCAAAGACGGGAACAGTGGAAGCTGCAGCTATGGACAGGAAATTGACGTCTGCATTGCTATTTACCTAGCAGAAATTAGTTCTCCAAGATCAGCCTTAGTGAAGGGGACAGGAGGGCACATGATTGGAGGAAGAATTCTCTGTTTCCCTCATCGTTTGCACTCCAGGTTCATCCCTTCTAGCAGGGTGCTTCATGAGTCTTTGTTGAGTAAATCTGATCCAAACTCCCAATGCAGAGCATAAAGCAGCAGAAGTGTTAGCAATGGAGGTCAAGGGACATCCAGCAGAGAGCCAGATCTCTCAGGAGAATCTGAGGTCTAAGAATAGTACACTTATAAACGTACCTTAGGCAGAAGGCTTAGTGGGAAGAGAGCCTGTTGACAATTGGCAGGGCTTATCCCGCTGGCTGCAGTCACAGTTGGGAGAGAAGGAAGCGGGTCGCTGGGGGTTGAGGGAGCCCCTTGGCATGGCCCAGCGCCCCCTGCTTCTCATAGTCCCCATCCTGGGACACAGGAGGGGCCAATGGCCCAGTGAATTTGAGGGGTCCCGCCTGCTGGAAGGCTGACTGCTAAGTCCAAGTGTGTCTAGGACACAGCAAAGCTGGCAGCACCTGGTTGCGACCTCTCAATGAGCCCTTGGGGAAGCAGCAAAGCAGACATGCTTTGTGAAAGTGAAGTGAAAGTGAAGTCGCTCAGTCGTGTCCGACTCTTTGTGACCCCATGGACTGTAGCCCTCCAAGCTCCTCTGCCCATGGGATTTCCCAGGCAAGAATATTGGAGGGGGTTGCCATTTCCTTCTCCAGGGAATCTTCCCCACTCAGGGACTGAACCCACATCTCCTGCACTGGCAGGCAGATTCTTTACCACTGAGCCACCAGGGACACCCTGTCCATTCTCAGTAGGTCTTGGCTTTTGGTGGTGGGTGTATGGTAGGTGAGGAACAGTGGGTCAGTGAGGTTGTTCAGAGTCCCCATTGGGAGTTTGCCGATGCCAGCTGCAGAAAAATGTGCTAAAATTTGTGCTAAAACATGTGCTAAAATTTGTATACAATATAAAGGGGTTCACACATTCTTTGGATTTCAGATTAAGAACCTCTACTTCAGTTGTTTTCAAATTTAGGGAGGTGAGTAGACCTCTCTCACCTGTCCTTGTGGACCAGGACATCTGTACAGCATTTTGGTAAAGCTAGTGATTATCCACACACACAATCCCCATCACGTGGTCAGACTGAATGATGTTTGATGCTGCTCCTCTGCTATTTAGGGAAACACATTTTTATGGGTAACAGGAGCCTCATCTATAAATGAATGGAGCCAGAAAGAATACACAGATCTGTAGAGAGACCAGAGGCGAAGTGCCACGTGGAGAGAAGGGAAGGAGAGCAGCCTCAGTGCCCATGGCCGGCCGGCGGGGCAGAGTCTCTGCAAAGGCCAAGTCAGCAGCTCCTCCCGCCTCACACTCTCCACGCGTGGTGGGGGCTGCCTCCCCATCAGGAGGGGGCGTCTATTTGCCTTCCCCCAGAATTCCAGCTGACCTCTGACTCGCTTTTCAAGTCTGACCAGCACGCCTGGAGAGCGGGGCTGTTTGATGTGATGTCTAGGACAGCCCTTCCTTCAGCGGCCCTGCAGCTTCTGTTTCCACCCCCTGGGAAGCCAGTGACCATGTCAAGATGCAAGAGCTAGGTTACGGAATAAGGAGAGACCACAAACTGGAGAGAATATATGTGATGGGGAGCTGAGGGGCCTCGGCCCACCGCCACCCGAAGCCCCAGACATGTATGTGAGGCCGTCTTGGATCCTCCAGCCCCGGTCCAGATACCCTGGGTGATAATAAGGAAGAGTCGGCTCATTTTTAAGCCCTTCCAGCTGAAGCCCCTGGTGGCTCAGTGGGTAAAGAATCTGCCTAAAATGCAGGAGACCCAGGTTCGATCCCTGATTGGGAAGATCCTCTGGAGAAGGAAATGGCAACCCATTCCATCATTCTTGCCTGGAAAATCCCATGGACAGAGGAGCCTGGTGGGCTGTAGGCCAGGGGGTCGCAAAAAGTCAGACATGACTTAGGAACTAAACTACCACCACAGCTGAAGCCACAGACATTGCAAGACTGAGATAAACCATTCATCCTAAGCCCTGCCCCCACAGGGTCATGAAAAAAAAAAAAGAGGTGATTATTTTAAATCACAAGATTTGGGGTAAATTGTTATACATCAAGAGACTGGAAATAACTAGTACACAGTAACCCTTGATTTATCTTTGTCACCAGTTACTATCAGACTACACTCAAGGTAGCCATATGTCCACTAAAAAAGTAGTTTCTTCATCTTCCTCTCCACTGACCTTTCTCTCATCTTTCTTTCCAGCGGCCTTGTGACTACATTCATACCAATGAGAAGTCATCAGGTAGAGCCTCTAGGAGAGCTTTCCAAAAAGTTAGCTGTGTCCAACCTCCCTTTTCACTTTAAACCCTTTGTCCCTGGTTAGATGGTGGTTTAGTCGCTAAAACCTGTCCAACTCTTTGTGACCTCATGGACCGTAGCCTGCCAGGCTCCTCTGTCCATGGGATTCTCCAGATAAGAATACTGGAGTGGGTTGCCATTCCCTTCTCCAGGGGGTCTTCCCAACCCAAGGGTCGGACCCACATCTCCTGCACTGCAGGCAGATTCTTGACCACCGAGCCACCAAGACCCTCATCCCAGCCTCCCTTCTTCTAGACCGGGACACAGACTCTGTGCTTGGATGGGCAGCAGCCACCTTGCAAACATGAGGACAGAAATCGCACCTCTGGATTCCTAATGACGTGGATGATGGCCTACTTTTGAAATTATTTCATGAGAAAAATAAGTCTTTCAATCATTTAAGGCAATATTACTAGTTTTTTGGTTTTTTTTTTTTTTTGGCAGTTTTGTCATTGCTTTGCTGGTCTGTTGATGTTATCTATTCTGTTTACTCACATCAAACACATTAGTAATTTACATGTGACAAGAGATCTAGCTCCATTAGCTCTAGCTGCATTTCTGCTCTTGCATTCTGTGAGATGCCTCTGGCACCTAACATTTAAATTTTTTTTCCTTCCCCTAACATGTGTAGATGCTTACTCTTGGAAGGAAAGTTATGAACAACCTAGACAGCATATTAAAAAGCGGAGACATTACTTTGTCAACAAAGGTCCGCCTAGTCAAGGCTTTTTCCCCTGGTTTTTCCAGGGGTCATGTATGGATGTGAGACTTGGACTATAAAGAAAGCTGAGTGCAGAAGATTTGATGCTTTTAAACTGTGGTGTTGGAGAAGACTCTTGAGAATCCCTTGGACTGCAAGGAGATCCAACCAGTCCATCCTAAAGGAGATCAGTCCTGAGTGTTCACTGGAGGACTGATGTTGAAGCTGAAACTCCAATACTTTGGCCACCTGATACAAAGAGCTGACTCATTTGAAAAGACCTTGATGCTGGGAAAGATTGAAGGCAGGAGGAGAAGGGGACGACAGAGGATGAGATGCTTGGATGGCATCACCAACTCAAGGGACATGGGTTTGGGTAGACTCCAGGAGCTGGTGATGGACAGGGAGGCCTGACGTGCTGCGGTTCATGGGGTCACAAAGAGCTGGACATGACTGAGAGACTGAACTGAACTAAATGTGAGTAGATTACTGTTGCCACTTTGCCAGCAATAAAGCAATCCCTGGCCAAGACAAGGATGGTACCAAAGCAGAGTTTTGCAAAGAGAGCATTCTTTTATACTGAAGACGAGGCCAAAGATCATCTTCCAGTAGCGCAAGGGGTTAGGGCTTACTAACCCCATGACTTACTCAGGTCATGAGCCACCGGAAAGGTTGCCAGAGGTCTTTGAACAACCTCCTTCCTAAGAAATCACTTGAGCAGGGGAGTCAGCTGCTTTAGGGCCTGGTTTCATTGCATGTGGCCCTCCCTGTAGGCAGGGGCATCAAAATGCTCACCTTGGATGTAAGATGCCGCGCCTCTGTGAAATCAACAGGCAGGTCAGGCACACCTAAAGCCATACTTTGGGTCTCCATCTGCACTCTGCTGAGTCTTCAAAGGAGAAGTCGTAGGTTAAAGGCAAGGCTGGCTACGGTCCTACCCTGTTGCGCTCTGTGACCCCAGGCTTCAGTGCTCTGTTCAGTGGCCAAGAATGGGTTCAGTCCACTGACCTTGACTCATTCTGGCTTCTGGGAAGCATCTTCTCCAGAAAACCCTCCAGTGTCGGTTCTCTCTTTCCCACCTTACAGAAGCAGTGTTCTAAGAGTTGTAGATCTGACTGTTCTTGTCACCTCCAGAGAAAATGGTCTGGGAATCAGATTCTGTCAGCTGTGCTGCAGAAAATGCAGAGACTCTGGGAGCCCTGGATCTGTCTCCACGTGGTCTCCAAACTGCACCAATTCAGGCCTCCTGCTGCGGCGAGGGGTGGCCTTTCCAAAATCCAGGGCCAACCCTAATCCTAAGAAGCTGGTACACCCCAAGTTGCTTCTATTCCGCTGACAAGAGGACACTGCTCTCTGCTTTCGTCCTTTAAGATTTCTCCCTCCCCCTTCCCAAAACCTCTAGAACACCTTCACAGAACAGTTGAAAGCCTCCTTTTTTTTTTTTTAACACAATCACAAACTTCCTACCAATAAAACCATTGATATTTAAATGTCATCTCAATGGTAGCAGACATTTTTAACTTCTTAGCTATTTGAGGGGAGGAGGAGAGGTGAAGATGAGAAACAGTGGATAGCTCTTTTTAAAATGCCTTATGTGAAAGCATTTTCTGAAAGATGTTGGTTTGTTACCATCTAGCATTTGACCCGAAGAGAAAATTGCATCCTGATGGAAAACTAGAAACTCATTTCTGAGCACTAGACTGTAGACATTTATCTGGAAAGATGCTCAGCATGAATTTTTAAGTGAAAAAATGTGGGTTATGAAACTGCATTGAGTGATACTAATTTTGCTTAAATAGAGGAAAGAAAGAAAAAAGGAAGGGAGCGAAGAAGGAAGGAAGAAAAAAAGGAAGGAAGGGAAAAAAGGAAGGAAGGAAAAGAAATTATTGTAAAGATACATTTATATATTTCCAAACATGACAGGAAATTTCAGATATTAAATATGATAGTATATATAAGGGGCAGAACGATTTATGATTTAAATTTCTTTTACTTATTTATAAGATTTTCTATTATGAACAATTGTTCCTTTCATGTTGTTAAAATGTTATTTTAGTTGATATAGACTAGCCTCATACAATTTCTCAAAACTGTACATTGTTGATTTCTTAGACTACTAACATGCACTTGGGTTGCTGGCTTATTTTCTAACTTTAGCTAGTTATGCTTTTGCTAACGAGTGGGGCAAAGAATGAAACTGATGAACTAAAGCACCTCAAAGTTTCAAAAATATTTTGAGCACCTCCTATGTGTGGAGAACTAGAGAGAAACCAGCTAGGCTGTCTGGGTCCTACTCTGCATGGATAGTAAGTTCCATCCTGAGAGACAGTTTCTCCTGCTGCTCAGAGGTTCAGGAGCACTTGGAGGGAAATGCTCTGAGACCATGTGTGAGGGGGAAAGAGTGAGGAGACCTGCAAGGAGGGACCTGTGTGACCCCCGTGGCTGTCGGGAGGGATGTGAGGATGAGCGTGCTGGAGATGGACCGCTCCTGATCGACGCTCAAGATCCGGGAAAGAAAGGAAAGCAGAGGAGGAGCAAAGGAGAGTGAAACATCTGCATAAGCTCTGTGAGAAATAATCCGCCTTTGCCTGAGAGATAGGCTGCTCTGCCCCGCGCCCCCTCCCCCTGCGCTGCTGCGGGTCTCCGTGTGCTCGTCTCCTTTCCTGCGGGTCTACGGGGGAGTGGAGAGAGCCACAGCTGCTCAAGCGTCTTCCCTTGCCGCCCCTTTCTCCCTGTCCACATGCACAGGGAGTACCTTCAGACACACGATCGATTGCTCCGGGACCTGGACACACTGTATCCCCATAGCATCCTATCTGTAGCTAGGAAAGTACAGACACCCACTGGAATCTTGTTTCCATTCAAGAAAGCAAAGATCAAGGTTAGGTACTTCGCTTTGACAAAAATAAAACAAATTCGAAAACACTGGAGATATGTGGTTTGCTGTTTCCCACCTCGACAGCCACAGCCATTTACAAATCTTTGTAATATTCTGTCAGGTTCCAGATCCAATACCTCGCAGTCATGCAGAGATGCACATAATGGTTATTTATGTGCTTGGCGAGTTTATTTCTCCCATTCTGCTACGGTCATTTGTTTCCACGGGAGGGTGATACATACATTATTGGTTTTCATTTAAGATGCTGCACTGACATTTTTGTGCTCCAGGAGGGATGGGAGCTGGGAGACAGACCGAGTTCAAGGGTACTCAGCTCAGGAACGGATCGGAGCTGAGGAGTCTGCACATTCTCCTCCTCCTTTATCCATGTCCTCTCCTTACATTCCTGGCGCACTCTAAGCATTGTGTTTCTGTGATTCTTGAGTGGGGCTCCAGAAGTGCCAAATTTAGGAAGGAACTGCCCTTACCTCTGTGCTGGGCTCATCTCAGCCCTCAAATGCTTCAAAGTCTGGAGTGATGGAGTTTCAGCAAAGGAAAGCCCGTAGACAAATTAACTCAGTGACCTCAAGAATTCCTTAGGAAAAGTGTGAAAGCCAAGGGGCTCAGAATTCAGACAGGCAAACCTCTCTTCAGTTTGGGACCCACCCAGTAGGATGGGGTCTACATCAGTCTGCTTCTTTAAAAGCTGGGGTGCTTGAGAGAAAGGAACATTTTTCTTTCCCAGAGAAAATACACAGTGAAGGTTAGGGTTGGATGGTCTTCACTGGTGGCTCAGATGGTAAAGACCTTGCCTGCAATGCAGAAGACCTGGGTTCGATCCCTGGATCAGGAATATTCCCTGGAGAAGGGAATGGCAACCCACTCTGGTATACTGGCCTGGAGAATTCCATGGACAGAGAAGCCTGGCGGATGGGTTGTGTGAAATTACCAGAAGTCTCAGGGCATTTAATAGCACAGTAGATTAAAGACACCAATTACCATTATATTACCATGAGAGAAGGATTAAAGTGTAAACCATCACAAGGAATTTGCATGATCTAAACAACTCAATCAGCAAGACAACCATGCCATTTTGGAGGTGCCCCCTGCATGCCAAGTAGCAAGACATTCAGGTTATGATTCAGCCTCCCCAGGAACAAGGGTACCCTCCAGCCCCTGACACAAATATTAATATATCTCATCCCTAAAAATTAATGTTATGGTATCTCAATAACTTACATTGGAATAGCTCTTTGCAGACACTCCACATAGTAGTTCTCATTAAAATGTTGACACATATTATTGCAAAGCATTTCTCCTCCAATGACAATTCATCATAAGGAGAGAAAACCCACAACAGAGAACCATTATTAATAAGCATTTATTAGGTCCCCACTTCTTGCAACTTGCTGAAGAAGATAAAGGCAGAGAGGGGAGTTATACACACAACTAAATTAAAATCTAAATAAAGGAATATTAATAAAAACAATAGGTGAGGCTGGTTGTGTGGGTACCTGGAGTGAGGTGCTGGTTATGGAAAGTCCAGAGGCTTTCCACTCAGTGCAGGGGGACGCACCTGAATGTGCATCTTCAGTTAATAATGACCGTGAAGGAGAGGACATCCTCTCTAGCTTATTTCCTTCCCATCCCAGTCCTGTAGGAATCGAATTGGAAATACAACAACACATAGAATTTTTTCCACGTTAGCAGTTATTTCTGAGATGGGCTGTGTATGCCAGCGTGTCCTGGTGACATTTCATATCAGAACTGTGAATGTCGCTGCCTCGATGGAGGGTTGTGATATTACCCAGGTGAACAGAAATGCTGTGGCATCATTGTGTTCTTTCCATCTTACTTTAATTTCCTCCGCCCAACACAGCCCCAGCATACCCCAGCTCCTCTGACCTACTTTGACCAAATGAAACAAGATCCATATTCGAAGTGGCTTTTTTCCCCTGATCAGGCAAATACTCTTCAGAGGGAGATGCTAGTGTGCAATCCAGTCTTCCCATATTTCTCATGCCATAACCTGAGGTTTGTCTTGCAAATTAAGAATGATTTGGTCTAGGTGAAAAATACCCTCTGGACCATTTTTCCCATTCTGCCTGAGTTTACCCTCTCCTGTTCCTCTGCTCCTCAGATGTCTCAGACAGTTCTTCACAAGGCAAATGGCTTGGGGCATGGATTTTGAAGGCCAATGGCTGAAGGTGTAAGTCTTATAAATCAAGTTCTGCTGCTTCTCAGCTGTGTAGCCTTGGGCAAGTGACTTGACCTCTCTGAATCTAGTAAAATAAGCACAATAATTCCTCCTTCCAAGAGTGGTTACAAGGATTACATGAGATAATACGTGTCAAGTTTGGGACATGTAATTGACGATCAGTATCAATGACCAATGACTTGCTTCTATAATAATCCTGGGGGCCCAGGACCTGTTTGACTTATGCTCACTTGGCTTCATCACAGTCAGTTACTCAAGGTTGTCTTTGTTTGCTTTTGTGTATGACTTTAAATTGAGAATGCAAGTTTAAAGAATATAAAGAATAAGTGCACAAAATGTGAACATTTTTCTCCATTTCAAAATACTGGTATATTTTGTTTAACTATATATTAGAAAAGCTGAATTTTGATGTGGGCTGCGAATTTATGACTACAACAATTTTTTTAAACAAAACGTTATTTTTTGGAAACTGAGACTAGGCCAAAAAAAGTGGAATTATCCAATATTACAAAGAAAAGAACGTTTTTGGTGCTGTATATGTGGCCAACTAGGGTGATCAGAATGATTTTTAACAATATTAGTCAAGCTTTAGTGTGTATGGGAATCAGCTCAATATTCCCAATGTGGACTGAACAGCAACGTGCGTTTTGGACAAGACCATCACGTGAGTCTCAGGCAGGAGAACCCCACTAGCTCTGAAGCCCATGGTTAGAAAAGGAGATCAGCAACATACCCCAGCTGTCAGAAGTGTTCTTGGCTCCCGCCTCCCTCTCCCTCCTCGCCCTCCTTTAGTTTCTCTCTGTCTCTCAGTATGGCTTCACCACGAGGCTAGAAGAAATGGATGTGGAACTTTTCCCCCCATATAGATAGCTGAGATAGGACTAGAGAGCTGGGAAGAAGTATTACAGAGCTGAATGAGAATATCCTTGACAATCAAAGGATTCTTCTCCTGGGTAAAGTTAAAATCTGCAGCATCAGAAAAGCTACAAAAGTTAACTATTTGGTGAAACTCCAGAAACTTCTAAAGTCCCGGACGAGTGTAAAGGGTGAACATCTAAGAGAAAGAAAAGATAAGTAAACCCTAGCTCAATGTAAGGCCACAGAAAGCAAGACTTGATTAAGCAGTGTTTAGATGTGTTAAAGATTAGTGAAGAGGTGCCTGGATCAACCTAAGCATTTCTATATTCCCCAAACAATGGTTTTCACACTTTTAAAAAGCTATGTGTATCGGTCAGGACAGGCCAGGTTATGCTGCAGTGACATATCGACTCTCAAATTTCAGTGGCTTAAAGCAACATATTTTTATTTCACCCTATTCTGAAGGCTGGGGAGTTCAAGATCAAGGTGCTGGCAGTCTCAGTGTCTGATGATAGAATTCTTCCTGGCTCATAGACGGTTGTCTCCTTGCTGTGTCCTCACGTAACCTAGAGCAGAGGGAAGCAAGATTTCTCTTATCTCTTCTTACAAGAGCATCAGTTCCATCACGAGAACTCCCATAGTTCTCGTCTCCAAATATCATCACATTGAGGACTGGGATTTCAACATATGAATTTGGGGCAGTCCATAACACCATGGCAAAAGGAAACAGCAGGGATGAAGATGATCTGGAGGGGATTTCATTGGGAATTAAATGTTCCAGACCACAACAACACCTCTGTTGGCCAGAATCAGTCCTGTGGTTTTTCCCAACCATCAGGAATTCAAGAAGCACACTCTCCAATGTCTCTAGAGGTAGGGAGGGCCAGAATATTTGATGGATAGCATTAATGATACCTCACTATGGAAACTTTTTATCCAAAGAAAATATTATGCAGAAGCCCACAGTATGAGACAGACGACTGGAGCTGCTCTGACTAAAGGCGGAGGTGGGTGAGGGGGGCATTTCACTCGCCCAGTCCCCTCCTCGGTGGCCCCTGGCATGTCTCTGAGGAGCTGGGGGCAGTTTGACCACTACTCTAAAACACACAGGGCACAGTCCATCTTAGTTAAATACTGTTCTCTATTTATTGATGATTAATTTTATTTTATTTTATTTTAATGGAAAAAGTATGATTAAATGGAAAAGCACTGCTCTGTGGTAAGCCCTGCTGTTTGAACAGGGTGGCTATAAGCAAAGCATTCTTTTTTGCATATTATAAATGCAGACAAAATGCTCATGAAAAAATCAAACATCTCTAAAAATAGGCCCTGGATTTGAGACTCAGCCCAATCAAACAAAGCCTATACAGAAGTGGATCTGAAAAAATGTGTCCATTTGGCAACATGGATGAACTTTGAGAAAATGACGCTGAGTGAAATAAGGCAGACACAATAAGGATGATTCCATTCTTTGAGGCATCTATCGTCAAATTCACAGAAACAGGTGGTTTCCAGGGGCTGGGAGGAGGGGGAAGGGAAAGATGTTCAGTGGGTACCAAGTTTCAGTTTCATAAGATGAAAAGTTCTGGAGATTGGTTGTACAACAATGTGTATATATTTGACACTACTGAATTGTACATGTAAAAATGGTTAAGATGGAGATTTTCCTGGTGGTTCAGTGGTTAAGAATCCGCCTTGCAATGTTTGGGATGTGGGGTCCGTCCCTGGGTGAGGAGTTAAGATGCCACATGCCACAGAGTAACTAAGCTCATACAGTACAACCACTGAGCCTGCATGCTACTAGAGATTCCGTGTGCGCTCCAAGGAAAGAGCCCACATGATACAATGAAGATCTGATGCAGCCAAATAAATAAATAGATAGATAGATAGATAAATGGTTAAGATGGTCAATTTTATTTGATGTCTATTTTACCATAGTTTAAAAAAAAACTTAAAAAAAGTACCAGTACTTCCAAATTCATTCTTCAAAAAGGAAAGGTCTTTTTTTTTTAACCTGACCATTAGCTAATATTTGAAACACTTTTCTTTCTGTTGTATATCTCTTCTCAAAATTAAACTTAAAGCTTAATGTCTTGACCATAACAATGAGAAATCTGCTAAAAGCCCAACCTTTATTTGCCGGAATCTTCACCCTCCATCGTAAGTCAAAACAACAGGTTGAGCTTGTTATCACAGCTCTGTCGGGCAGAGAGATGGCTTACCCAACTGTCCACCAACCCAGGATGCAATGGGCTTGCACCCGGAGTTCATGCAGAATCTGTACTTTCTGAGCTTTTCTGGCTGAAATGGGAAGGAGATGCTGTCATTTCAGACGTTACGCCGTCCATCGTCTGGCGTCTTAGGGATTTGGTGATTGTGCTTTTGCAGCAGCTGGCCATGCTCTGGAAGTCCTCTGCCTGAAGACGCAAGGGGGCCGTGGAGGAGGGGCAGCATCATGCCTGGGGCGACTCTGTGGAGGGAACAGTCCTTGTCATGTAGGGGGTGGGCACATGCTGGGAAGGAGCTCATGGGGACCAGCTGTGCGATCTCAGGAAAGAGGCTTCCCCTTCAGCTTCCCCGCCTGTAAGCAGGAATGAAGCATGATCTGAGGACGTATGCAAAATGCTTGTAGAGTACCTTATCATGTGCCAGGCACAGTGCTAGGCACTGGGAAAAACTAGTAAAGGAAACAGACAAAAATCCCTATCTCTATGTAGCTTAGATTCTTTCTTGGGGGATACTGATATACTAGCAAACAAATAAGTAAAATATATGACCTGCTAATGGTGGCAAGTATAAAGGAAACAAATATTGTACGTGTATGTGTAGATATGTGTGTGTACGATTGATTTTAAATAAAGCGCATGGGCAGCCTTCACAGGGAAAGTGATACTTGAATAAAGAAAGACTTGAAGGAGGTGAGCGAGCCATGTGACTACCTGGCAGAGAGAACCCAGTGCAAAGGCCCTGGGACCAGCACAGCTGGATCAGGGCGAGGAGGGCTGTGTGACAATGGCTGTGGTTAAGAAGTGACCTAGGGCATGAGGGCAGATCATTCAGGTCAGGGGTTCCCAAGCTCTGGGATCTGGTGTCTGATGATCTGAGGTGGAGCTGATGTAATAATAACGGAAATACAGTGCACAATAAATGAAATGTGCTTGAATCATCCTGAAACCATCCCCTCCTCTCCACCTCCCACCACAGCCATGGAAAAATTGTCTTTCATGAAGTCAGTCCCTGTTGGTGAAGAGGTTGGGGACCGCTGGCTTAGGGTATTATAGCTCATTGTAGAGACTTTGACCTTGACTCTGAATCCAAAGAGGCCAATGAGGAATAATGTCCTCTCACTCGTGTTTTGAAGCATCTTTCTGGCTGCTTGGTTGGGAGTTGGCTCAAGAGTGCAAGGACAGAAGGAGGGAGGCCTGTATAGGGAGTTTTTCAGTGGTCCAGGGGTGACAGTGACTTGGAACAAGGTGTTAGCTGTGGCAACCGTGAGATTAAGTTTACAGACACCTGTGAAGCGCCCACTTCTGCTTCTGGTACACGGTAAGAGCTCAGTGAAGGGTGACGGTAGTTATTATTTTTAACAAAGAACATGGGTGAACGTGTCAAATTAGGGGCAAAGCTGACACAGTGTTCTGCGTGCCAGACGTTATCTGGATAAGCAGAAGCAGGGCCAGAACCCCGGGATGACGACAGCAGGGAAGCAGGGGTAATCAGAGCGACACTATTTTAGGACCAGAAAAAAGATTGTTCTAAGCTTCAAAGGCCCCATGCAGGCTCTTCAGGGAGGGATTGGTCCCCATGCCAAAGCCTCCAGAGAAGCAGAGAATTAAGAAAAGTCAAGGTCAGCTGGATTTAGGTACACAGAGAGACAATGCTGAGAGCGTCATTGGTTTCTTTATATGCACTGAGATGTATGAGGCAGAAGCCTCCCTGGGAAGTTAGAGACTACATAAGAAGCACTTAATACCCTAGTGGACACTTTAATTTCTCTAAATCAGCATAAAAGGGAGCAAAGTTAGAACAATTCTGGCCTTTCAGAAGCCATGATCCTTGGGTTGGGGTAGGTATTGGGACTTCATGCCATGGGCTCTGCTGAAAAGAGCTCCACTTAGAAAGCAGTTTCAGGGCAACACTTCCAATTTGAGATGGTGAGTGGGTGGGTCACAGCCCTGAACACACATGCACACATATTCAGACTCAAGGACAGTTGCCAGTTATTCCCAGGGATCTGTAACTGCACGCAATGCCCCAGTGTAGAACATGAAGTCACCCAAACAGGTTGGCCCAAGGGTGGGTCCCTGCCGAGAACCCCTGTCACAGAGCCCCTGCTCCAGAAAGAAGACTTACTTTGGAGTTGTCAGAAGGAGTGGGCATGCCATGATGTCACTGTTCCATATCAAGCCCCCCGGACGCAGAAATCAGCTCTAGAAAGCATTGTTGAGTGGTTCTCTCTGTTATGATAAAAACTTGCACCTTCTACCCCTGCACTGCACAAGGAGGGTCCCACTAGCCACATGTGGCCATTGAGCTTGTGAATAGTGGCTGGAGAAATGGAGGAACAGAATTTTTAATTTTTTTCCCTCTCAATTAACAAAAACATAAATTTAGAGAGACACACAGGGCTGGTGATGACAGTATGGATAACACCACTCTGGAAGGCTTCCGAACTTTCACCTCAGCTCTCCCCCTCTCAGCTCAGGAAAGAAAGTGTCTCTGGATGTGGGTCTTAGTTTTAACAGTTTCAGGGGCCTGGAACATGAGGCCTTCCATGGCCCTGCAGAACTGGGGCCGCTAGTAGTGGCCCTGGGACCAGGACAGGCCCTGGTGTCTCTGGGAGCCTCAGGTCCTTCCCCATCTTCATCTCAAGCTGTGAGAATCAAACTGTTCTCAAAATTGAGGTTTCTTTTTTCAAAAGGGATTATCAAACTGTTCTCAAAATTGAGGTTTCTTTTTCCAAAAGGGATTATAGTGTTTTGTTTTTTAAACTTTTTCAGGGCCTTTGAGCTTCTAAACAAATGGGAAACCATTTAGTGAAAAAGACATGTTTTTCACTAAAAAACCATTTAATGAAAAAGAATATCCATAATCCTGGATATTCTTCAGGGGTTTCTAAATTCGTACCATCCTAAGGCAGAAAGAACACCAAGTAGCCTTTTGTGGCCATATTCCACATACTTACAATGTGAAACGTCAAGGCCAACCAGAAGCCTAAGAGCTGCAAATAGCAGCCACAGCAGCCAATCAAAGGGGCTAAAGTGAAGGGTCGAGCTGCTGATTACAGAACTCACCTCTGGAAAGGAACAGCCCAGGAATGGAACAACCTGTAAAGAATCTGAAAATGAATATATACATGTACATGTAACTTAAAATGAATATATACATGTACATATACATACATATAACTGTTATATACATATATAACAGTACATGCGTACACAGCTGTACTGTGTTGTACAGCTGAAGTAAATCAACTATACTTCATTTTTTCCTAAGAAAAAAGGAAAGAAAAAAATCACAGGAATAGAGAATTTCAACTTCCCATCAGTTACATTACCTTTAAAGTTACATTACTTTTAAAACTATAACCATCTATGTTAAAATGTAAAATTCTTAGTATTACTGAAAAGTGGCCAATATTAGTCAGAGTGAATACCAAACTGGGCTTTATAAATGATGCCAAGCATTGAACAGGAAATATACATATGTACATACAGCAGGAAATATCCCAGACAGACAGAAAAGTGCCTTTAATGACGTATCACTTTTCTTTTTTTTAATTGTGTTGGAGTATAGTTGATTTAGGAAATGGCAACCCACTCCAGTACTCTTGCCTGGAAAATCCCATGGATGGAGGAACCTGGTTGACTACAGTCCATAGGGTCACAAAGAGTCGGACACGACTGAGTGACTTCACTTTCACACAGTTGATTTACAATGTTGCGTGCACTTTCGGTGTGCAGCAAAGTGAATCAGCTCTACATATACACATATACGCACTCCTCATAGTTTTAGCTTCTTTTCCTGTGTAGGCCATTACACAGGATCGAGTAGAGGTCCCTGTGCTCCACAGTAGGTCCTTGTTTGTTAGCTACTTTATATACAGAAACGTGTATATGCCAATCCCAATCTCCCAATTTATCCCTTCCTTCCTTACCCTCTGGTAACTGTAAGTTTGTTTTCTACAACTGACACCACTTCTGTTTTGTAAATAAGTTCATTTGTACCTTTAAAAAAAAAAAAATTCCACCTATAAGTTATGTCACATGATATTTATCTTTCTGTGTCTAACTTATCAGTTCTTATTTGATCTTACCAACAATGTCCTGCAGTAGGTCTTATTATTCCAGGAGAGGTCGAATAACAAGCCTAAGGGTACCTGGATGATAGAGGAGAGCTAGAATTTTAACCAGGTAGCCCCACCCCCTGAATCCTGGTCCTCTGGGCCCAAAAGGAGAAGATGGCTTGAAATGACATTAAGACGTTGTTTTCTTTTCTTTTTTTTTTAGTGACGAAATTTATCCTACTTACTTCCCAAAGACTTGAGGCAGATTAAAGATTAAAACACAGTGCAAGAGAAGGCATTTAAGGATAACACTCCTGCTGAAGAAAGCAAAAGAAACAGATAATTTCAGACACCTGAGCTGAGCAGATTCTAACACTTGGATATTAAATTTGGTTCTAACTTATCTGACAGCTAAGCCCAAAAAAGAAGCATATTGGGTCACATAGATTGTTGTTTACTTGACAATAGATAGCATACATATGCATTTATGGAGGCAAAAATGTTTCCTGGAATTAAACTTAGGTAGGAATTCATCATGTAGGTCCTTGGATAAAGGACATGGAATAATACGGAGAAACTTACTCTCATCATTTACAAGCCGAAGGGCTGCAATCAAAGTCGCCTTCTTCCCTGGTGGCTCAAACGATAAAGAATCCACCTGCAATGTGGGAGACCTGGGTTCGAGCCCTGGGTTGGAAAGAGCCCCTGGAGGAGGGCATGGCAACCCACTCCAGTATTCTTGCCTGGAGAATCCCATGGACAGAGGAACCGGGCGGGCTGCAGTCCATGGGGTCGTAAAGAGTCAGACACAACTGAACATCTAAGCACACAGCACAGTGCAGTATGAAACGGGACTAAAGAAAGTTCCACAGAGGAGGTAGGAAGCCTGCTCAGTAGAGCCCTGCTTATGTTGACCCTCTATAAAGACAATAGGCTAAAGCATAGTTTAGTGAAGGCATTTCTATAGTGAGTGGAGAAGAAATGGTCTGGGACTTTGTGGGGTCCTTTGAAGCAGGGAGGGACCCAGAGAACATCAGTGATAAAGGGTCCCCATGGCCATGAGCTCTCCTAGTAATTACATGTGGTCACCAATATGAAGAGGAGCACGCAAGGCACCTCCGTATAGGCTCCAAACTAGACATGCACATGTATATTAAATATTTATAGCTATTCATTTCAAATAGTTGAACAAGCTTCTATCTCAAAGCTGAGTACTCTAGAGAACAAAAAGAATAGAAAGTATTGTTTCAGTCTTCAGGAGGCTTATAACTGAACACAGGGTGTCTCAGCCCTGGACTATTAGCATCTTGGACTGGATAATTCTGTGTTGTGGGGGGCGGCCCTGGTGTTATGGGGTGTCTGTCAGCCTCCCTAGCCTCTGTCCCGAGACCAGTGGCACCCTCATAGCATGACAACCAAGAAGGTCTGCCAAGTACACCTGGGATAGAGACGGGGCATCACTCCCTGGCTGAGAACCATTGATCTCTTACGTAAGAGAAAGAGGAAGAAATCATCCATGAAGCAGGAAATCATTCTTGTGCAATGAATATAAATTGTTACTGTGATCCAAATGCAAGAAAGTTCTCTCCCAGTGAGGAAAGCAGAGGCCGAAGGAAACAGGAGGCATTGAAGCTGCACCTTGATGGATTAAATCAGATTCTTTGGGGTGCTGAAGCATCGCTGGAAGAGAAGAGCATTCTTCAGGGTGAAGTATCACTGGAAGAGAGAACAAGAAAGGCCATGGGAAGGAGTGCATGGTTTGGAGAAACATTTCCGTCATGTGTCCAAGGAACTCCAGATCAGGCTGTACACTTGAGGGCAATGGGAAAGGCTTGAAAATATCAGGCCGCAGACCGGGGGCCTGATTCAGTGGTGCAGGGGGAGCTTTGAAAGTCCTGGGTAGAGAAGATTGTCTATCCTGCCTAAAGACAGTAACAGATAGCTATGTGGAGACTGGGTCAGAGGGAGAGATGCAAAATGGGGAGGCAGGGAGGAGGCGGCTGTGTGGACTTAGAGGGCGCGAGGCTGCAAAAGCAACAGCATGCAAGCAATGCGCTTGGCAGGAAAAAACCAGGGCGGTAGGGGAGGCCCAGGATGCCTCCAGTGTGAAGCTTCCACCAGACACACACAAGCACTCTCCCAAGCACTTGACATAACCCTACAACTGCCGCCCTCAGAATGTGGGCTCTCCCACGGTATGCCCTGGTCCGAGAAGGACGACCGGCCCTGAGGACACGGGGACGGTCTGCGTTTGACATGAGCCTCCACGAGGGCAGAGAGCAACTGCGTCCAGAGCTTGTCTCCGCGGGCCTGACCTGGTCGCCGTGCGGTCCTGGTCCTCCTCCGCCAGATCGACCGAGCCCCCCTTTGCTTCCCAGGGGCACTGAAGCTCAGCTGTGCCAAGCACTGTTTGGCAGCGAGAGAACAAAGAAGCCCCTTCCCTCCAGCAAGGGCTTCAGCACAGGAGACGTTTTACAGTCTCTCTGTGCCTCTCCAGGCTCCACCACTGCTCTGCCGGGAATGAATAAATATTGATTAGCCCACAAAACCTAAGGCCTTTGATTTATATGCCCTCCTGCTCTGAGTGCTATGCTGGAGCCCAGCTTCAGATAGCACCGTGTGTGTGTGTGTGTGTGTGTGTGTGTGTGTGTGTGTGTGTTAGCACGGGTGGGGGTGGAGGGCTGGGGCCACCACTGCCAGGCAACCAGCGCCCACTGCTGTGGGGCAGAGGCTGCCTTTTCTGGGGGGCAGCCCGCAGGGCAGGTGTGAGGGGTGGGCAGGCCCCGATGAGGCAGCCGTGACTGTGTCATTCAGAAATGGTGCTACTTTTGTTGTAACAACAAAATACCAGACTCCAACTATGGACGATCCCCCGGAAGAGGGCACGGCAACCCACCCACTCTAGTATTCTTGCATGAAGAATCCCATGGACAGAAGGGCCTGGCGGGCTACAGTCCATGGGGTCCCAAAGAATCAGACACTACTTAGCAACTAAACAACAATAAAATACAGCACGAAGGTAGCAACTTTAGAAAGTGGTTGCACTGCCCCCTCCCTGCCCCAGGCTAAGGAACTAAGAGTCAGAATTAGGAGCCTCTAGAAGTTTGGTGAAAAGGCCCTGTGGAGCTGAGGTTCAGATCTGGGAGAAGGGGAGCGGCTTGGCAAGCGCTGGGGGAAGGAATGCGTTGCGTCTGCTTCTGCGGACGTTCGAAAAACCACAAACTGGATTTAACCACTGCTGCAAATAGCAACCACTAAGCAGAAGCAAGGAAATCCTCAGAAGGCACTCAGGAGGGTGCAAGTAAGTTCCTTCTCGCTCCAGCTCCCAGCTCCCTCTAGTGCCCCCTATTGGTAGAACCTACCAGCGGCAGTTGCCAAAGGCAAAATATACATGGCTTCCTGAGTCCTGCTCCAGCATCCTAAATCATGGTCCCCTGGGGTAGCTGAGCTAACAGGAAGTGACTTAACTACAGACAATCATGGCAAGTACTTTCCACGTCATAACTTAAGTTCACGAAATTTGAATGACCTGGGCTGTAGAATGGAGACAATATTCTCCATCTAGCTATAAGTTCCTTGAGTAGGGCACATTTGTTTCCTTGCCCACCACTGTTTTTCTAGCTGCCAGAACAATGCCTGACCCATCATGGGCATCTGAGGATAATGATAGTATTTGTCATGCTATATTATTACTAACAAATGTGAATTCTAAAGCCTAGATTTTAAAAACAGGGCTTCCCTGGTAGCTCAGCTGGTAAAGAATCTGCCTGCAATGCAGGAGACCCCAGTTCGATTTCTGGGTTGGGAAAACACGCTGGAGAAGGGATAGGCTACCCACTCCAGTATTCTTGGGCTTCTCTGGTGGCTCAGCTGGTAAAGAATCTGCCTACAATGTGGGAGACCTGGGTTCGAGCCCTGGGTTGGGAAGATCCCCTGTCTACCCACTCCAGTATTCTGTCCTGGAGAATGCCACGGACAGAGGAGCCTGGCAGGCTACAGTCCATCGGGTTACAAACAGTTGGACACAACTGAGTGACTTTCACTTTCATTTTCAGATTTTAAAGCATTATTTTTAATTTTTTTAAAAAAGTGAATGGATCTGCTCAAGATTTGCAAGTCACCAAACTAAGTAGGTGTCGGGGTCAAGAATGGAGCCTGAGGCCTGCACTCTGATGAGGACACTCCGCACTGGCAACGGTTTTATTCTTTGGAATAGTGACTGGAATGCTGTGAAACAGTGTAGCCATGCAGACGAAAGGCGTTGTGTGCTCTCCTAAGAGGATGTTTGTTCATCCATCGCCAGCACTGCTGGTGTGGAAACTGAAGGTGTGTGGCCCCAAGGTCCTCTGGGGGGCAAGGGTGGGTTTCCTGGGCTGGACGTGTGGCCCTCGTGGTGCCAGGGAAGGGATCTGCCCTTCAGTCTGGCTCCCAGGCATGGGTGTACTCTGTCGAGCTCAGCTCGTGTTGCTCTGCATCCTTCATAGACATCCCTGCCTCCAGGCCAACAACAGCCTGCGCAAGGATCCAGGTCTGGCCTCCTCAGACTGTGCAATGAGCTCCCTGGCCCATGGGACGGGTCCAGACTGTCTCAGAGGCTGCTGGACATTTGCTGGGTTGACTGTGGGTAACTTTCCCCACTTGCTTAGTGANCCTGCCTCCAGGCCAACAACAGCCTGCGCAAGGATCCAGGTCTGGCCTCCTCAGACTGTGCAATGAGCTCCCTGGCCCATGGGACGGGTCCAGACTGTCTCAGAGGCTGCTGGACATTTGCTGGGTTGACTGTGGGTAACTTTCCCCACTTGCTTAGTGAAAGAACTTCAGGGGAGGAAAGATGGCTGGATAATCCTGGGACCTCTTCCTAGGGGCTGGGCAGTGGAATTTGTTCCGGTGGATTTGGAGGAAGTGAAATCCAAGCTGCAGCCGCTCTAACAGCCAGCGCTGGCTGAGGCTGCCCCTGGCTCACCTTCTCTGGGGCTCTGGGGGCCTCGCTGAGCAGGATTCATCCAGCACACACCCAGCCACATCCCCTCCTGGGTTCAGGAAGGAGCCTTCGCAGCAATATTCAAGTCAAACTCAGCATGTTTCTGCCAAGGCAAGGAGTCAGGAGATCTAAAGCTGGTTCTTCTGTCTCGGTCAAAAATAAATAATTAGAGAGGTGAAAATCAGTCAGATTTGGGAGTAACTGGGGAATGGACCAGGAAAGGACAATGGAAATTGAAGGTGTGGATGAAACGGTCTCCTTTACCTTCTTTGTCCTAGAAACGGTCTTTCCATCCTTGTGGTGATGGCACATTGAACATTCCACAAAATTCCAACACTGGGCAGAGGGAAAGAGACTCTAATGGCCTAGGAGAAAATAAGTTGTCACCCAAGTCCTGCGTCCCCAGGGTCCATGGCCTCCTGGGCCTTCTACAGGAACAAGGCACTAACTTCAGGGAAGGGCCAAGTAGGATCCCTTGTTGCAAAAAGGGAAGCCCTGAGTTGGGATTCCAGAGTCTCAGGTGAGCCCTCCAGCCCCAGGTCTCACAGGAGTTTCTCTGTCCCCAGTATCTTCTCCACATCCCTACCATCAGACATCAGGGAGATGGACCATTTTTCTTTTTTTCCCCATCCTCCTGGCTTGTGTGGGCTTGTTGTCCCAGCTGCATGGGCTAAAGGGCCTGCCAGGCCAAGGCTTGACTTGAGGGGACATAGTGAAGGGCTTCTTAGCAGGGGAGCCAGGCCGTGAATCTCATTTTTCTGGTTCACAAATCATCTCAGCCCAAAGGAATGGTGAGGTGCCTCCAATCCTTCTCAAGTGATGGGGTGGTGGGCATGGAGGGTGGAGTAGACCTTTCCATCCTCCCCCAACCCCCCAACTTCAAACAGGCAGTTTCACTTGTATCTATGATAGATACTGGGGTTATGGTCATTCATTCATTCAGTAAATAATTATTGAACACCAGGCGTGTTGCAAAACATCCTGGTAGAATACAGAAGCGAAACAGACAATATCCCCACTATGGAATTCTCTAGGCAAGAATACTTCTCCAGGGGATCTTCCTGACCCAGGGATCAAACCCAGGTCTCCTGCATTGCAGGCAGATTCTTTACCAGCTGAGCCCCCAAGGAAGACCCAAGTCTTTGTTGGGGAACTAGAAAAGAAACAAGTGAGTTAACAAACACATAATTTTAGGTGGTGGCCCACAGGTCAGGTTCTATAGGAAGTCGACTCTGAGACAGAGATCTGCAGGCATTTTGGGGGGAGCACTCCCAGGTGTGACACATGCGAGGGGTGCAGGATGGGCAGGGGGAGAGTTGATTGGTGATGCACTTGGAGAAGTCTCACCCCATCCTGCAGGGCTAGCTCCGGAGCATGAGACAGTCAGCAGAGTAGGCTCAGCTGAGACCAGAGGATTGGGCATCTGTACCCGCCTAGGACCAGCCACTGAATATAGGCTTCTCCAGGGAGTAGGCATAAAACGTGGGTGAAGCTGTTTCTTCGGGCAAAGATCTGAGTCTGGAAAGCGCTCAGTGTGAGAGCCGTTGGCAGCTGACTAGGGACTAAATCAACGAGTGCCTCCCAGTCCTGACTGGGGAGCTGGCAGCACACCCCAGCATCCATTACAGGAGGCGCCCCAAAGCGCCAGAGAGCAGGAGCGAGGCAAGGGTGAGGGAAGCCTCCCTGCGGGGTCATTTGGGCAACGACTCAATCGGTGTGGGGAAGTGAGCCACCCGAAGTCAAGGGCACCCACGGTTGTGAGCAGGGCCCACAGGGAATGCAAAGCAGAGAACAAGCTTGGCACGTTTGAGGAGCAACAATAAGTCCAGTGTGTCTGGAGCCAAGAGAGTGAGGGGGAGAAGGGCTCAGCGAGCGAGGTGCCAGGAAACCGGATGGTAGACCCCAGTAAGGGGTCTGGATTTTACTCAAAATCCGGCAGGAAACACTAGAGCCCTGTGAACAGGGGAAATCATGATCCAGCCACATTTTCACACGTGTTACTTCACTGCACAGAGAATGAACACACAGACACAGGAGTGGCGGCAGGAAGACCTTGGCAAGGCAGTGATCCAGGTAAAAGAGGATGCCAGCTGTAAGCAAGCTTTCAGGGGTGGGGGCCCTGGCGTGGAAGTGACGGGTCTCTAGATGGAGTTTGTTGATGGAAGCAGGCATTTGAGAAAAGACAGCCTGAGAACGATTTTAGGTTTGAGGCCTGAAGAGGCGAGGAGGAGCAGGTGTAGACAAGGGCAGGGCATTAAGAATTCCATTTGGACCTTTTATATTTGAGGGGTTCATCTCATACCCACACAGAGAAGCTGGTATGTGGATGTGTTTACCTGGAGCTTGGAGAACTTTGTGAGATTTTATTTGAAAATAAATTTAGTATTACCAAAATCACAGAGGACGAGATGGTTGGATGGCATCACTGACTCAATGGACATGAGTTTGCACGGACTCTGGGAGACAGTGAAGGACAGAGAAGCCTGGCATGCTGCAGTCCATGGAGTTGCAAAGAGTTAGGAAGAACTGAGGGACTAAACAAAAATCACACACACATGAACAGAGAAAACCACTACATCATGCTGACCAGTCTCCAGTTAAATGTTTACATGTTGTAGAAATTCAGCCAGAGATTCTATAGGAAAATGGTAACGGTTCTCTTGGACCACTGAATCTAAGTTGGAAAGAGGGGTTGGTGGATAAACAATAAAGTCCTTCCATACAGCACAGGGGACTATATTAAGTAACTTGTGATAAACCATAATGGAAAAAAGAATATGTGTATGTATAACTGAATCACTTTTCTGTGCAGCAGAAATTAACACAATGCTGTAAATCAGCTATCCTTCAATAAAACTTTAGAAAAAGAAAAGGGGGCTGGCCAGCTACTTTCAAGAAGTATTTCCATGAGGCAAGTGTGGGCTTTTTGTCAAAACTGAAGTCTAGTTGATTTATAATATTATACTAACTTTAAGTGTACAACATAGTGGTCCAATATTTTTATGGATTATATGCCTTTAAAGTTTTAAAATTTCAGCCATATTCCTCATGTTGTACAATACATCCTTGTAGCTTGTTTTATACATAATATCCTGTACCTCTTAATCGTCTGCCCTATATTGCTCCTCCCTGCTTCTCTCTCCACCCTGGCAAACACTAGTTTGTTCTCTACATCTGTGAGTCTGTTTCTGTTACATTCATTCATTTTTTCATTTGTTAGATTTCACATGGAAGTAATAATGTACAATATTTGTCTTTCTCTGTCAGACTTATTTCACTTAGCATAATGCCCTGCAAGTCCATCCATCTTGTTGCAAATGGCAGACCTTCATTTTTTATAGCTGGATAATATTCCATTTTATATCTACACCACATCTTCTTTATCAGTTCACCGGTTGACAGACACTTAGGTTGCTGCCATATCTTAGCTATTGTACATAATGCTGCTCTGAACATTGGGGTGCGTGTGTTCTTTTCAAATGAACACTGTGCTTCCTTTGGGCAGGAGGATCCCCTGGCTATTCCACCCAGCAGTGGAATTGCTAGAGATGTTGCTTGCTCTATTTTTGTTTCTTTTAAAACCTCCATACTGTTTTCCACAATGGCTGCACCAATTTACATTCCCACCAATAGTGTCCTAGGGTTTTCTTTTTTCCACATCCTCAAACCAACATTTGTTATTTGTGTTCTTTTTGATGATGACCATTCTGACGGGTGTGAGGTGAAATCTCACTGTGGTTTTGATGTGCGTTTCTCTGATGATTAGTGATGTGCTTTTTCATATGCCTGCTGGCCGCGGGCATGTTTTCTTTGGAATAATGTCTATTCAGGTCCTCTTCCCATTTTTAAATTGGGTTGTTTGTTTGTTTGTTTAATTGAGGCAGTTGACTTTGTCAGCAAGCCAAGAGTGGATTTCCCTGATAGAGGTGAATTCACGTGATCAACTGGATCAGGCTCCCAAGAGACTGACAAAACAGAAAGCCTGTGCTCACTTCAGCAGCGCATATACTAAAACTGGAACAATACAGAGAAGATTAACATGGCCCTGTGCAAGGGTGACACACAAATTTGTGAAGCGTTCCATATTTTTAGCCTATTAAACAGAGTAAAGTAAGTCAGAGAGAGAAAAACAAATACCGTATACTAACACATATATATGGAGAAGGCAATGGCACCCCACTCCAGTACTCTTGCCTGGAAAATCCCAGGGATGGAGGAGCCTGGTAGGCTGCAGTCCATGGGGTCGCTGAGAGTCGGATACGACCGAGTGACTTCCCTTTCACTTTTCACTTTCCTGCATTGGAGAAGGAAATGGCAACCCACTCCAGTGTTCTTGCCTGGAGAATCCCAGGGACGGGGGAGCCTTGTGGGCTGTCGTCTATGGGGTCGCACAGGGTTGGACACGACTGAAGTGACTCAGCAGCAGCAGCAGCAGCAGCAGCACGTGTATATGGAATCTAGAAAGATGGTACCAATGGACCTATCTGCAGAGCAGCAACAGAGAGGCAGACATGGAGAACAGACTTGTGGACACAGGGGTAAGGAGAGGGTGGGGTGAACTGAGAGAGCATCATGGAAACAAATATTACCACATGTCAGACAGACAACCAGTGGGAGTTTACTGTATGACAAAGGAAGCTCAAATCCAGCGCTCTGCGACAACCTAGGAGGGTGGGTGGGATGGGAGGTAGGAAGGAGGTTAAGGAGGGAGGGGACATATGTATTTCTATGGCTGCTTCATGTTGATGTATGGCAGAAACTAGCACCATACTGTAGAGCAATTATCCTCCAATTAAAAATAAATACATTAAAAAAATCAGGAAACCTATTTGTTTACCTTGAACAATACATTCATCTTACAATCATGTAACCAGTCATATGCATTCTTTCCCTTAGATAGTATATGGGAAACCACAATCAAAGCAAGGGATTGCTCAGTGAATTGAAATCAGAGAAAAAGAATGAATTGAATGATATGAATGTGAAAGTTATTAAACTAATTCTGAGCTGATCAGTAAATAGCTTTTGCCCTGAGCCTCTTATAAGGTCATGCTCACAGCCCTTCCCACACCAGGGACTCCACGGATGCCCCAGGCACTAGAAGATGCGTGTTGGGTGTAATAAGGATCCTAGGTCCCTGTTCCAGCTGTAGGTGAAGCCCTTTGTGTTTGGTTGGTGCCTATTCAATATGGGTTTTAACAATATGAACTATCATCTCTGCTGAGGGGTCCAGTCACGATGGCCTGAAGCCCCTCCCCATCACCTTCACAGAGCCTTCTAACGTGTGGGTACCCAGCCCCTTGTACCCCAGCCTTGTCTTGGCCAAATCGGAACTCAATCCTGATGTGCTCACGATCTCAGCCTCCTTTCTCTGCATGTCCGGGATGCTCTGTCTCACCCCGACAGGCCATGCTCTTCCTGAGGATGCTCCTGTTGTCAATCCAGACTGCTCTGATCTCAAATCCATCCTGTTCATTTAAGGAGACGTTGAATGTATCTCCTTTGATCTAGTGCCGGTTGGCTTTGTAATCCTTCTCTCAGAGGGAAATTACATTTCCCATTTCCATCTTCTTGGGGGATGCCTCACAGTCAAGCCCCATAGACTACCTACCCCGAGGAGTTTAATTTTCATAGAATCCAACACAGCTAGAGCTGAAAGAAACCTTAATACTCGTTGAGTTCAACTCTCTTGCTTTGTAGACAAGGTAGCTGAGGACCAAAGAAATAATGGCGGGTTGAATGACTGTTTATAATGAATATATTATTTATTACCAGCCCAAATCACAAAGAAGACATTAATAAACTGACCCTTACTGGAGAACCGTCACCTGCTTTTTTATAGCCGTGTAAGTCTGATGACCTTCATGAACACACAGAGGCCGGTACCTCCACGGTGGGAGATGCCGGGGAGCTGTCCAAGACCAGCGAGGCTTCACGGGCAATAAAGAGCCAGGAGTGGGAGTCCCAGCGCCTAACGACAAAGGAAGGGGAAGAACTCAAGAAAGTAGTGGCAGGGGGCCACTTTAGTAAACATTCAGTGAACACAGAGGAGCTTCCCCAGTGGCTCAATGTGTAAAGTATCTGCATGCCATGCAGGAGACGCAGGAGATGTGAGTGCGATTCCTGAGTCAGAAGGATCCCCTGGAGAAGGAAATGCGAACCCACTCCAGCATTCTTGCCTGAAAAATCCCATGGACAGGGGAGCCTGGCTGGCCACAGTCCAAAGTGTTGCAGAGTCGGACACGACTGAGTGACGTGTGGCAGAGCATATGGATCATCCTATGTAACCCCTTTATTCAAGTGAGGAAATAAGTGATCTGGTAGACGATTGTATTGTTTTAGTCTTCCAGCATCCATTCTCTCTTGACCGCTGCTAAGGCACTCTTGAAACTCACTTTCTGCAGCCTGACCTGTGAACCCTGGTCCCTCACTCCCATCACTGAGACCAAAGCTCTAGATCCCTCCTCCTCCTTCTACCCCAGCCAGCGGTGAACCCAAGAGGGCAGCTGTCCTCCTCCTCTTCTGGGACTCAGCCCACCGGAGCCCCCTCACCCTGATTGGAGTGTTCCCAGCACAGCACAGTTCCTGGGCGCCTGCTTCCCGCCCCCCTACCGCAAAGGTGCCAGCTTGACTGCCTGGCTCCTCAGGCTTCCCATCTTGTCGGTGTCGACTGAAAAAAACATTGAAAAGGTTTCCCAGGTGGCACAAGTGGTAAAGAATCTGCCTGCTAATGCGGGAGATGTAAGAGACGTGGATCAGGAAGATCCCCCGGAGAAAGGAATGGCTACTCACTCCAGTGTTCTTGCCTGGAGAATCCCATGGACAGAGGAGCCTCGCGGGCTACAGTTCACGGGGTCACACAGAATCAAACATGACTGAAGCGACTTAGCACGCATGCAAAAGTTGAGAATTATATTTTATTTGGTGGACTTGATGGGCCTCAAGCCCAGGAACCAGCCTCTCAGGTAGCGCTGAGGGATTGCTCCAAAGGGGTAAGGGAGGAGCCAGGGTTTAGAGGAGTTTTTGCAACTAAAACCAGGTAGTCAGAACATCAAACAGATCATCGTGAAGTATAGAAAGCCAGACTTCTCAAGGTAATGAACTTAGTGCTTTTCTACATACGGGGAAGGCGAGAGTCTGGCCTCACTGAAATCGTTCCTCTGGTATGCATCTTAAATACCTAGTTCAGCTCAAACGCGCAGTCGTGTCCAGCTCTTTGTGACCCCGTGGGCTGTAGCACGCCAGGCCTCCCTGTCCATCACCAGCTCTCTAGGGCCAATATCGTGCTCTTTTCCACCCTGAACCTTCCCAGCGTGCACTGTTTGTTGGGGGCAGCGTGGGGCGGCTATAGCAGCTGATGGCCTGATGGCCACAGAATCCTTTGTTTACTCATATGAACATTTTCCGTCTACATCGGTGTTCTCTCCACAGCCTCTCATTCAGTTCCCACGTTGCTCATGTGAGCCTGCATGGCTTCTGTGGCTGACAACCAAAAATCTCCAACTGATACACTCCCCAGTCCCTCACCCAGGGGCGGAGTCGAACCCAAGTTTTCCCTGAATCTCAGACAGGGCACTGTGACTGGCTGAACCAAGTCCTCCCGAGTCCATGTATCGAAATCCT
Organism: Cephalophus harveyi; assembly: GCA_006410635.1. NCBI lineage: Eukaryota > Metazoa > Chordata > Mammalia > Artiodactyla > Bovidae > Cephalophus > Cephalophus harveyi. Next base: position 64,051 of record SJYT01067627.1, read on the forward strand.
AATCCCCAGAATCTCAGAATGTGACTGTGTGGGGACAGGTTTTTTTAAAAGGTAGTGAAGGTTAAATGAGGTCATATGGGTGGCCCCTAATCCGTGTTACTGGTCTGTTTATAAGAGACGGTGTGAACGAAGACTGTCACCTGCCCTATTGATAAGCAAAGTACGGTGCAGCCATCAAACCGTCAGCCACAGCAGCCACAGGCCGGTACACTCAAGAGAGTACAGAATCCAGAAAAGTGAGACTGGACCGATAAGGTGACTATAGAAAGGACCGATTTCAATGAGCCCAGATTCTTACATCTTCCCATACCTAGTGAAGTGAAGAACGGGTTAGTCGCTCAGCTGTGTCTGACTCTTTGCCACTCAGTGGACTGTAATCTTCCAGGCTGCTCTGTTCATGGAATTCTCCAGGCATGGATGGATAGCCATTCCCTTCTCCAGGGGATCTCCTGAGCCAAGGACCGAACCCCGGTTCCCTGCACTTCAGCCTGGTTCTGTAGTACGACAGTAGCCCTGTCGTACATGGACAAGTGCTAAATTCATTAACTTAAGGTCTCTGTTTTTCTGTAATTAACGGTGATCTCTAGATGCACCAACTACCTGATTTTTGTTGCTCTAACTCCTGTGTATCTTGGCTTTTCCCTTGCCTCTTCAGGTGCGTCCCTCAGAGCTACCGAAAAGGCTGGCTACCAGATTTAGGTCCTTAGCTAGTCCACCAAATAAAGCAGTAATCTCAAGTTTTAGATTGAGCTTTTTTTTTTTTCAGTTGACAGCGGAGATTAGGATATAGTCACAAACAAGAAGGCAGACCACGTGAGGGCATCGTGAGAAGGCACCACCCCTGAGCCAAGGAGAGAGGCCTCAGGAGAACCCAGCCCTGCCAACACTGTGATCGTAAACCAGACCCCTGAGGTTAGAGTCACAAGGTCTGGGGTGCTTGACAAGGCAACCCTGGCAGACCGAGGGATTGGAGAAGGAAATGGCAACCCACTCCAGTGTTCTTGCCTGGAGAATCCCAGGGACGGGGGAGCCTTGTGGGCTGTCGTCTATGGGGTCGCACAGGGTTGGACACGACTGAAGTGACTCAGCAGCAGCAGCAGCAGCAGCAGCACGTGTATATGAAATCTAGAAAGATGGTACCAATGGACCTATCTGCAGAGCAGCAACAGAGAGGCAGACATGGAGAACAGACTTGTGGACACAGGGGTAAGGAGAGGGTGGGATGAACTGAGAGAGCATCATGGAAACAAATATTACCACATGTCAGACAGACAACCAGTGGGAGTTTACTGTATGACAAAGGAAGCTCAAATCCAGCGCTCTGCGACAACCTAGGAGGGTGGGTGGGATGGGAGGTAGGAAGGAGGTTAAGGAGGGAGGGGACATATGTATTCCTATGGCTCCTTCATGTTGATGTATGGCAGAAACTAGCACCATACTGTAGAGCAATTATCCTCCAATTAAAAATAAATACATTAAAAAAATCAGGAAACCTATTTGTTTACCTTGAAAAATACATTCATCTTACAATCATGTAACCAGTCATATGCATTCTTTCCCTTAGATAGTATATGGGAAACCACAATCACAGCAAGGGATTGCTCAGTGAATTGAAATCAGAGAAAAAGAATGAATTGAATGATATGAATGTGAAAGTTATTAAACTAATTCTGAGCTGATCAGTAAATAGCTTTTGCCCTGAGCCTCTTATAAGGTCATGCTCACAGCCCTTCCCACACCAGGGACTCCACGGATGCCCCGGGCACTAGAAGATGCGTGTTGGGTGTAATAAGGATCCTAGGTCCCTGTTCCAGCTGTAGGTGAAGCCCTTTGTGTTTGGTTGGTGCCTATTCAATATGGGTTTTAACAATATGAACTATCATCTCTGCTGAGGGGTCCAGTCACGATGGCCTGAAGCCCCTCCCCATCACCTCCACAGAGCCTTCTAACGTGTGGGTACCCAGCCCCTTGTACCCCAGCCTTGTCTTGGCCAAATCGGAACTCAATCCTGATGTGCTCACGATCTCAGCCTCCTTTCTCTGCATGTCCGGGATGCTCTGTCTCACCCCGACAGGCCATGCTCTTCCTGAGGATGCTCCTGTTGTCAATCCAGACTGCTCTGATCTCAAATCCATCCTGTTCATTTAAGGAGACGTTGAATGTATCTCCTTTGATCTAGTGCCGGTTGGCTTTGTAATCCTTCTCTCAGAGGGAAATTACATTTCCCATTTCCATCTTCTTGGGGGATGCCTCACAGTCAAGCCCCATAGACTACCTACCCCGAGGAGTTTAATTTTCATAGAATCCAACACAGCTAGAGCTGAAAGAAACCTTAATACTCGTTGAGTTCAACTCTCTTGCTTTGTAGACAAGGTAGCTGAGGACCAAAGAAATAATGGCGGGTTGAATGATTGTTTATAATGAATATATTATTTATTACCAGCCCAAATCACAAAGAAGACATTAATAAATTGAGCCTTACTGGAGAACCGTCACCTGCTTTTTTATAGCCGTGTAAGTCTGATGACCTTCATGAACACACAGAGGCCGGTACCTCCACGGTGGGAGATGCCGGGGAGCTGTCCAAGACCAGCGAGGCTTCACGGGCAATAAAGAGCCAGGAGTGGGAGTCCCAGCGCCTAACGACAAAGGAAGGGGAAGAACTCAAGAAAGTAGTGGCAGGGGGCCACTTTAGTAAACATTCAGTGAAGACAGAGGAGCTTCCCCAGTGGCTCAACGTGTAAAGTATCTGCATGCCATGCAGGAGATGCAGGAGATGTGAGTGCGATACCTGAGTCAGAAGGATCCCCTGGAGAAGGAAATGCGAACCCACTCCAGCATTCTTGCCTGAAAAATCCCATGGACAGGGGAGCCTGGCTGGCCACAGTCCAAAGTGTTGCAGAGTCGGACACGACTGAGTGACGTGTGGCAGAGCATATGGATCATCCTATGTAACCCCTTTATTCAAGTGAGGAAATAAGTGATCTGGTAGACGATTGTATTGTTTTAGTCTTCCAGCATCCATTCTCTCTTGACCGCTGCTAAGGCACTCTTGAAACTCACTTTCTGCAGCCTGACCTGTGAACCCTGGTCCCTCACTCCCATCACTGAGACCAAAGCTCTAGATCCCTCCTCCTCCTTCTACCCCAGCCAGCGGTGAACCCAAGAGGGCAGCTGTCCTCCTCCTCTTCTGGGACTCAGCCCACCGGAGCCCCCTCACCCTGATTGGAGTGTTCCCAGCACAGCACAGTTCCTGGGCGCCTGCTTCCCGCCCCCCTACCGCAAAGGTGCCAGCTTGACTGCCTGGCTCCTCAGGCTTCCCATCTTGTCGGTGTCGACTGAAAAAAACATTGAAAAGGTTTCCCAGGTGGCACAAGTGGTAAAGAATCTGCCTGCTAATGCGGGAGATGTAAGAGACGTGGATCAGGAAGATCCCCCGGAGAAAGGAATGGCTACTCACTCCAGTGTTCTTGCCTGGAGAATCCCATGGACAGAGGAGCCTCGCGGGCTACAGTTCACGGGGTCACACAGAATCAAACATGACTGAAGCGACTTAGCACGCATGCAAAAGTTGAGAATTATATTTTATTTGGTGGACTTGATGGGCCTCAAGCCCAGGAACCAGCCTCTCAGGTAGCGCTGAGGGATTGCTCCAAAGGGGTAAGGGAGGAGCCAGGGTTTAGAGGAGTTTTTGCAACTAAAACCAGGTAGTCAGAACATCAAACAGATCATCGTGAAGTATAGAAAGCCAGACTTCTCAAGGTAATGAACTTAGTGCTTTTCTACATACGGGGAAGGCGAGAGTCTGGCCTCACTGAAATCGTTCCTCTGGTATGCATCTTAAATACCTAGTTCAGCTCAAACGCGCAGTCGTGTCCAGCTCTTTGTGACCCCGTGGGCTGTAGCACGCCAGGCCTCCCTGTCCATCACCAGCTCTCTAGGGCCAATATCGTGCTCTTTTCCACCCTGAACCTTCCCAGCGTGCACTGTTTGTTGGGGGCAGCGTGGGGCGGCTATAGCAGCTGATGGCCTGATGGCCACAGAATCCTTTGTTTCCTCATATGAACATTTTCCGTCTACATCGGTGTTCTCTCCACAGCCTCTCATTCAGTTCCCACGTTGCTCATGTGAGCCTGCATGGCTTCTGTGGCTGACAACCAAAAATCTCCAACTGATACACTCCCCAGTCCCTCACCCAGGGGCGGAGTCGAACCCAAGTTTTCCCTGAATCTCAGACAGGGCACTGTGACTGGCTGAACCAAGTCCTCCCGAGTCCATGTATCGAAATCCTAATCCCCAGAATCTCAGAATGTGACTGTGTGGGGACAGGTTTTTTTAAAAGGTAGTGAAGGTTAAATGAGGTCATATGGGTGGCCCCTAATCCGTGTTACTGGTCTGTTTATAAGAGACGGTGTGAACGAAGACTGTCACCTGCCCTATTGATAAGCAAAGTACGGTGCAGCCATCAAACCGTCAGCCACAGCAGCCACAGGCCGGTACACTCAAGAGAGTACAGAATCCAGAAGAGTGAGACTGGACCGATAAGGTGACTATAGAAAGGACCGATTTCAATGAGCCCAGATTCTTACATCTTCCCATACCTAGTGAAGTGAAGAACGGGTTAGTCGCTCAGCTGTGTCTGACTCTTTGCCACTCAGTGGACTGTAATCTTCCAGGCTGCTCTGTCCATGGAATTCTCCAGGCATGGATGGATAGCCATTCCCTTCTCCAGGGGATCTCCTGAGCCAAGGACCGAACCCCGGTTCCCTGCACTTCAGCCTGGTTCTGTAGTACGACAGTAGCCCTGTCGTACATGGACAAGTGCTAAATTCATTAACTTAAGGTCTCTGTTTTTCTGTAATTAACGGTGATCTCTAGATGCACCAACTACCTGATTTTTGTTGCTCTAACTCCTGTGTATCTTGGCTTTTCCCTTGCCTCTTCAGGTGCGTCCCTCAGAGCTACCGAAAAGGCTGGCTACCAGATTTAGGTCCTTAGCTAGTCCACCAAATAAAGCAGTAATCTCAAGTTTTAGATTGAGCTTTTTTTTTTTTCAGTTGACAGCGGAGATTAGGATATAGTCACAAACAAGAAGGCAGACCACGTGAGGGCATCGTGAGAAGGCACCACCCCTGAGCCAAGGAGAGAGGCCTCAGGAGAACCCAGCCCTGCCAACACTGTGATCGTAAACCAGACCCCTGAGGTTAGAGTCACAAGGTCTGGGGTGCTTGACAAGGCAACCCTGGCAGACCGAGGGGAAGACTTGCCGCCACCCTGGGGCCACTCTCTTTGCCCATCATGCCAGCTCCATCACACCCGCTAGTCCTGAAGAAACTCAGATTAGCAGGCTGTTCTTGGAACGAAATTTCCTGGACTGGCTTCAAAAAAACACTCTCCCTGGTGATACAGACACTGAGAGCTAACAACAACAAAGAAAACCACCCTGGCCTCCAACTGGGCCTTTTTCTGCCTTCAATTCTTTAGTAATGGACAGTACCTAAGCAAGCCGGAGAGATGGCTGCTTGGAGAAAACTGTATCATTTCCTAATAAATCAATGAGAATTTAGAGCCCAAGCTGACAAGGAAATTTATCTTGTTCTTCCAACGTCTGCATGGAGGAAGGGAAGCAAGCAGATTCTGATCTTGAATTAGAAGAGGGAGGTGGACAATCTCTAGGAAACACCCCCTTTCTCCCTTCCACACTCCCTTCTTTGTGCCCACTCTAAGCAAAGCATCACCAGTCCCCTACTGCAGGCAGATACTTGCCGAAGTCTTTCTTCAAAGAGCAGAGCTCTGCTGTTCCCTCTGGAGGGTTAGAGAGGAGAGCAGAGGGCTGAGCTGATGGAGGCTGAGGGCTGAATATTAATGTTGGCTATCATCTCCCGCTCTTCACATAATGGGAGAAACTTTTCAGGGCCAGGCTGGGGCTGCCTCCCACAGCAATGCAATCTCCTGGAACACAGAGTAGGCGGTGACAAGCAGTTTAGCTTCCATTACCCCAAGGCCTTAAATCATTATCTATCCATAGTCATCAGAGGAACCAGACCACTGACTCTGATTAGGAGCTGCCTTCCTGGCAAATGCAAATACACACTACTGGCAGGCCCTGTGCTCTGAGCCGATTTGGGTCTCCCCTCCTTAAGACAGATATGTTGGAATCGTAACACTCCAGACATCAGAATGCACCTTATTTGGATAGCGGGTCTTTACACGGGTAATCTAGTTAGAATGAGGTCCTTGGCATAGACCCTAATTCAACATGACTTGTGTCCATATAAAAAGGAGACATTGGTACATAGAGACACACATAGGGAAGTGGGGATGAAGGCAGAGACGGGAGTGAGGCTTCCATAGATAGGGAACGCTGAAGATTCCCAGCAAACACGAGAAGCTAGGCAGCGGCCTAGAAGATTCTCCATCACAGGACAGAGAAGGAACCAATTCTGCCAAGGTCTTGCTCTCAGACTTCCGCCTCCACAACTGGGAGACAAGACATTTCTATTAAGCCTCCCAGTTTGTGGTGCTTGCCAGGGCAGCCCTAGCAAACTGATGCCAGCAGGAAAACCCCAGCCTGTTGAGGGCAGAAAGAGTGGTCCCGTCTCATCACGGAAGAGTCATCCACCAACGAATGGAGAAGAGGGAGGCTGAGTCCTTTCTTCCACCACGGGTTTGCTGCAATCCGTCAGGCTCCTCTGTCCATGGAATTCTCCAGGCAAGAATACTGGAGTTGTTTGCCATTCCCTTCTCCAGCGGATCTTCCCAACCCAGGGATCGAACCTGGGTCTCCTGCATTGCAGGCAGATTCTCTACTGTCTAAGCCACCAAGGAAGCCCTTGCTTGGTCATAGGACCTCAACAGGGTGGGGTTAAGAATAACTTAACAAAGTTATTTTCCAAAGGTGGGTTTCCTCTTTTGAAAAAAGCCTTCCAGCCCCAGCTCACAGGAGCAGCCTCTCTGGCTGAAATGGGATTCTAGGTGGTGGCATAAAGTAAGGAGGCTGCTTCCTAAGGTGGCCATGACCTTCCTGGAAGGATTATCTGATTTAGAGAATAAACATAACAAGTGTGTGTGCACTCACTCAGTTGTGTCTGACACTTTGCAATCCCTTGCCCTGTAGCCCACCATGCACCTCTGTCCATGGGATTCTCCAGGTAAGAATACTGGAGTGGGTTTCCATTTCCTTCTCCAGGGGATTTTCCCCAACTAGGGACTGAACCCCCATCTCTTGCATCTCCTGCATTGGCAGGCAGTTTCTTTACTATGAGCCACCTGGGAAGCCCAAACATACAAGATACTCAGTTAAACATGAATTTCAGACCAGTGAAGAATAATTTTTTTTTTTTGTAAGTACATCTCAAATATTTGGGATAAAATATCTTTCCTGGCAGCCCTACCACAGTCCCCCTGGTTCAGTCTCTGTGTCTGTTCTCCCTGCATCCCTAGTGGGGGAGGATGGTCCTTCAGGACATCAGGGCATCAAGGTGAAGGAGGTGAGAGGAAGTGTCAACAGGAAGCAAGGTGGTGTGTTTTCTGGGTGCTCTGTAACAGAGGGGTGTTCTCTGCCTCCTTTTGGGGGAAGGGGGGTGAGGTCAAGTCTACACCGTGTGAGGATTCACCAGCAAGCCTAGTTAAAACAGCCTTCATGCTTTGATGAGATGGAGCTCCAGCCTGGGGCTGAGCAGAGGGTCAGGAGAGAAAAAAAACAAGGCCAGAAGGAAGAAGTTCTGGGCACCCATCCACTGACTCTGTGGGCTCCCAAGCTCACCTTACGAGCCTCAGACTCCAGGCTCATGAGTTTGCATGATTACATAGTATTTTTAAGTGTGTGACCTTCCTGGGGAGCTCTGCATCTGTGCATTTGGGGTGCCAAAACGTGGCTTTGCATGAATCTGGCAGCCCCCCCGGGTGGACTTTGCCCTGTGCTCTGTCTGGCCCACGCGGTGATGGGCCAGTGAACATCCGTCAGGTCACAAAGAGAAAACTCAGCCGCTCAGATCACTGCAAGAGAGAACTCAGCCGCTCTGCTCCTGGAAATAAAAAGCTAGGAGGTCAGCCTCATGGTCTCCCTTATCCTGGGGACGTTGGAATCTCAACCTGCTGAGTGCCGAGAGCCTGGCTTGCAGAGGGTGCAAACACCCTATAGGGATGCAGGCTGCAGGTGTGAGCAAGGCCTGGTGTGGGGAGCGGGCCTTTTTCATGGGTAACCGAAATCAGATTGATTATACTCTATGCAGACAAAGATGGAGAAGCTCTATACAGTCAACAAAAACAAGACCAGGAGCTGACTGTGGCTCAGATCATGAACTCCTTATTACCAAATTCAGACTCAAATTGAAGAAAGTAGGGAAAACCACTAGACCATTCAGGTATGACCTAAATCAAATCCCTTATGATTATACAGTGGAAGTGAGGAATAGATTTAAGGGCCTAGATCTGATAGATAGAGTGCCTGAAGAACTATGGAATGAGGTTCGTGACATTGTACGGGAGACAGGGATCAAGACCATCCCCATGGAAAAGAAATGCAAAAAAGCAAAATGGCTGTCTGGGGAGGCCTTACAAATAGCTGTGAAAAGAAGAGAGGCGAAAAGCAAAGGAGAAAAG
>SJYT01067639.1:6106-46124 GCA_006410635.1 Cephalophus harveyi
AGGTTTTGGGTTGTTGTGTTTTCATTTTCATTCGTTTCTATGCATATTTTGATTTCTTTTTTGATTTCTTCTGTGATTTGTTGGTTATTCAGAAGTGTGTTGTTCAGCCTCCATATGTTGGAATTTTTAATAGTTTTTCTCTTGTAATTGAGATCTAATCTTAATGCATTAGGGTCAGAAAAGATGCTTGGGATGATTTTGATTTTTTTTAATTTATGAAGATTAGATTTATGGCCCAGGATGTGATCTATCCTGGAGAAGTTTCCGTGAGCACTTGAGAAAAAGGTGAAATTCATTGTTTTGGGGTGAAATGTCCTATCAATTAGGTCTAACTGGTCTATTGTATCATTTAAAGTTTGCGTTCCTTTGTTAATTTTCTGTTTAGTTGATCTGTCCATAGGTGTGAGTGGGGTATTAAAGTCTCCCACTATTATTGTGTTATTGTTAATTTCCCCTTTCATACTTGTTAGTCTTACATATTGCGGTGCTCCTATGTTGGGTGCATATATATTTATAATTGTTATATCTTCTTCTTGGATTGATCCTTTGATTATTATGTAGTGGTCTTCTTTGTCTCTTTTCACAGCCTTTGTTTTAAAGTCTATTTTATCGGATATGAGTATAGCAGTAAGTATTTATTGAGCGCCTATTACATGTCAGAGACGACACACATGAATGTGAGGATACAGTGATGAGAGTAAACAAAGGCATTTGCCTTCATGAAGCTTATTTGAGTAGGAGAAGACAACAATGTTGTTAACTCAGTAAGCTACACAATTAGTTATAAGATTATAGGTACTATGGCAAAACACCAATTAGATCAGGGAAATGGGAATCAGGAGAACCGAGGGAAGTGAAATTTTCTGTAAGGTTGTTGATGCTGGCTTTTTTTTAAAAAGATGATATTTGAGCAGGGACTCAGAAAAACTGTAGGAGCTGACCATTTGGACAACTGAGGGAACATCAGCACAGGGGCTGTGTGTTAGTCAGCACAGAAGCCGGTGCAGCTGTCTCAGAGGGAGGGAGATGCGAGGCATACTGTCATCTCCAAGGCAATGGACATCAGGTCACGGAAGCCCTCAGACTCTGGAAAGGAGAGCTGCTGCGGGATATTTAACATAGGAGTACTTAATCTGTAAAAAGGTTGTTTTGGGTATAGAGTTGACAGTAGATTATTAGAACAGAATGGAAACGGGGAAGATATCCAAGTTAAAGAAGAGGTTATCTCAGAGCAGCTGTGGAGTTGGTGTCTTGACAGATTGAATGTGGGGTATGCTAATCAAGAGAGTGATTGTCCCAACATAGCTACAAGTTCAGCCCACACTCAGGGCAATATTGCATAAGGGCATGACTCTCCTGGTCATGCCCACCAGGACTATAGGACGGAACAGCTTATTTTGTAGGAAGATGAAAATATGCAAGTGTGCTCCATCTGCACACTCATGCCTAGTAAATCACCATGCCTATCCCTGGCTCTTCCTGAGGAAGTCTAGCTCTACTCTTGACCCTGGCTGTTCTTCTTCTGTGCATCTCCATTGTTGCTAATTGAACCTGGGATAGACTGGTTATATAGTGGGTATAATCTACAACCTGTGCAGAAATGTAGCTTTGTTTAGTTTTCAATGACTGTCCCATTTTAGATCTATTTCATCACTTTAGGGATTTTTAATTCTGTTTTAGAAACAATGAAGAATAATTAAGTCAAAGACTTTTGAATTGTGGTACTGGAGAAGACTCTTGAGAGTCCCTTGGACTGCAAGGAGGTCAAACCAGTCAATCCTAAAGGAAATCAACACTGAATATTCATTAGAAGCACTGATCCTGAAGCTGAAGCTCTAATACTTTGGATACTTGAAGCAAAGCACCAACTCACTGAAAAAGACCTTGATGCTGAAAAGGTTGAAGGCAAAAGAAGGGGGTGGCAGAAGATGAGATGGTTAGATAGTATCGCTGACTCAATGGACATGAATCTGAGCAAACTCCAGGAGACAGCAGAGTATAGGGGTGCCTGGTATGCTACATTGCATGGGGTTTCAAAGAGTCGGACACGACTTACCAAATGGACAGCAACAGAAACACCCAAATTAAGAATGCTTCTCTCCTTTCTTGTCAGGGTGGTCTTGGACATGAGGAAGAAGGTGACACCAGGCCTCAGACGTATCTGTCTTCTGCTGGCACTGGATGAATCTCATCAAGTTTAGCCTTTGGTGAGTGTGCTCTGGCGTCCATGGTCTGGGCTCTTCATATCCTGCAGTCATCAGTCTGCACAGGTCATTAGATGTCCTCCTGGTCCTAGCTTATGGTCCCTTTGGATCTAAAACGGCCCATTCTTAGTGATTTCTGCAGCTTTCCATGGAGAATGGGAATTTTTATATATTATTCTTGCCACTGTGGGACCTGTTCAGTCTTAGATTGTATGCCTAGAACACCATGTCCTGTTGGCCCTATTTTGTTCCTGAACCATTAGTGGGCAGAGCACACAGAGGAGGTTGCTGTTTGGCAAACCTTTATTTGGAAAGTAGGACACTGCTTTCTCTCTTCTTGGAGCCTCAGTTTTAGAGAAAATCTCTCGTCCTGAACTCATACTCTTCTCCCTTTCCAGTATTTCTTTATCGCCAGCCAGGCAACGTCCAGTCTGGGAGTGGAATAGGAAGATGATAGAAGGTATAGCCTGGCTTTCCATCTGTTTTCTTTCTAGCCTATTACTTGATAGTATAAGTTTTGGTTTATGGTAAATAAATTACTTTCAACTCCTATGCCAGTGATTCTCACATTTTTTTGGTCTCAAGAGCCCTTACATTTTACAAAATTATTGATGACTCCAGAATTTATAAAGGTTATATCTATCAACATTTACTGTACTAGAAATTCAAACTGAGGAACCAAAAATATTAATTCATTTAAGAGCAAGGACAAATCCATAATAAGATCATAGTTTTAATATAACTATTTTCCAAAACAAAAAAATAAGTGAAAAGAGTGATGTTGGGTTACATCTTTGTAAATCTCTTTAATCTTTGGCTTAGTAGAAGATCAGTTCAGTTCAGTTGCTCAGTCGTGTCCGACTTTTGTGACACCATGAATGGCAGCACGCCATGCCTCCCTGTCCATCACCAACTCCTGAAGTTTACTCAAACTCATGTCCATCCAGTCAGTGATGCCATCCAGCCATCTCATCCTCTGTCTCCCCTTCTCCTCCTGCCCTCAATCCCTCCCAGCATCAGGGTCTTTTCCACTCAGACAGCTCTTCACACTCTTCACATGAGGTGGCCAAAGTATTGGAGTTTCAGCTTTAGCATCAGGCCTTCCAATGAACACCCAGGACTGATCTTTAGGATGGACTGGTTGAATCTCCTTGTAGGCCAAGGGACTCTCAAGAGTCTTTTCCACAGTTCAAAAGCATTAATTCTTCAGTGCTCAGCTTTCTTTATAGTCCAACTCTCACATCCACACTTGACCACTGGAAAAACCATAGCCTTGACTAGACGGACCTTAGTCGGCAAAGTAATGTCTCTGCTTTTGAATATGCTATCTGAGGTTGGTCATAACTTTCCTTCCAAGGAGTAAGCGTCTTTTAATTTCATGGCTGCAGTCACCATCTGCAGTGATTTTGAAGCCCCCCAAAATAAACTCAGACACTGTTACCACTGTTTCCCCATCTATTTCCCATGAAGTGATGGGACCAGATGCCATGATCTTCGTTTTCTGAATGTTGAGCTTTAAGCCAGCTTTTTCCCTCTCCTCTTTCACTTTCATCAAGAGGCTTTTTAGTTCTTCTTTACTTTGTCCTTAAGGGTGGTGTCATCTGCATATCTGAGGTTATTGATATTTCTCCCAGCAATCTTGATTCCAGCTTGTGTTTCTTCCAGCCCAGCGTTTCTCATGATGTACTCTGCATACAAGTCAAATAAGCAGGGTGACAATATACAGCCTTGACGTACTCCTTTTCCTATTTGGAACCAGTCTGTTGTTCCATATCCAGTTCTAACTGTTGCTTCCTGACCTGCACACGGGTTTCTCAAGAGGCAGGTCAGGTGGTCTGGTATTCCCATCTCTTTCAGAATTTTCCACAGTTTATTGTGATCCACACAGTCAAAGGCTTTGGCAAAGTCAATAAAGCAGAAATAGACTTCTGTGTATTCTTGCCACCTCTTCTTAATATCTTCTGCTTCTGTTAGGTCCATACCATTTCTGTCCTTTATTGAGCCCATCTTTGCATGAAATGTTCCCTTGGTATCTCTAATTTTCTTGAAGAGATCTCTAGTCTTTCCCATTCTGTTGTTCTCCTCTATTTCTTTGCATTGATCACTGAAGAAGGCTTTCTTATCTCTCCTTGCTATTCTTTGGAACTCTTCATCCAAATGGGACTATCTTTCCTTTTCTCCTTTGCTTTTCGCTTCTCTTCTTTTCACAGCTATTTGTAAGGCCTCCTCAGACAGCCATTTTGGTTTTTTGCATTTCTTTTCAATGGGGATGGTCTTGATCCCTGTGTCTTGTACAATGTCATGAACCTCTGTCCATAGTTCATCAGGCATTCTGTCTATCAGATCTAGTCCCTTAAATCTATTTCTCAGTTCCACTGTATAATCATAAGGGATTTGATTTAGGTCATACCTGAATGGTCTAGTGGGTTTCCCTACTTTCTTCAATTTAAGTCTAAATTTGGCAATAAGGGGTTCATGATCTGAGCCACAGCTCCCAGTCTTGTTTTTGCTGACTGTATAGAGCTTCTCCACCTTTGGCTGCAAAGAATATAATCAATCTGATTTCGGTGTTGACCATCTGGTGATGTCCATGTGTAGAGTCTTCTCTTGTGTTGTTGGAAGAGGGTTAGGTAGAAGATAGGTGGATTCTGATTTCCATTTTTGCATTCAGTCTCTTTTGATGTTGCTTTTGCTGAAGTGTGTAGAGAAAATCTAAGCTTACCCAAATATCTGTTTGGGAAAGGGGAGTGAATACTTATAGCCTTTCAGGTAATTGTGGATATTTTTCTTTGATACTATGCTAAAACTGGACAAGTGGTATTTTCTTAGAGGCTATTTGTAATGTGGAATCTGAAACCAAATCAAAGACCTTTTCACACTCTGCTACATTAAAAACTATTAGGTTATCTTGCCTAAGAATGGGTGTTTTACCATTATAATGGTTGCCCTACATATAATGATTTTTGTAACCTTGTACATCAGTTGTTTGGAAAATACTGGTTTACTATTCAGATCTTCCAAACGTTGGTACATTTTAATATGTAATATTAAAAGATCGTATTTGTTAATATCACCATCAGTCTCAGCAGAGAAAGTATTTAAATAATAGTATGCTGTTTAGCTCCAAGTAATGCACACAAGATCTTCAACATTCTAATTTTCACTTGAAAGCTCAAATATTATCATTGGCAATAAATACTGTTATTTATTGTTAATTGTTTTTCCTAAAGTGACAGGCTCACTTTTTTCGTTAATAAAACTTAAAATTCTCAAGTTTGAATAATCATAGTTCCTGCCATTCTTTTAAGTCAAAATGATGTTCTGTGAGTGAGGCGACTAGTTTTTGTCAGATTAAATAAATTAAAAAAGAAGTTCAATTTGCAACTCAAATAATTGCTCAGGTGCTTTTCCTTGAGACAACTATCTGCTTCAGTGTATGGTGGAGGTACTCCAGGTTTGCATCACATTTTGAAACAGAGAAATATTAAAAGGATAGGTATTGAAGGGATGAAATTGAATGGTATTAATAATTCTTACTGCCTTGTTGCATGTTTTCTTAACTGAAGCTGACTTTGTAAATGAGTGTGTGATGGGGGGGAATACAATGACCAGGAGACTTCTATTAAAGCACCAGCAGTTTGACCCATGATTACTCTTGCAAAAACAGTGAAAATATCAGCACAATGACAAGGGAATATGATAAACTGGTATTATTATGAAAATAGTTCTGACCATGCAGATTCCCTGTAAAGGACTTGGGTCTGCCGGCGGACCACAGACTCTGCTTTGAGAGCCATGTGAGCACTAAGTAAGACTCTGTATCGCCGCAGAGGTCTTGCCTACCAGTTAGTCTCCTGGATAACATCCACCAGCTGATGCTAAAATCAGTTGCCAATTACTGTTGGGCCTGAATATTTATACTCATTTTTTTTTAAATTGATAGGTTATTGCTGTTACTATTGATACTAAAGTAGTACATACACTTGGAAATGAAAATTCAAATGCTTCTCCCTGATCCTGCACTCCAGCCCCATTTATCAAAGGTAAGTAACCATTCATATCCGAATTGTGTTGATTGCCTCCGTAATACCAACTATCATTCACCTTATCATCTTGGTTTGTCAACTTGAAGCATCCTCTGTTGGTTCACACATGAAAGACGAGAGGTTTGGCTCATTTAGACCCTTATTCCTTGATGTGTGTAAATGTTTAACTCATTTACCGTCTTGGTCATCTTCCTATTTTTTTTAAGCATATATTTTTGTTTTTTGTTCTTTTGGTTATGTTTGTGGTCTTAATGTATTTAAAAATAGATTTCTGCTGAACTTATGACAGGCCAAAAGCAGACCATAGTATTCTCCAAACAGAAGTGAGGGAGGAGGGATTGAAATACTCAGACGCCACTCCTGTCTCCAGCTTTCCCACCTAGATAATTTGTGGCTCCTGCCTGTGGCAGAATGTGTGAGAGCCACGGAGAGCCACATGTCACAATAAATGGTGATAAAATGGAACAAGGGAAGGAGCTGGTACCAATGACGATCTCATTTGACTTCTTCCACTGAAGGATGGGGAAATCAAGGCCTTACAGGAAAACTGACTTACTCAGTGTTGTTTTGGTTAAGAACTGATATCAGGGACAACATCTATATTAGTCCAATCGATTCTGTCTGCGATTCCAGTTGTACTTAGGATATCCTTAATTGAGGACAGAAGCAACATGGTTTCATCAAGCTGACCCCAGGTGGGAATGAAAATTGGTCAGTATTACATTTTCATAGCTTGTTATTGTTTTTAAAATTAGAATCTTTAACTTCTTTTAAATTTTTCAATTTATTTATCTGTAAAGCAGACCGTTTTTGATAGTATATGTTTTGTGGGCTTTTAAAAGTTTTGTTTACTTTGAAAGACATAAATTAAGTTCTAAAAAAATACACTGTAGCCCTAAGAGTATATTGCATCTTGAGCTTGCATTTCTGTTTAAAGTGGTTGAAACTGAAAAATTCAGATTGAGAATAGTATTTACCAAATAGAGAAAAGAAGACCAATCTTTCTGGTCCAACTGTATAAATTATGCATAATATTTAAGAGCAACATCTGCCTTCCATTTCACTTATTGATTTGAAGAAAAGCGTTTTGGCATCAGAAATGCAGACAGCAGGCATTTCCTACACCTAATTTATTCCCTCATAACCAAGAAACAGCTTGATATAGATGGTTTTATGTAAGATTTGTCACAGATCCTGGGTGCTTTGGAAATGTTTCACATTTCATTCAGTTTAATTCTGTTTTCTATATGAAAAAATGTGGGTAAATACATTCTTCCTAGCAGTATCTTGGAGACTTTATATTGTGAATATTTAATTTGTGGAATTTGCTTTGACTTCTGTGGAAGGAATTGATAGGCAAATAAAATATTTGACCTGAATCTGGCTAGTGGATGTCTTTTTTAAACACTGACACTATTCATGATTCTTCTTTTTCTAAAAAGGAGATGGTCAAAATATAGCAGATTCCAATTTTAGTGATCTATTAATCTTTGTGTCTATAACTTTTGGGAATAGACTGAGAAATGATAGAAACTCAATGAGTAAGATAAGTACAGGATTAAAGGAAGAAGGTGGAAGTGGAGGGCAAGAATAAATTTCACCTGCTAATAAATAAATCAATACATTTTTGTGATTTTGTTAAGAAATTGAATATATAGAGAACTGTGTAGACAATAAATTGAGGACAAAATAGCAGGAACTTGTAGTAGCACTGGATGGGGAGAAATGGCCCTTAAATTCTCTTAGCTACCATTGGCCACAGGTGAAAGGCTTACTCAAAGTAAATTCTAAGTTTTTCTGGGAATGGAATCAATGACACATTGTGTCTTTAGCTCTTATCCTCAAAGCATAAATTAATGGCTTGATCTTATAAAATTTAGTTTGCTTTTAGGTCAAGTGAAAAGAAGTTAAACATGTCAAGCCAACACAAATAATTTCTCAAGGATTATCCACCACAGGGATTCATCGCTCTTTCCATGACTCCTAACTATTTGGGGATGGGTGTGTGCGTGCGTGGGGTGGGGTGGGCAGGATGAAGGCAGTAGCCATGCTGTAGGTGGTAACCATGCCGTGTCAGTTTTGGCAGAATAGAACTCAGCCTTAGCGAGTAATTTGAAAATAGAGAAATCCCTTCCTTCTGAACTATTTGAACTGTTCAATGCTTCCTTATCAGTGAGCCTTAAGCATATCTCCTGGAAAATGCAGTGCTGCTATCTCTTGAAAGTAAAATATTGTAAGTCATTATAAGCCACTAACATTGATGGGGTTGGTTTATTAACCACTCACCAGCTGGTTCCAGAGTAAATAGAACATAGGATGGCACACATAGAAAATTGGGGGTCAGATGTATCCTAGACTGGAGAACTGTGTGTCTGGGAGATAATCCTATGAAGAATCAACTGGTGTATGATGACAGGGTGGGTTGCAACATGGGAAAGCCTGATGTTTAGAAAAGAAAGGGACTGGAATAGAGAAAAGAAAGTTCTGTGGAAAATGTAGATAAATGTCTAACTCTCCTTACCCCCTCTTTTTTTTGGCAGAGATGGTCTGTTTTGCTGTTTAAGGTTATATCATTAAAGATAAAACTCATGTCTTCCTGGGAAGTTTTCCATGCATCTTTCCATTTTGAATTGTATTAGTGGTATCTATGTTCTATGACCACCTCCCACTTGGTCACAGGCAAACACCAACTATCAAACAATGCCTTCTTGTTGCCTAAAATCACCAGGCTCAAACTCTTTTCTTATCACAGTTTATTGTTGCACATATGAGGTACCATGCTACTATCAGAATTATATCCAGTTTTTTTTATTTTAAAAAACTCAGAAAAAAAAATGTTTCCATTAATTTTCATTCAATGTGAATGACAAGAATATTATAGCTATAAACACTGAAATAACCATTTCATTTCTTCCTGAGGAAGTTTCATATTTTAAGCAATGAAAAAAGAATGCCATACAAAGCTAGTTTGAAATCATATTATCTGTTTCTTTCCCCATGTGTATTTATGTTACTTTCAGAAGAACATAACAACCACCCAGAGTATCCAATGTAGTAAGTGTGCGTGTCCCCTAGAATTTGAGTTGTCTTCTAGATACACTGAGTGATCAAAATTCCTTTCAAAGGTTTGCTGCTCTAGGTAGCATAATATCTATATTATGAATGAGTAAATTTCTCCTTTCATCCCACAAGCATCCAGTGTGTTTTTGACATTTCTTAAAGGGTAAGCTGTTTAGTTGACTCAGTTTATCCAGACAGAATTACACCATTAGAAGCTTTGTTTAAAAGTTTAAATGCACATCTCATTCTTGGAGCGTAAATGCATTGTTTTTTCTTTTCCTTTCCTTTTTTTTTTTTTTTTTTTGAATCAGTAGAAATGTTGTCAAAATGAAAACACAATACCGTATGTAACTCCTGGGGCCTGTTCTCACTGTTTGACCCTCTTAAACTAATTTTCTTAAAATAGTGAAGATTAAAGGCTGTATTCATTTTCTAGTATGTTAGGCATGTGCTGTTAATAAAAGGTAGTGGTAACCATGAAGACTGACTTTACCATCTTTGTCCAAATGACTTTGATATTGCTTTTACTGTCAGGGATCTTAAAATCTGGTTCTTTGTCAAATTCTTTATGCTAATAGCTTGTTTGTTTAAAAATTGGCTTATCATTTGGGTATACAAAACTTTAAAACATTTAATTAATTTTTATAATACAATTTTAGAAATGAATAGTTAGTGAAAGTATCTCAAAATTTGTTTTCTAATTAGTGAGTAGTTGATAGAGTTCAATTTCACATATTATAATGGCCATTATAATGGCCATAATAGTTTCATATTATAATGAAACTATTTGGGCATAATTTTTTTTCTAATCATACTTTTGATTATATTCACAAAAGCTTATAAAGTCATAGCAAGGAATTTATTTACTACTTAAATTTCTTATGTGTATAGTATATTTAAAAGCTAAGTAAATATAAGTACAGGAAAATCAGCATGACATTCTTTTCTTTTTTTGAGTACTTTATTAATCATATAATCATTAAAAATTTAAGTGTAAAATATATTTTAAGAACCATGCCTGGCTCATCTTGGTACTTCCTCCATTTAATTTAGTAGATAACCCATAAATTTAACTGTGTTCTATTGTCTTTCATGAAAGTGATGTACAAAATGTTCTAAAAAAATGGCACTTGGCTTTGATTATCTTTTTCTGCCTTCTACCATTGCAAAAATTATACATTAATTTGTTTTTTTGTCACAGATCTCTGTATTATACAATTTCATTTTGAATTATCTGAAAAAATGTAATTTTTCTGTATTTAAACGTAAATAACCCAACATATCATCTGGAGAAACTGTCCTTAGATTTCAGTTAATAGGTTTTTTTCTTGGGAGTGTTAAGAAAAAGTTGTTTACCTTAAAAAGTCTGTCTGTTTCTGGAGATGACACAGACCTCAGATTCTGAGCAAACATTTCTGTAGAACCAGTGAGAACTACTGGAGTTGATCTGCAGCTCACAGCAAAGGGACATAAGTTGTCAATCAGATATCTTCAGACCCCTACAATTTCTTGCTTTTAGAGGATTTAGTCAGTACACTTTATATTGCTTCTTACTGTTTTGGTATATTCAGTGTGTTTCTATTTCCCATCCAATAGCTGGTACAACATACCTTTCAGAATAATAATTATGTAATGATAGAGACATTGGAAACTTTTACAGAAATGCACTAGACTATGTGGATGAAAAGTCACTTTTTTCCTTCTATAATATTTATCTTTTTTTTTTTTTTTTCGATGCAGATAAAGCTCAGATATAACTTTACCATTCTCTGATCTAGGACAAATTGTAAATTATAATTCTTTCTAAATACTTCAGTGGATTTATATTTTTGCAAGCAGTTTTCACGGGCATTAGGCCTCTGGCGCTTTATGCTACATTGTGATGTTTACTTTTTGTTTTGTAGGACACTTTATAGAATCAAAGAATAAGAAAACATTCTACAGGCAAACAGCAGCCTAAAAGTCTACAGAGACATAATCTTAGTTGATATATAAAAGTGTAAATATAACTATGAAATGGAACAGTTCTGCATTGGTATTTGATATTTATATTGGTTGCTATTGATTAACACATGAGTGCACAGTAGTCTCCAATAACCCCACAGGCTCAGATAAGGGTTAAGAGAAAGGCCATAGGCCTCAAGGCTTGTAACAAATACTTTTAGTTTTGCTTTGTTTCTAATCATCCACGTGCCAGCACATGGAAAGAACTTTGCTTTTCTATTCTCATTTGAAGAGGTATATTTTTAAGCCATCTTTTGGTAGCTCCTGGAAGCTCTGGGAGAGGTGAGCATTCCACCGAGTTGCATTCTCGAACTTTCTCACAGTGCTATCTCACTTTCTGCAGCTCCTGCCTCAGCCAGGATGGCAGAGGCTGCCCCAGTCTGTGCAGCAGCTTGGAGAGTTCCACGTTGTGGTCACGATAGTAGCTGGATAGAAATGCTCTGCTCTGAGGCGGGAGAAGGAGATACAAGGACATTCAATTTTATTTGTTGGAGTATACTTAATACAGTTCGATGATGTTTATTTATATCTGTAGATATTTACATAGTGGCTTAAAATTGATTTTAAGCATGCAGACTATTTATTTAGCACAAGATAGTCAACAAAAGAGTCCAAAATACAATACTTGGGTGCAACGTCAAAAATGACAGAATGATCTTGGTTCATTTCCAAGGCAAACCGTTCAGTATCATAGTAATCCAAGTCTATTCCCCAACCACTGATGCCAAAGAAGCTGAAGTTGACTGGTTCTGTGAAAACCTATCACACCTTCTAGAACTAGCACCCCCAAAAGACGTCCTTTTCATCACAGGGGACTGAAATGGAAAAGTAGGAAATCAAGAGATACCCAGAATAACAGGCAAGTTTGGCCTTGAAGTACAAAATGAAACAGGGCAAAACCTAACAGAGTTTTGTCAAGAGAACATGTTAGTTATAGCATTTCCAATAACTCAAAAGATGACTCTACATATGGACATCACCAGATGGTGATGAAATCATACTGCCTATGTTCCTTGCAGCCAAAGATGGAGAAGCTCTATTCAGTTAGCGAAAACATGACCTGGAGCTGACTGTGGCTCAGATCATGAGCTCCTTATTGCAAAATTCATGCTTAAACAGAAGAAAGTAGGGAAAACCACCATTCAGCTTTGACCTAAATCAAATCTCTTATGATTATATAGTGGAAGTAACAAATATATTCAGGGGATTAGATCTGGTAGACACAGTGCCTGAAGAACTATGGACGGAAGTTTGTAATTGTACCAAAGGCAGTGACTGAAACCATCCTAATGAACAAGAAATGCAAGAAGCTGAAGTGGTTGTTTGAGAAGGCTTTACAAATAGCTGAAGAAAGAATATAAGTGAAAGGCAAGGGAGAAGGGGAATGATATACCCATCTGAATGCGGAGTTCCAGAGAAGAGCAAGGAGAGATAAGAAGGCCTTGTAAAATAGAGGAAATAGAGGAAAACAATAGGATGGGGAAGACAAGAGATATCGTCAAGAAAATTGGAGATCTCAAGGGAACATTTCATGCCCAGACAGGCATGATAAAGGACAGAAACGGTAAGGACTTAACAGAAGCAGAGAGATTAAGAAGAGGTGGTAAGAATACACAGAAGAACTATACAAGAAAGTTCTTAATGAGCCAGATAACCATGATGATGTGGTCACTCACCTAGAGCTAGACGTCCTGGAATGTGAAGTCAGGTAAACCTTAAGAAGCACTACTATGAACAAAGCTAGTGGAGGTGATGGAATTTCAGCTGAGTTATTTCAAATCCTAAAAGATGATGCTGTTAAAGTGCTGCACTCAATATGTCAGCAAATTTGGAAAACTCAGCAGTAGCCACTGGACAAGGTCAGTTTTCATTCCAATCCCAAAGAAAGGCAATGCCAAAGAATGTTCAAACTACTGTACAGTTGTCCTCATTTTACATGTTAGTAAGGTTATGCTCAAAGTCCTTCAAGCTAGGCTTCAGCAGTACGTGAATTGAGAACTTCCAGATGTACAAACTGGATTTAAAAAAAGCAGAGGAACCAGAGATCAAGTTGCCAACATTTGCTGGATCATGGAGAAAGCAAGTGAGTTCTAGAAAAAACATCTGGAAGGTCCGTCTAGTCAAAGCTATGGTTTTTCCAGTAGTCATGTATGGATGTGAGAGGTGGACCATAAAGAAGGCTGAGTGCTGAAGAAGTGAAGCTTTTGAACTGCAGTGCTGGAAAATACTCTTGAGAGTCCCTTGGAGAGCAAGATTAAACCAGTCAATCCTAAAGGAAATCAACCCCTGAATATTCACTGGAAGGACGGATGCTGAAGCTGAAGCTCCAGTACTTTGGCCACCTGATGCAAAAGAGCTGACTCATTGGGAAAGACCCTGATGCTGAGAAAAATTGAAGGCAAAAGTAGAAGGGAGTGGCAGAGGATGAGATGGTTGGATAGTTTCACTGACTCAATGGACATGAATTTGAGCAAACTCCAGGAGATAGTGGAGGACGGAGGACTGGGGCATGCTGCAGTCCATGGAGTTACAAAGAGTCAGACATGACTTAGCGGCGAACAACAAAACATAGTGACTGTTCTTCAAAATGCACACTCCAAACACGTAAATGTTTTCACTAGGGAAAAGGCTTTTGTATTAAACATGTGGTTTATTTGTGCAGAATTAAATGTTCAAATAACTAGATTGAGTTTAGAAATATAGCTGTAACAACTGATTGGTTCCAGTATTATGCTCTATTAAAACTGTTCTGGCTTTGGAGCAAGAGTTGGCTCGGTAAATCTGTAAAATAAAACACTCTTTTGTCATCATTAATTTACATGTAGAATTTGAAGATAATATTTTCTTAAGAGCACATTTAAAGCATACACAAAATATTCACTGTTAAAACAGTACTGTGGTAAACCTTAAAAATACAGTAGGTAAATCAGATAAACCTATGACCTGATATATTTGTACTATTTGACCCAAGGAAGGAAAGCAATGCCTTATAAACTATCCTGATTTACAAGGAGGTAGATTTCCCTTCAATAAAGAAAAATATTTTAATAATTGAAATTGTAAGAAATGGAAAGTGCTGTGTTGTAAGGTGGTGTTTAGTGGGGTTTATGTGTAGTTCAAATGACTGTGGTTGGGAATGTCATGGAGGGTGGGTTTCTGGATCTTTATCTGTACCTCTCTGCTTTACTATTCTGAGGGTTTCAGTTCAGTTGAATCTTTAAAAGATTAATTTTAAATTAATCTTATTTTCTTCTGCTGTTCTCTTAAAATGTCATATCTGGTACCCCATCTTAAATGCCATAGAAAAGCATGTCATTTTATGTTGATAACTTCAATGTAACATAGTGGTTTTTGCAGTAATTACGATCACTGGAACAAGACTGAACATTTGTGCTGTACTGTAACCATCACTGCGATCAAGGGAAAACCCAAACCTTTGTGTGGCTCATGTGTCAGTCTCCCTGCTTTTCTCTGTTTTGGGTCTCCTCAGTCATCATCTCTAAAACCACCGACAGGCCCTGGCCAGAGAAAGGTGGAGACAAAACATATTCCCAGATCCTCTGTCTGGGGGCCTGATCATTCTGTGCCTCCTCTGCTGCCAGCCAGACCTGGAATCCAGGGACTGAGCCCGAGGCCTTTGTGTAGAGGCTTCCCCACAGTTCTCTCCTAACATCTCCCTTTGCATTGCTCCTCTTTATGAAGGAAGCCCTGGGGCAACAGCAGCCTGGGACTGCCTACATCCTGCCAGCTTGCTCCCCTATATTTCCCACGTGACAAAGGGTTCTCCAGCATCTCAACTGACTTTAGAATTGAACCTCCTGAGATCCACATTCTTCCTACATTTCCTTGGGATTTCGTATCAGTATCGTACCTCCTGATACGGAGGATTATCTCAACTACATCTCAATGTATTGGCTTTTTTTGGCATTATTTTCAAACCTGACAGCCTGTATCAGCAGCTAAACCCTTGTCCTGTGCCCTATTAAGTGAGTATGTTGGTCCCCATAATCAAGTACCCCTTCTTCTTCTGCTCCCGTATCAGTTATGGCAAGATAACTGATACGAGATTTGTAGAGTACAACATGTCCTATTTGAGAGTCTAATATGTTCAGGCCAAAAATTACTAGGACAGAATTCAGTGGTATGCAAAATTTACATACATTGTTATCTGATGATTGTTCAGAAAGTGTACTATTTTAGATGGCAAATCAGATAGGATATATGCTAATGCATGCCAATGTAGTCCATTTCATGCAAACTCACATGAAATTAATGTAATAAAAGGAATAATAATGTATACTTCTATAATATAAAACATGATAAAAGAAGAAATCGTATAATAAATTCAGTATCAGGTTGTTTATTGGACTATTATTAAAGAAACTATTAAGTGCTTTTGATTTGGAGAGGTAATTGACTAAGTGGTTCATTTAAAATGTCAGCTTTTATTCCTTTCCTATAATGTATTTTGATAAACAAAGCCAAAGTGGAAGCCAAATAACCCACCAGATTGTAATTTCCAGAATCAAATGTATCCTGTGATGTTTCGGTGATACTTGTGGGGAAGGGTACTGGTGTTTTTTCTGTAGTAGAAGGAGAAGCAAGCAGTGTGGTGGCAGTACTGCCTACTCGAATCTGTTCTACGCATTTGTGTTTTCATTACCTCCAGGAAAGAGGCCTTACTTTTGCCTCCTGTCTGGGCATTATCTGTATGAAGTCAGCCACCCTACTCCCTCAAATAAAGCCATATGTATAGATATTATGATATAAGAAAAACAAATTTGGTTTTGACTCTGGTTCCGGCAGAGAGCTCCTAAGAACCTTGCAACTTCCTGCGTTACAGGGGTGAAAACAGTGCCTTTTGTTATTCACAGTAAATTCCTTTAAACTTTGCCCAAGTTTATGCTAATGAAGTGACTCGTATGGGTCCCTAGATAGCTTCAGACGGGGGCTGGTTGCTAGAAGAGAAGCTCTGGTGCTCAGGACCCTTCTGGACCTTGTCCTGTGTTCCTCTCCATTTATAATAATAGGAAGTAAAGTATTTCTGGGGCATGTGAGTCATTATATCAAATTGTAAAACCTGGGGAGGAATTCTTGAGAACCCCTGATTTGTAGCCAAGTTGGACAGACATGTGAATAACCTGGGACCCCACTACTTGTTGCTAAAGTCTGAAGGGGGCAGTTTTGTGGGACTGAGCTCTTAATCTGTGGGGACTATACTTAACCCGGGGTAGTTGGTGTCAGAATTGGATTAAGTTATAGGACACCTACCTGGTATCTGCAGAAAATTACAGAATTGCTTGGTATGGAAAACCCACATATCTATGTCAGAGGTGTTTGAGAAAAAACATCTTAGGAATGTATTACAGAGAAACCTTATTGAGGGGTATGGAACTAGCGATATCCTGAAAAGTTTTAGATTTTTAATCTTTCTCTACCATGAATTTAATATCATGTCTCAGTATGTGTTTGATGGGAGTAAAATAAAATGCTAAGATGTTCTACAGTGTCTTAAATGTTTTAGTTTCAGTAAATATACAGAAAGATAGCTTTGACATACATGAAAATGAAACATTTTATATTGCTATCTTGAAATGCTATGGAAACACCCTGAATATTTATTAATGTGTACTGTTTTCATAGTGCACTGATGGTATATTTTAATAATCCACCAAAGAAAACTGTAGCTCTGAGAGTATCCTTTGTTTATCAAAAGAACCCCCAGAACATTTTATATTGCTGTCTTGAAATGCTATGGAAACACCCTGAATATTTATTAATGTGTACTGTTTTCATAGTGCACTGATGGTATATTTTAATAATCTACCAAAGAAAACTGTAGCTCTGAGAGTATCCTTTGTTTATCAAAAGAACCCCCAGAATGTCTTTTAGATAGAATTTAATTATGAGCTTAGTGAAGACAAAGCTGTCTAAGACAAAGCTGTCTCTATCAGATTGGAATTAAAAAAAACAATGGTCCTGAAAGTCTTCAAGTATCAAAAAGGATTCAGATAAGTTCAGATCATGTTAGGATCCTCAGACCACTGTAGGATTCTTAGTTACCACAATATATTAAACGTCGTGGGAAAACAGTCTCAAATGTTTGAATTTTTGAGTTAGTTAGTTAGTTTTTAAAATAAAATCAATCTACTTGCGTTCTTATGTCCAAACTGCACATAAACTGGACTGATTATGAAATCAAAGTATTAATACATTTTAATATATGTGTAGTAAGCTTTAAAGTGAAAATATAGGGCCAACAAAGTGGGAAAACTGTAGCTTTAAGTGACCACCACGGCCATGGCACCATTTGGAACAGAACAAACATGACATGCTTCGTGTCTATGGCAAAGTTTGGGTGTCTCCATTCTCCAGAGCCTAAATTATCTGCTAGTATGTTATACATTTGGGAAATATATTAATTCTTTAATCTTATTATCATATTACCAGTTCAAAACTTGGTATACCAGTAGTTAATATTATTATGCAGGCCACATTTACCACCACAGAGTGACTTAGTGAAAATGAAATCTTTTGGTCCTTTTTTAAATTTCCAGTTGATATATTTCCTGCCCTGGTTTCAGTTAATATTTTTAGTGCTAAAATTTCTGTGAATGTATCTCTTTCTGGAATGAGATGTTGCCTTCTTTGTTCTGATTCAAAATGGCAAATTCTATTGTTACCCTTTATTCTCGCATGACAGGTAATATATCATTGGAAAATCAAAACAAGCAAGCAGGATGCATCCAATCCAAATGTTACTTTTTATTTTTAGAAAGTGAATTTTTTATTTTAATCATTTTTCTAAGAAAATAGATATATTTTTATGTATCATTTTGCTTATTTAGTTTGTATTTTTAAGCTCTATACTTACATCAGGATCCATTGGAGGGTATTTTCTTCCTTTGCTCTTTCCAAGGCATTTTGTTTTACCTTCTTCCAGTAACTGACACCAGAAACCTTTATGAGAATCAAACCTTAAAAAGATACAAAGAGCAAAATAGTAGTTTTCGAGCCACTAATATACTGACCAAAAACATGGAATATTTTAGTTTGGATATTAATCTATAACTGAGGAAACTGGCATATTTTTTGACTACATCACTTTACATAAAGTCTTTTGGCATACTTCTGAATTCTCAGTCCATCTGTCATCTCTGTGAGTTTGCCAGATTTCTAATAGAAAAACTGTCAGCAGAAGGTCTCCTATTAATAGAAATTAATAAGCCTACCTCCTTCATCTGGAAAGAAAAGTTTTATAAGTTTCAAGCCCATTCTTTCCTTTTGCAGGGTTTAAAAATGACACATCAGGCTTCATCCATATCTGTGGGTTTACATAGTACTTTTATCATTCGATTACAGGTTAATAGAAGAGATAGGGTTTTGGTGTGTCATGGAGTGATTAATTTTAGAATTCTCTAGCTGTAATCCATTTAAATTTTTTTTTTCCAGAGACACTTTCTTATTTTGGCATGAGCTCTGTATTAAAGTAATAACACTTATAAATGAAGATTTTATGGTATAATTATAATGAAAATAATAGAAGCACATTAAATTTATATTTTAGTATACTAAAATATTTCATATAACTCTTTTTTATTTGAGCTTTCCTTATAACTCCTTAATGATATGGAGTATAGCATTTGTCCCATTTAGTGGCACTTAGCTTAGAGTTTCAGAGAAGGCGATGGCACCCCACACCAGTACTCTTGCCTGGAAAATCCCATGGATGGAGGAGCCTGGTAGGCTGCAGTCCATGGGGTCGCTAAGAGTCGGACATGACTGAGCGACTTCACTTTCACTTTTCACTTTCATGCATTGGAGAAGGACATGGCAACCCACTCCAGTGTTCTTGCCTGGAGAATCCCAGGGACGGGGGAGCCTGGTGGGCTGCTGTCTATGGGGTCGCACAGTGTCGGACACGACTGAAGCGACTTAGCAGCAGCAGCTTAGAGTTTGGCTCTTTGTGAGCACTCACCAACTGTTAGTTGAACAAAAAATGAGAAAGAAGGAAATGTTTGTCGAGGTTTACCTATCTTGGACTATCTACTTTTTAAGTATGCAGGTGACAACTCAAGTCTGGGCCTTCTGGCTCCAGGCCCAGGGCCTTTTCTTCTTTACCGTCTCTGGTTATGTTTGGTCTTATCATTCATTATGAATACATAGTAATTTCCATGTTTGACTATAAAAGTGACTGCTAACAGTATTCATGATTCTTTCACTTGCTTTTGTTATTCAGTGATTCCATTGCTATAATTTCTTCTTCATTAGAAATTATTATCACTTAGGACCACATTTTTCTTTTGTCCTCAATCCATATCACTCAGAATGCTGCATCTAGCTCTTTCTTAAAATTATAGTAAACAGTGAACAACTGGAAATCAAAATGAAAACACATTTAATTTAGCATAAAACACGAAATACCTAGGGATAAATTTAAAACAAAATATGTGCAAGATCTGTGTACTGACAACAATTGTTAAGAGAAATTACAGAAGACACAAACAAAAGAAGAGCTGTACCGTATTCACAGATCAGAAGACTAAATATTTTTAAAATATCAATTCTCTCCAGATTTATCTAGAGATTTCACTGTGAGTTCAATCAAAATTCCAGTGGACTTTTTTGGGTAGAAATTAAAAAGATGATTATAAAATGCATATGGAAATAAAAGCTAACAATTTGTTTTAAACAAGCCAAAACAATTTGAAAGAGGAGATCAAAGCTGGAGATCTTATACTATTTTATTTCAAGATTTACTATAGTGCCACAATAATGAAGCCCATGTAGTACTGGAACCAGTGGATCAATGAACAAAATAGAATCTAGAAACAGACCAACACATCTACAGTCAACTGATTTTTAAAAGTAGTTCAGTGGGAAAGGACAGTCTTTTAAGCAAATGGAACTGGAAAAATTGGATATCTATCTGGAAAATATGAATATGATCCCAACCTCACACTCTATATGAAAACTAACATGAAATGGGTTATAAAACCTAAATCTAAGAGCTAAACTGTAAGAATTCTGGACGTAAACATAGGGAAAAACACATATAAAACTTTTGTACCTTTGTTTAGGCAAAGATTTCTTAGGAAGAATGGTAAAAGAATAATGATAATTTTGAATACATCAAAATTTAAAACTTTTGCTTTTCTAAAATACTCAAGAAAATGAAAGGAGAAACCACACGTTGGGCAAAAATATTTGTAAAATGTATATCTAATAAAGGACTTACATTCAGAATACACAACTGAACTCAATAAAAAAGACATTATCAGTAAAAACTGAATAAAAGATTGGAATAGACCATCAAAAAAACACAGATGATCAATAAACAAATACAAGTTTGCTCAATATTGTTAGTCATTAAGAAAATGCAAATTAAAAATCACAAATGAAATATCACTAGATACTAGAATGACTTAATTTAAAAAGGCCAATACCAAGCATTGACAAAGATGTGGAACAGCTAGAACTGCCAAACTTTGTTAGGAGGAATTTAATGATATTACTGCCACTTTGGAAAATTTCTTATGAAGTTGAATATGTAATTACTTTACAACCCACTAATCCCATTTCTAGGTATTTACCCAAAAAGAAATGAAAATATATGTCCATACAAAGATCTGTACACAAATGTTCATAGTAGCTTTGTTCACAGTAGTCCCCAAATGGAAACAACCTTCTGTCTATCAACTGGCAAAAGGATAAATAAATTGTGCTATATCCATAAAATGGAGTACTATGTAACAATAAAAAACCCCAATTACTGATGCTGTAACATCGTGGAGGAATGTCAGAAGTATTATGCTAAGTGAAGAAGTGGAAGAGGGGAAAAGATTGACTGCAAGAGAGCATGAGGAAACTTTTTTCTTTAAAAAACTTAAAAAAAAAACTTCTTTCTTTTTCTTTGTGATGATGTATACATGTTTGTCAAAATTCATCAAACTGTACAATTAAAATGGGTGAACTTTATTATATATAAATTACACATCAATAGACCTGATTTAAAATTATATTGTGATTGAATGTGTGATTCAGAGAGTAGTCTTTGTAGCTAATCTTGTAGACTTTGTAACTATAGCCTTATGAGAAGAAGGCAAACCTATATCTCTCTATCTGCACTGCTTGGGTATTAGAGACACTACAGGATTACTCACATGCCACTTGCAAAGCCCATTTCAATCATTATTAAAGTGATTATGTGGACTTCCCTGATGATCCAGTGCTTAAGGATCCACCTGTCAGTGCAGGGTACACATGGGTTCGATCCCTGGTTCAGGGAGATTCCACATGCCTTGGCAAGTAATTAAATTTTAAAAAATTATTTAACAAGTTAAAAAAGTGATTGTGTGGGATCAGGACACAACATGATATGTCTCCATGTTGCTTATTTTCTTGTTTGAATCTGTAAGGCAACTGAAAAAATGTTTCATACTCAAAGGTATAAGAAAGGAGAGCATTAATAAATCAACTACAATAAAATAAATCATTAAAAAATAAAGACTATGATTGTAATAATCTCTACATGAAAGCTGGAAAGCTTTAATACAATATTTCTGAAAGTCTGCTATTGATATAGCATTTTTCGTTAACATTTTGTCATTAATAATTTCCATAATTGAACTCTGACTCATTCAGGCCTGCTATTATGAGTTTTTGTTGTTGTTGTTGTTGTTAATATACCTAACTGTAGATATATGTCTGGATCATACACATACCTTATATTAAAATGAGCAGTCTTCTGACGTAGTGTTTCTTGAAGGCTGAGCGCCGAAGAATTGATGCTTTTGAACTATGGTGTTGGAGAAGACTCTTGAGAGTCCCTTGGACTGCAGGGAGATCCAACCAGTCCATTCTGAAGGAGATCAGTCCTGGGATTTCTTTGGAAGGAATGATGCTAAAGCTGAAACTCCAGTACTTTGGCCACCTCATGCGAAGAGTTGACTCATTGGAAAAGAGTCTGATGCTGGGAGGGATTGGGGGCAGGAGGAGAAGGGGACGACTGAGGATGAGATGACTGGATGGCATCACTAACTCGATGGGCGTGAGGCTGAATGAACTCCGGGAGTTGGTGATGGACAGGGAGGCCTGGCATGCTGCGATTCATGGGGTCGCAAAGAGTTGGACACGACTGAGCGACTGAACTGAACTTCTCATATTATTGCCAAATTATTTGTACACACAAATGTTTAAATCTGCATAATAGCCTAAGTGGACATTATGTATGCATTTCAGGACTATTAATATCTGGTAGAACACCAAGGAAACAACCTTTCCATGTAGGCACTGGCAGCTAGTCATTTCATGTGGGAAGTAGTACTGGCTAGGAACATTTTGGAGAAAAATTAAGTGTTGTTTAGTGTCTCTCCATGTTTACCCCTCCCTGGAGGTAAGGTTACTTTATCACTGTGTTCCCAGAGTCATGACATAATATTGTCATTCAACAAATCTTTGTTGAATTACATTTAGAATAAAACAAGAATGGACTGGTACTTAAGTTTGTGTGAAATATTGATATCACCTGGGGATGTCTAGAAATAACTGGAAGAGACTTGTGGGCAGGGACAATCAAGATTCTCTAATGACTTAGCTTCCAAATGGTAACATTCTCTTTGTTAATGAAAATGTGACCCTCATCTTACCCTTGGGCAGGTGAATTCCAGGGAACATTCAGATTATACTTAGGTGCAAGGCTGTTTGAAATGTCTTTACATCGATTTGTTATTTTCATGAATGAATACTGAATTGTGTGGATATGCCACATTTTCTTAAATCTGTTTACCAGACTGGTTCCAGCTTTTGGCTATTATGAATAGTGCTGCTGTGAACAATTCTTTGTGAACATAGGTTTTCATTTCTTTTGAGGTAGATTCGTCGGCATGGCATTGGATTATTTGTAAACTTCTGTTTAATTTTTAAGAAACTGTACAACTGCTTTTCTGAAATGGCTATACATTACTATCAGCAGTATATGAGGTTACCAATTTCTCCACATTTGTGCCAATATTTGGTACTGTCTTTTGGATTATAGCTATTCTAGTGGTAATTTTGATGTGATTTTAATTTGAATATCACTATGATTATACATTTATTGTGCATAGTGACAGTGTGTCTGGAGATGAATTCTTTTATTTTTATTTACTTATTTTTAGCATATTTAAAAATTTATCCTGTTTTAATCAGTGAATAGTATTCCATTGGATGGATATATCACATTGATATTTACTTTTAATTGAAGTATAGTTGATTTCATGAAACTCCGTCTATAGTTCTTCAAGCACTGTGTCTATCAGATATAATCCCTTGAATCTATTTGTCACTTCCACTTTCATGACAATAGACAGGTTCACGACATTGTACAGGTATCAGTGATCAAGACCATCCCCAAGAAAAAGAAATGCAAAAGGGCAAATAGTTTTCTGAGGAGGCCTTACAGATAGCTGTGAAAAGAAGTGAAGTGAAAAGTAAAGGAGAAAAGGAAAGATATACCCATCTGAATGCAGAGTTCCAAAGAATAGCAAGGAGAGATAAGAAAGCCTTTCTCCGTGATCAGTGCAAAGAAATAAAACAACAGAATGGGAAAGACTAGAGATCTCTTCAAGAAAATTAGAGAAAGACTTTATTTTGGGGGCTCCCAAATCACTGCAGATGGTGACTGCAGTTGTGAAATTAAAAGATGCTTGGTCTTTGGAAGAAAAGCTATGACCAACCTAGACAGCATATTAAAAAGCAGAGACATTACACTGCTAACAAAGGTCCATCCAGTTAAAGCTACGGTTTTTCCAATAGTCATGTATGGATGTGAAAGCTGGACTATAAAGAAAGCTGAGCTTTGAAGAGTTGATGCTTTTGAACTGTGGTGTTGGAGAAGACTCTTGAGAGTCCCTTGGACTGCAAGGAGATCCAACGAGTCAATCCTAAAGGAAATCAGTCCTGAATATTCATTGGAAGGACTGATACTGAAGCTGAAGCTCTAATACTTTGGCCACCTGATGCGAAGAACTAACAATTGGAAAAGATCCTGATGCTGGGAAAGATTGAAGGCAGGAGGAGAAGGGGATGACAGAGGATGAGTTGGTTGGATGGCATCACCGACTCGATGGACATGAGTTTGAGCAAGCTTGCTCTGGGAGTGGCGATGGACAGGAAAGCCTGGGGTGCTACAGTCCATGGGGTCTCAAAGAATCGGAAGCAACTGAGCAAGTGAACTGAACTGATAGTTGATTTACAACATTGAGTTAATTTCTGTTATACAGCCAAATGATCAATTGTACATACATATATATATATTATTTTTTATATTCTTTTCCATTATGGTTTATCCTGGGACATTGACTATAGTTCCCGGTGTTATACAGTAGGACCTTGTTGTCCACCCATTCTATATATAATAGTTTGCATCTATTAACCCCAAACTCCCAGTCCATCCTCCCCCCACCCACTCACCCCTTTGTTGTTGTTCAGTCACTGAGTCATGTATGACTCTTTGCAACCTCATGAACTGCAGCACACCCGGCTTCCCTCTCCTTCACTATCTCCTGGAGTTTGTTCAGGCTCATGTCCATTGTGTCAGTGATGACATCCAACCATCTCATCCTCTGTCACCCCCTTTTCCCTTGCCCTCAATCTTTCCCAGCATCAGAGTCTTTTCCAACGAGTTGGCTCTTCACATCAGGTGGCCAAAGTATTGGCACTTCAGCTGCAGTCCTTGCATGAATATTCAGTGCAGTATTGATTTTCTTTAAGATTGATTGGCTTGATCTCCTTGCTGTCCAAGGGACTCTCAAGAGTCTTTCCAGCACCACAGTTTGAAAACATCAGTTCTTCAGTGCTCAGCCTTCTTTATGGTCCAACTCTCATATCCATACATGATTACTGGAAAAACCATAGCTTTGACTATATGGACCTATGTCAGCAAAATATCTCTGCTTTTTAAAACACTGTTTAGGTTTGTCATAGCTATTCTTTCAAGGAGCAAGTTTCTTTTATTTTGTGTCTGCAGTCACCATCTGGATAGATTTTGGAGCCCAAGAAAATGAAATCTGACACTATTTCCACATCTTCCTCATTTGTTTGCCATGAAGTGATAGGACTGGATGCCATAATTTTGTTTTATGAATGTTGAGTTTTAAGCCAGCTTTTTCACTCTCCTTTTTCACCTTCATCAAGAGGCTCTTTAATTCCTCTTCATTTTCTGCCATTAGAGTCGTATCATCTGTATATCTGAGGTTGTTTATATTTCTTCTGGCAATCTTGATTCCAGCCTCTGATTCATCCAGCCTGGCGTTTTGAATGATGTACTCTGCATTTAAATTAAATAAGGAGGGTTCAATATATAGCCTTGATGTACTCTTTTCCCAATTTGGAACCAGTCTGTTGTTCCATGTCCAGTTCTAACTGTTGCTTCTTTTCCTACATACAGGTTTCTCAGGAGGCAGGTAATGAGGTCTGGTATTCCCATGTCATTAAGAATATTCCAGTTTGTTGTGATCTACATAGTCAAAGGCTTTAGCATAGTCAGTGAAGCAGGAGTAGATTTTTTTTGAAATTCCCTTGCTTTTTCTATGATCCAGTGTATATTGGCAATATGATCTCTTGTTCCTCTACCTTCTCTAAATCTAGCATGGACACCTGGAAGTTCTTGATTCACCTATTGCTAAAGCCTAGCTTGAAGGATTTTGAACATAATCCTGCTGGCATGTGAAATGAGTGCCACTGTGCAATAATTTGGACATTCTTCAGCATTGCCTTTCTTTGGGATTGGAATGAAAACTGACCTTTCCAGTCCTGTGACCACTGCTGAGTTTTCCAAATTTGCTGGCATCTTGAGTGTAGCACTTTAACAGCATCATATTTTAGGATTTGAAATAGCTCAGCTGGAATTCCGTCACCTCCGTCTGCTTTGTTCATAGTGATGCTTCTTAAGGCCCACTTGACTTCACACTCCAGGATGTCTGGCTCTAGGACAGTTACCTCCTTGGCAATTGGAAGTCAGTTCTGTATGTCTGTGAGTCTGTTTCTCCTTCATTTGTGTCGTATTTTAGATTCTACATATAAGTGATATCATATGGTATTTTTCTCTCTCAGACTTAGTGTGATAATCTCTAGTGGCATCCATGGTGCTGTAAATGGCATTATTTCATTCTTTGTCATGGCTGAGTATTATTCCATTATATATACATACCACATCTTCCTTATCCATTCATCTGTTGATGGAAAATTAGGTTGTTTCCATGTCTTGGCTGTTGTGAATAGTGCTGCTATGAATGGCTGCATGTATTCTTTTTGAATTATAGTTTTTGTTCAGATATATTCCCAGGATTGGAACCCTGGATCACATGGTAATTCTATTTTTAGTTTGCTGAGGAACCTCCATACTGTTTTCCATAGTGGCTGCACCAACTTAAATTCCCACCAACAGTGTAGGGGGTTCTCTTTTCTCCACACCCTCTCCAGCATTTATTTGTAGACTTCAATGATGCCCATTCTAACTGGTGTGAGGTGGTACCTCACTATAGTCTTGATTTGCATTTCTCTAGAAGTGAAGTCTTTTTATAATAATGTCTGAGACAACTTAAAAAACTCATTTTAAGATTTCAGTTTTTTAAACGAAATACTTCCTCTTGTTATTCTATTCATTAGTAAAACTTCACGATGTTATTTTTTCCTGGCTTTTGTGCCAGTTTGAAGAGCTTAGTAGACTGGCAGTGCAGGCTCCAGAGGAATAAGTGTGCTGCCTCCTCAGCTTACTTTTGAGTGACTTTTGGCTTGGTACCCAGCACTTAGCACCCAGCACATAGTATTGCTATATATAAAGTACTTAGAACATATAAATGTATACTGATTTTGAAATGTTATAACCACTTTTAAAACAAATTTATATGAAATTGGAGTAGATTATTTTCTTCCTTTTCACTTAGCATTTCCAGCTGTTTCACAGGTCATCTAAGAACCAGCAGATTTTAGCTACTATGGCTACTGTTTTTTGCTACCAAAGTAGATTTATTTTGGTACAATTTTACTCAAACTCATCTAAAATGGGAAAGGATTCTTTGACCTATAGATTTGGTTGCCTGAGGATGTGATATTAGAAACAACAGAAGGAGCCTCAGTTCCTTATGACTTAGGTAACCCCATCCATAGAACAAAATACACACACACACAATCTGCATTTAACTCTTCACCTTCAAATCCTTATTGTCCATTTATTGAAGTTTTCATAGTAAATTATTATTAAAAATTCATATAACTCAGTCTGGTTTCATTCATGTTAGTAAACAGGTTAACTGAGAAATAGAGATGTTAGGTTCAGTAAGTGTGAAGACTTGTCACAGTCATTGGTGGGTGGATATAATTGTTAGTGGATATATTCATGGGAAAATTAAAAGTTTACATTTTTTTTCATTTTAGTTTATAAAGTTTATAAAAAAACTTTCATTTTAGTTTTAGTTTAACACATATATAAACTGTATGTGCTAGTTCAGTTTAGCACAACGCCACACTGAGCATTATTTTTCCTGCTTTTCCTTAAATGATTAGACAGCTTAAACACTATATAACACATAATAATAATGTTGGTATATCAATCCTATTTATAGTTTAGTGATTAAGGTTATGTTGAACAAGAATTGTAAAATGTGAATTACTTAACTGAATGAGAAAGTTCCCATTCATATTTTTTAAAGCTTATACTGTTTATTTCCGATAACAACTACACTCACTAAGAAAATCTGATTTCTAAAAACTGTTTTATTTTGGTTGCACCACACAGCATGTGGAATATAGTCATAGCTATTCTTTCAAGGAGCAAGTTTCTTTTATTTTGTGTCTGCAGTCACCATCTGGATAGATTTTGGAGCCCAAGAAAATGAAATCTGACACTATTTCCACATCTTCCTCATTTGTTTGCCATGAAGTGATAGGACTGGATGCCATAATTTTGTTTTATGAATGTTGAGTTTTAAGCCAGCTTTTTCACTCTCCTTTTTCACCTTCATCAAGAGGCTCTTTAATTCCTCTTCATTTTCTGCCATTAGAGTCGTATCATCTGTATATCTGAGGTTGTTTATATTTCTTCTGGCAATCTTGATTCCAGCCTCTGATTCATCCAGCCTGGCGTTTTGAATGATGTACTCTGCATTTAAATTAAATAAGGAGGGTTCAATATATAGCCTTGATGTACTCTTTTCCCAATTTGGAACCAGTCTGTTGTTCCATGTCCAGTTCTAACTGTTGCTTCTTTTCCTACATACAGGTTTCTCAGGAGGCAGGTAATGAGGTCTGGTATTCCCATGTCATTAAGAATATTCCAGTTTGTTGTGATCTACATAGTCAAAGGCTTTAGCATAGTCAGTGAAGCAGGAGTAGATTTTTTTTGAAATTCCCTTGCTTTTTCTATGATCCAGTGTATATTGGCAATATGATCTCTTGTTCCTCTACCTTCTCTAAATCTAGCATGGACACCTGGAAGTTCTTGATTCACCTATTGCTAAAGCCTAGCTTGAAGGATTTTGAACATAATCCTGCTGGCATGTGAAATGAGTGCCACTGTGCAATAATTTGGACATTCTTCAGCATTGCCTTTCTTTGGGATTGGAATGAAAACTGACCTTTCCAGTCCTGTGACCACTGCTGAGTTTTCCAAATTTGCTGGCATCTTGAGTGTAGCACTTTAACAGCATCATATTTTAGGATTTGAAATAGCTCAGCTGGAATTCCGTCACCTCCGTCTGCTTTGTTCATAGTGATGCTTCTTAAGGCCCACTTGACTTCACACTCCAGGATGTCTGGCTCTAGGACAGTTACCTCCTTGGCAATTGGAAGTCAGTTCTGTATGTCTGTGAGTCTGTTTCTCCTTCATTTGTGTCGTATTTTAGATTCTACATATAAGTGATATCATATGGTATTTTTCTCTCTCAGACTTAGTGTGATAATCTCTAGTGGCATCCATGGTGCTGTAAATGGCATTATTTCATTCTTTGTCATGGCTGAGTATTATTCCATTATATATACATACCACATCTTCCTTATCCATTCATCTGTTGATGGAAAATTAGGTTGTTTCCATGTCTTGGCTGTTGTGAATAGTGCTGCTATGAATGGCTGCATGTATTCTTTTTGAATTATAGTTTTTGTTCAGATATATTCCCAGGATTGGAACCCTGGATCACATGGTAATTCTATTTTTAGTTTGCTGAGGAACCTCCATACTGTTTTCCATAGTGGCTGCACCAACTTAAATTCCCACCAACAGTGTAGGGGGTTCTCTTTTCTCCACACCCTCTCCAGCATTTATTTGTAGACTTCAATGATGCCCATTCTAACTGGTGTGAGGTGGTACCTCACTATAGTCTTGATTTGCATTTCTCTAGAAGTGAAGTCTTTTTATAATAATGTCTGAGACAACTTAAAAAACTCATTTTAAGATTTCAGTTTTTTAAACGAAATACTTCCTCTTGTTATTCTATTCATTAGTAAAACTTCACGATGTTATTTTTTCCTGGCTTTTGTGCCAGTTTGAAGAGCTTAGTAGACTGGCAGTGCAGGCTCCAGAGGAATAAGTGTGCTGCCTCCTCAGCTTACTTTTGAGTGACTTTTGGCTTGGTACCCAGCACTTAGCACCCAGCACATAGTATTGCTATATATAAAGTACTTAGAACATATAAATGTATACTGATTTTGAAATGTTATAACCACTTTTAAAACAAATTTATATGAAATTGGAGTAGATTATTTTCTTCCTTTTCACTTAGCATTTCCAGCTGTTTCACAGGTCATCTAAGAACCAGCAGATTTTAGCTACTATGGCTACTGTTTTTTGCTACCAAAGTAGATTTATTTTGGTACAATTTTACTCAAACTCATCTAAAATGGGAAAGGATTCTTTGACCTATAGATTTGGTTGCCTGAGGATGTGATATTAGAAACAACAGAAGGAGCCTCAGTTCCTTATGACTTAGGTAACCCCATCCATAGAACAAAATACACACACACACAATCTGCATTTAACTCTTCACCTTCAAATCCTTATTGTCCATTTATTGAAGTTTTCATAGTAAATTATTATTAAAAATTCATATAACTCAGTCTGGTTTCATTCATGTTAGTAAACAGGTTAACTGAGAAATAGAGATGTTAGGTTCAGTAAGTGTGAAGACTTGTCACAGTCATTGGTGGGTGGATATAATTGTTAGTGGATATATTCATGGGAAAATTAAAAGTTTACATTTTTTTTCATTTTAGTTTATAAAGTTTATAAAAAAACTTTCATTTTAGTTTTAGTTTAACACATATATAAACTGTATGTGCTAGTTCAGTTTAGCACAACGCCACACTGAGCATTATTTTTCCTGCTTTTCCTTAAATGATTAGACAGCTTAAACACTATATAACACATAATAATAATGTTGGTATATCAATCCTATTTATAGTTTAGTGATTAAGGTTATGTTGAACAAGAATTGTAAAATGTGAATTACTTAACTGAATGAGAAAGTTCCCATTCATATTTTTTAAAGCTTATACTGTTTATTTCCGATAACAACTACACTCACTAAGAAAATCTGATTTCTAAAAACTGTTTTATTTTGGTTGCACCACACAGCATGTGGAATATTAGTTCCCTGACCAGAGATTGAATCTATGCCCCCTGCATTGGAAGCATGAAGCCTTAACCACTGGACAACCAGGAAAGTCCCAAGAAGATAAGATTTTTATATATTCAGTATATCATCTAATATCCATGATGACAGTACTAAGTCATTTTAAGCTATCGACCACCATCCATTACTTTATGAAATTTGGAAGTCTTGAACACTTCTGTAGTGACTGTGGAACGGAATAAAAAATACTCTTAATGATGGAGATTTATTGCCATTTTTCTTGAAAATATTTTGAAATTGGAATGTTTTTATATTGAAGATAACCAGGAGATTGTAGATCTCTTATACTGGAGTACTCTTTTGTGCCAAAATTGTATGGTAAAACTTTTGTAGAGGTCTAGTTTCATTGATTTATTGTATTATGTGCAAAGAACTGAATTTATGTGGTTAGTTGAGAATTCATATCTGTTTGCAGTTTAGTACATTATCAGAAGGCTTTAAATAATTTTTTAACTACCAAAGAGGTAGTCTTCACTATCCTTAGCAGGAAAAATATAATGCAATTAAAGACATTCTTGAGAACATGCATTTTGTACACCCAGTCATCCCCAACATGTCCAAAGCACCAGAGAAACAACTTACCAGTACAGTTATTTTAACAAGAATAACTAAATTTTGAGGGCAGGATTCGGAACAACTGCAAAGGGCATGGGTAAAGGAGAATTCAGACCTAAGTCAATGACATGAAATTCCAAATATTCTACAACAGGTACACTGCTGTTTTTTCCAAGGTGTGTCAGGCCAACTGATTGACAAGAGAATAGAAAAAGAAACTGAATGGCAGTACATTATCTTTATCACAGGGTGAGTGCCTGGGCAGCCCTATTGGACCGGAAACTGTGGTTTCAGAGACTACACACATCTTATCTTGCTGCTTCACCCACTGAGCCGCCAACCAGGCTACAGAACCATATGAGGGGTAATTCTAGTCAGACACATCCCAGGTGCAAAGTGACCCACAGTTCTTTGTATATAGTATTTTGCTTTGGTATTATTTCCTTTAAGTTTACACTCCCTTTACTTGGCAGTGGAGGTGAATAAAAAGCTTGTGCTGAGCTGGATACAAAGGGGACAAATACACAGCATGTAGGTCAAGGACCATTCCATGAGAAAAAGAGATTATGTCTTTATAAAATACTCCAATTCTTCTTTCTGAAATGCAATGCTTTGCTATATACTCTAGAAAAAAGATTCACAGATAAGCCAACTTCAGTTAGAAACCTGTTTAGAAAATAAAAGCTTTCTTTTCTAAGAGTTACTTAAAAAGACATAAAGAAGAAAGTGGGCTCGAATTTCTAACTGAAGCTAAAATCACTCAGTTTTCTTTAAGGTCAAGTTGAAAGTTAAATACCTGAGGCTAGTTTCTGTGTTGGTACTTCAACTATGCTCACCAAAGCTCTGATAGGACTCTCACTATAGAAAACATGAAGGTCAGAAGGTTAACAGTAACAACAGAGTAAATGACTCTTAGAGAGGAAGCTCAAAACTCTTGAGTTCTACCCGTTCCTTTGTCCTCTAAATCAAAGTATCTCTCTTACATGTGTGTCTCTACATATGATTTAGGCAAGATGTTTGCAATATTAGATGGTTGTCTGCAAACCTTTTACTGTAAGGGATGGTGGAGTGCCAGATCCATGGCTCATCCAACTCAGGCTCTCTCAGTTGCTTGTTCCAGTTGCATGTGAAAAAGGAAGAAACACATCCCTCATACGCCTGATTGCTGGGCTTCCCAGGAGGCTCAGGGGTAAAGAACCTGCCTTGCCAAGCAGGAGACATGGGTTCAACCCCTGGGTTGGGAAGATCCCATGGAGGGAAGCATGGCAACCCACTCTAGTACTCTTGCCTGGAGAAGACACAGACAGAGGAGCTTGGCGGGCTACAGTCCATGGGGTCATAAAGAGTTGGACACTAACAAGGAGTTGGACTAAGCGACTAAACAGCAACAACAGTAGCATAAATGGAGAAAGTCAGATGGAGGTTTTATTTAAAATGTTAGATAAAGTCCAGAGTCAGGATTAAAGTGAGGCAAGAGAGGCAGGTACCTTGGCCACTCACTCTCAGGTATTTGTGGGGTCCTTAAATCCTTGTTGCCTTTCTTGTGTCACCTTGGCTCCCACCCTGATGGAAGTGACTACCTAAGAAAATCAGTGGGAACCAGCAAAAGAAAACCAAACAAGAGCTGTAACAGCTGATGCCTCTGAAGAAAAGGTGACA
Source organism: Cephalophus harveyi (assembly GCA_006410635.1). Lineage (NCBI taxonomy): Eukaryota > Metazoa > Chordata > Mammalia > Artiodactyla > Bovidae > Cephalophus > Cephalophus harveyi. Next base: position 39,302 of record SJYT01067639.1, read on the forward strand.
AGGTTAGTCATGCAGTGGGTAAAGACCAAAAGATGGAAGTATGTGTAACAGTAATAATAGCACCTCTCTCTCTGCTTATTCAACCACCTATTGGGCTATTTCTTGCTGGGTGATGTTCGTTTTTTAAAATTACACAAAAGAGAGTGGAGCTCATAAATCACCTAGTTCAAGAGGTCTTCTTATACTTCCAAGAGGTCTCAATGCTGTCTGGTTAAATAGGCTTAGTGCTTCCAACACAGTTCCAGTAACCTCTTTTACAGTTAGCTGTTGCTTTTAAGACTTAAAACACTTTCTTCCTCTCTTTCCCTTCCAGAGAAAACTTCCCTAGTTAGAAATCAATAGAGGACTTTGGACATTTCATAGCCAAACTGTTGACATGTTCTTTCTCAAGTGGTTAACATCAACTGGAAAATAATCAGTATGTAAGGGGCAGCTAACTCAATAGCTGCATCACCAACTTCTCTAATATCAGCTCTCTGCTGAAACTTCAATAAATTAATTAGAATATAAACTTACGTTAATGCTTCTGAGTAATTATAATGAGGAGAGACTCCTAGAAACTTCTGTACTTCATCCATCACTGTAGCAGGATCAGTTCTTAGCTGTTGCCCATCAATAATTAGCAGCTAATTGACCAAAGGGGGAAAAAAAAAAGACAATGCAAATTGGAAAAAGACATGTAATAGCATGATACAAAAATTCTGCACTTTGAATTTATTCCATGAAAGACACTGTACTGAGGGGATTTGCATTCATTGTTGTTAAGACTTAACCAGGCCATCCTCATTAATGGCATGGAACAAAAAAATAAATCACACTAATTAAATGCATTCATGTTTTATAGTTTGAGACGTCCTGCAAACACTATGAAAACAAACAAAAAAATTCGAGAGTACCAAAAGAGCTTAAGAAAGGTGACTATAAAATCACAAATGAAAATCAACTTTAAAAACAGATAAAGCAATGATTCCATGATTCAAGGTGGGAAGAAGACTTGTAGGGAAGAAGAAAAGTGACTGGACCAGGTACCGTGAGACAGAGGACGTATCATTATCCATGATTCCAGTCAAAGGAGCAGCACTGTAAAGTTTTTAGAAATTCTTTGATAATCCATTTGGAGAAAAAGGTAAGATTCCCAGAAGACCTTAAAGTCAACAGAAGTTCCTCAGCAGACTAAAGGGAAGAATTTGCTTGTTGCTCTGGTGAGGGAAGAGGGTGGTCCCAGCAAGATAAATGACAGGGGATGGTGATGAAGGGCCATAATGCCTGGAAAGCAATTCCGGTTCACACGTCTTCTTGAGTGTTTCTATTTAGTTTACACCAGCATTGTTCATTAGAAATTTCTGTGTTGATGGACATACTATGAGGCCGTGGTATCTAACTGGTGGCTATTGAACATTTGAAGTGTGGCTAAAGTGACTGAGAAACAATTTTTAATTTTATATAATTTGAATAGAAATATAAATAGCCATATATGCTTGCATGTATGGTATCATTGTGGCTGCTGCTGCTGCTGCTAAGTCCCTTCAGTCATGTCCGACTCTGTGCGACCTCATAGATGGCAGCCCACCAGGCTCTGCCGTCCCTGGGATGCTCCAGACAAGAACACTGGAGTGGGTTGCTATTTCCTTCTCCAATGCATGAAAGTGAAAAGTGAAAGTGAAGTCGCTCAGTCATGTCCGACTCTTCTCAACCCCATGTACTGCAGCCTACCAAGCTCCTCCATCTATGGGATTTTCCAGGCAAGAGGACTGGAGTGGGTTGCTATTGCGATCATTGTGGCTAGCATGGTTCTAGACACACAGGTATACACTGTGTCTGATGTGATTAGATTGTTTTATGCAATCCAGTGTAGGAGCTAGTTTTGTAATCTAGGTTAACACTAGGCAAAAGAGAGAAACAAGGACGCCAAGGAAAACATAGGACTTGTGAAAAATCCAGCAAGGTGGTTCAAAGGGAAATAATGTCACTGAAAGCAAAACAGTGTTTGCCTTGTTTGGTAAAGAGGGTCTCAAGCTTTATTCTCAGAATAAGAATCAGGAGTATCAAGCTTCTGAAGCTCTTAACAATCAGGAAAGGTATGCACTAGGAAATAGGGCAGGGAGAATTATCCTGAAATACTTCTAGAAAGAGAATTAGTTTTTCTACCTCTGCCTGTCATTGTTTGCCAGAGTCTCAGTTACAGCTAAAGAGTAAATGCTAGTCATGTTTTAATGAGTAAAAAACGTCCTCTATCCTAGAGGCAAAGTCATTGACTTAATGAGACTGTACTATGATGTAGATTCTTATCGCTCAATACCTGAAAGGGGGGGAAATAAACAAGCCATCTCTCGATGTGGCTGGCATACCACCCTGGGACCAAACATCTCTTCTGCAAGGCTCTCAGCTCGGAGGGTGCACGGGGCCCAGCTGAGATCACTTCGTAGAAACTGAATTTCAGAGCCGCAGGGTCTTCGTGTGATCGCTGATGCTGTGATGAAAAGGTGGATAATTAAACCGACGTGAACCATAGGCATAAATAATTAAAAACCAATCTCTGTGACAAGTCGCAAAGCTAAAGGAAGGAGTGCCTCACTGAGGGAGAGTTATTTGTTTTGCAATTAATAAAGGATGAAAATGCTTGCTTGGAGCATCAGGCTTTAAAATTACAACACTGATGAGAGTATATGTTTGAGAATTATTTGGTAGAGGCGGAATTCTTCTTGATAGAATTTCTTAACCTATTTTTCTGAATCATTTCCGTAGTGTGTATATATATATTATTCTGAAAGTAAACTTTTGAAAGTTGCCTTAACCCCTCCTTTCAGCCCGTAAGAAGCCATTTATCATGTCCAGTTAATATCCATAATGCACAAAACACTCTGCCAGTTCTGCCAGATAGTTTTGTTCCATCTAGTAATGCAGTTTTAAATGAGAAAAACCCTATGGGCTATTCAAATGGAGAAACTGGTGAAAACTCTTGACAAGTGCATTATCTGAAATCCACAGCTTTTATCATACACACTCTAGCATCTAAAAGCCAAGATTATTTTACCTAATGGTAACCTCTGCAATGAATCAGAACCACTTACTGTATAGAAAATGCAGATAGCAGCAATCCTAAAAGGAAAGCCCTTCATAATGGTTCAGGCTCAGGCCCAGGGGTCTGAGGAAATCACCTTTTCCCTAAATTGACCAATAAATATTCAGGCTTAGTGGTGGGTTTGTGGATGTTTACCACATCTAGTTGAATAGCAAATTTGCTGCAATTGAGATTCAAATTACTATACTACAAACTCTACTAGACATTGTTGAGGCCTGCATTTTGCCACTGTGGAGTGATTTATTTGTAATATTTAGGATGTTTTGTTAGCGTTCAGCCTTGAAGCTTCCTTTTTCAGCAAATTCTCAATGTTTCAGGGGCTAAGTGGTTGCCAAGCTCCAATTTTCTGCTTCCTTTTGAGTCAATTAAGGTGTGTTTTCTTTTTTCTCTAGATACCTAGCGGTAAAGGTAAAAGGCGCAAGATCAAATCAGTCAATTTGCTGTGTTTTTGGTTTAAAGGATGGCTCTAGGAGCTAGGCATGACTGATTAGTGTGGAATTTTGGATTTCATTTTTCCAGGATGTCCACTCCCTGTTACGCAGAGTATTATCAATATGCCTGTTAAGATCCCATGACCTTTTCCTACTCTGTCCCAGCCATGAAACCTCTCCTGACAATCTGTTCTTTCTTTAGTGAACCTGGAAAAATGGCTTTTGTTTAAAAAAAGGACCCCATGCTCAGAAACTTTGTTCTCTAATATCATAGTTTGTCAGAAATTTAGATATATGAGATCGGTGAAAATGCAGCATCCAGTCCTGCCTGGTGAATCAGAGCTTTTTGGGTCACTTTAATTCAGAGAAGCAGCCTTATTTCCAGCCCAGGTGCAGAGTTTCAGATAAAGGATTTTTGGATATAGCATTCCATGTTTATCTTAACTTTAGAGTTTCTCAGGAAGTAGGTCTCTTGGTCTGTTTTTCAGCCCTGGCCCTGCTTGCACCTATCAAACAAGTTCATGTTAATTTTATCTACATTTCTCCCTATCATACAAATCCTCCCTCTCTTTAGGGAAATGCCTGACAGTTCTTCAAGTGTTCAGGCTCCTCTGCTGCAGCCAATTAATACATCTAACTTGTCCCTGATGGTCTTTATCAGGTAGGCTTTATTACTCTGTAGGAGTCTATCTGTCACTTAATACTTTCTGATTTATACACTGGTTATTTAAACATATTTCTCCAATTAGACTGAAAGCAATCTCAAATGTAGCATCCACATTTGTTAATTTACTTTCAAATCATACTTAGAACAATGCTTTGCATGTGGTAGTCATTATAATTATTTAATGAAGGGATGAACACATGAACATCAAGAAAGTGGTTTTTAAATTACAAAACTGAGGAATGATAACTAAGGATGCTATGCTATGCTGCTGCTGCTGCTGCTAAGTCACTTCAATCATGTCTGACTTTGTGCGACCCCATAGACGGCAGCCCACCATCCCTGGGATTCTCCAGGCAAGAACACTGGAGTGGGCTGCCATTTCCTTCTCCAATGCATGAAAGTGAAAAGTGAAAGTGAAGTTGCTCAGTCGTGTCCGACTCTTAGTGACCCCAAGGACTGCAGCCCACCAGGCTCCTCCATCCATGGGATTTTCCAGGCAAGAATACTGCAGTGGGTTGCCATGCTCTCCTCCAGGGGACCTTCCTGACCCAGGGATCAAACCCATGTTTCATTATGTCTCCTGCATTTGGAGGTGGGTTCTTCACCACTAGTACCACCTAGGAAGCTCCTAACTAAGAATAATACAGACTAAAGACACTGACTCTCTTAATTTTGTTATGTTCTTATATTTAATATTGCTGTTTTGTATTAAACTTTTTCCATTTGGAGATTAATAAAATATCACTGAGGCAGTTTTTTTTCATATTATATTTTAATATTTATTCCAGTAAAAATGTATGGCGTGTAAGTTTTATTATTAGAATCTGTTAAAATTCTTTCAAAGTGATCGTTTCTGTGCTAGGTTCTAACCAACATCATAATGGCAATGTTTATATGAGAAAGAAGCTTAGACTCTGGCTGGGCTTTCAAGGATGAAGAATTCGTTCTTATATTCTGTTTTGCTGCTAGGTTATTTCTTCAACACAAGCAGTTACTTAAGTTCTTTCCGAGGCAGGGTCATCAATCTATGGTCCATGGGCTACATTCTGCTTGTTGTTTGTTTCTGTAAATAAATTTTACTGGAACACAGTTAGGCTCATTAATTTACATATTGTCTATGGCTGCTTCTGCAATACAATGGCAAGAGTTGCAGTTATATGGCCTGCAAAGCCTGAAATATTTACTCTCTGGACCTTTATAGAACAAAACCTCTGACTTCTGCTTCGGTGGAATCAGGTATATTTCTTATCTGTAAAACTGAGATAATAATAGCAGCATTATATACATATTAGATGAAAAGAATGATTTTAAATTATAACATTTTACTTTTAAAATACAGATATATAGAAGCACACATTACAAGCACATAATATTTTGTTTGCTTTAATTTCTTCATTGTATTAATATATTTTATTAAATTAAATGAATGCAAAATTAATAAAAACTAAAGGGAACATTTCTCTATGGAAACATAGGGAAATTTATCCACTTTCTTGAAGATATAAAGCTAACAAATCTTTTTTGTTAAAACCTGAGGCGGCGACTTTTACTGAAAACCACCCTCCCTTCTCTATACTCTTCTACTTGCTGGGTTTTGTCAGTATTTTCCTTACCTGGTACCAGGAATATGCTCGGTCTGATGGGTCAATGAGAATGGTGATGATCTTGGCTTTGGGGACCAAAGAAGCCGCCCTTTTAGGAGCTTCCTCTGAGTGGAAGTAGTTGGCACTCTTCTCAAACAGAAAATCAGTGGTAACATTAGATGGGACTGGGAAGAAATCCATATACCTAGAAAGGGAATATTTCTCAAAATGAAACTGGTTTATATTCATACACTGGTGAGTCAAAGACGTTAAAGGTATCCCACAAACAAAATTCATTTGTTTTCTGAAAAAAAAAGGCTTTTTCTTTAAGGCATTTGTCCCACAAGCCTGTTAGCAAGGAAAAAACATACAGAACACTAATAGTGTATTTTCAAAATGCTTTTCTAAAAACATTTTCTTTGTATTCTATTTAATATCGATAAAAAGGTATGAGAAATAACAAAAATGTAGATACAAAGGCACCAAGTGGCAATAATCAACCTAACTGTATAAAATGTATCTAAAAGCAGAAATATTTTACTGCACGAGCCTCTGGAGCCAGACAAATATGAGTGCTCAACCAAAAAGAAAACTGGATCAAAACAAATGGTGTGTTTAGTTCAAAGGCATTTTAAACAGACAAAAGATTTTTACCTCATCACAAGAAAAGATAATTTAATTCCCACCAGTGTGTTGCCCTTATTCAACTATAAAGTGTCAAAGGGCAGAACAGATTTGGTGTGAAAACACTGCCTGTATGCTTATTTTTTCACATAAAGAGCCATTTATATTGTTTAGAATAATTCAGTTCAGTTCAGTTGCTTAGTCATGTCCAATTCTTTGCGACCCCATGAATCACAGCAAGCCAGGCCTCCCTGTCCATCACCAGTTCCTGGAGTTTACTCAAACTCATGTCCATCGAGTTGGTGATGCCATCCAGCCATCTCATCCTCTGTCGTCCCCTTCTCCTCCTGCCCCCAATCCCTCCCAGCATCAGAGTCTTTTCCAATGAGTCAACTCTTAGCACGAGGTGGCCAAAGTACTGGAGTTTCAGCTTTAG
>SJYT01067639.1:50285-73869 GCA_006410635.1 Cephalophus harveyi
CTTTTTTTTTTTTAATTGAATATTCTCATAGGTATTCTTAAGTCCCAGGGAATCTAAGTATTATTGCATTCCTCTCTACTTCCAAAGCAGTTTTAAATCAATCTCTTTAATCTTGATGTAAACAAGGACTAAATTTTTTATTTTGCTGTATGCAAGCATATTTATTTGAGTAGTGGGAAAACAGCAGCTGAAGTAGTTGATGGATCCTTGACTCTCACAGCTATTATTTAATACTACATAATTAATCAGTATCAACCACTGTGCTGAAGAACTGGCAAGAAAATATATAATAATTAGAATATATATAAATCCTAGCAGGAGCTCAGCTTATACTCAATCCATTTCTTTAGCTTTCCATTTGGACTGCTCACAAGCAAACCTTGAGGGCATTGATACATATAAAATAGAGATCATGCAATCTGACAACAGAAGTTAATATATAATACCTGTATGCTAAACTACATGCCAAATGTTTATGTTCATGCTCTATAGTTGTTAAAAGAATTTACTTTTACACCACTTTCTGCACAGAATTTGTATATTAAAAGACTTCTAGATACATTTTAGGATTAACACATTTGCTTGCAACACCTATTCCTCCATTACATATTTTGTGTATAGTAGACATTTTAAGTTTTAATTTTAATTAACTCTTTTCTTCAGATGGCTGATATGGTTCTAATTTCAAAGGTCCAAAATTAAATTTTGTATATTGTTGATAGCTTTTTAAAAATAGCTTTCATTACTCATGAAATGCATACACATGTCTAACTTTATTTATTTACCTTTTGTACCAAAGTAAAATAGTATATTATATGTGAACTGTAGCATCACTTTGATGTAAAGTACATAAGAACAGAAAATTATGAAAGTATTTTCTTAAGAGTAGAGAAAAATGAAATTCTTGTGTATTAGGTATTTCTCTTTTTATTTGTAATTACCATCAAAGATAATTAATGCAAGTTAAAATTACACATGAGTCTCTTGAGGTGACAAATCCCTTCATAAACTGAGAAAAGTTTGTTTCTGTGCTCCTTCATGTTATTTAATCAAGGAACAGAGATAACTACTGTTTGAGGCTAACAGACTTAAATGTTGATTATAAGCACTAATTTAATACTGTGCACAGTACATATACTTTTAGATTTATACTAATAACCCATCTTACCAATCAATCCCCCTGTGGTAGTTATTTCTATTAAAGAACTGTACCTCCTCAAAGGTTTTTGGGCTGGGGGAGTTACTAAGGATGGAAGGATGCATAACCAGGAACAAATACAAAGCAGTGGTTCCTGAAAAGACAGTAGAGGTTCAGAGATTAATTGAATGAAAACAGTTTCTTACTATTAGCATTTGAGTTGTTAATAAACTGTATTACAATGATCCAAACACATACATATAAGTAATCCTTGAATTAAATTGAATAGATATCCAGCATCTTAAGAAACGAATTCTAAAAAGTGAGGACAGTGTTATGTGAGAAAAGGCCTATTGTAAGAAGTGCAAGAACAGGCTTTTGACCTCAGTTCAGGCATTGACTTTGGCTTTTTGCTTTGTCTTGACTTATTAGTGTAAAATCGCCTGCCTTAATCATTTGTTAGGCTTTCTCTGAGGACAAAAAGACATATTGTGCCTGAAGATATTTTGATATTAATAAAGTACCATATAAATGAAAGACATCATAATTTAACATAGGATATTATGTTATTAATACTTGGCTTCCCCTATAAAGTTCCCCCCAAGGCCTATGAAAGCTTATTAATTTGAGGTGAGGGGTGAGGGGAAGTCGCTCAGTCGTGTCCGACTCTTTGCGACCACGTGGACTGTAACCTACTAGGCTTCTCCATCCATGGGATTCTCCAGGCAAGAATACTGGAGTGGATTGCCATTTCCTTCTCCAGGGGATATTCCCGACCCAGGGATAGAACCCAGGTCTCCCGCATTGGAGGCAGACGCTTTAACCTCTGAGCCACCAGGGAAGCCCTTATTAATTAATTTGAGACAGAATGTAAACTTTTAACCAGTTTGTTTAAGTTTGAATGTACTTACATACCTATACAAAGTAGTGTCAAAATTGTTTAAATTGGTAAATTTGGAAAAAAAAATTGGTGCCTTTTCTTGGTGACATAATGCAATTTGCATTTTTGGAAAGAGGGTGACATATCATAGGTACCCATATAGATTTGTTAAAATAACTCTTGTCAACAGCAATATTGTCTAAAACAATGAGTTGGAAGAGGCAGTGTTCCTAGATTTTATATGAACCAAACAATGAACGTTTTATCTACAATCATAGATAACTATAGGGAATGAAACACACTAATCTATGCTATACAAGGTAAAAATGATCTTCACAAACTCGACTTAAAACAGTGGTTCTCAAACTTTAGCATGCCTCAGGTTCACCTGAAGTGAAAGTCAAAGTCACTCAGTCGTGTCTGCCTCTGCGACCTGGAATTCTCCAGGCCAGAATACTGGAGTAGGTAGCCTTTCCCTTCTCCAGGGGATCTTTCCAACCCAGGGATCGATCCCAGGTCTCCTGCATTGCAGGCAGATTCTTTACCAGCTGAGCCAGCCACAAGGGAAGCCCAAGAATATTGGAATGGGTAGCCTAATCGAACCAGGGTCTCCTGCATTGCAGGCAGATTCTTTACCAACCGAGCTATTAGGGAAGCCCCAGGTTCAGCTAAAGGGCTGTTAAAACAGAGCTGGGCCTGATCCCAGAGTTTCTGATTCAGCGCACTTCAAGAATCACTGACTTACAAGAAATATGGGACAAAATCAAAAACTTGTTGGGAAAAAAAAATGTTCCATTACTTGAAAGCTATAGTAAAGCTTTCTAGAGCATACTTCAGAGTCCAATAACTTCTAGGATCAAGAGTTTTATTTCTAGCACTTACCAGCTGTTTGAACTTGAACAAAAAATATATGACCTGAGTCAGTGTTCTTATCTGTGTAGTGGGGGAGAAAATACTTAGCTATCACTGTTTTATGAGGGTCAAGTGAGGTAATCTATTTAAAAATAGTTTAAAAGCTCGATATCTGAATATTGTAAGGTATTTTTAAAAAATAACACTTTCTGAGCTAAAATTCAGTAATGCATTTTAAAAAATTCATGAACAGAATATATGTTTGTAAAGACAAAAAGACAAAAGCTATTACAATATGAAAGAAGAAAACAGGGTAATCCTTTCTGAGATCAACTGATAACATTCTTTTCTGAATTTTATTTTGAAGAATTATATTACAGCATATTACTTGCTTTTAATAGCATGATGAGCATTAATAAGATGAGCAAAAAAAAAATGAATACAATCTAATTATATGCCTAGTCAGTAAAAGGCACACTGTAATTTATCAGTGGTCAAAAAATTAAGTTGTGGTTTCTGAATTCTATCTTTACCTACTCATATTCTGGGGTCTGAATAAACTGTCGTGTGTGTGTGTTTCAACAATATAATCATAGACACAAAACCAGGAATTCAAAAATTAAAAAAAAAAGCTTCAGCTTTTCTGTTTTTGTTAGTCTCAACACTAAAAATATTTGAATATCCAGATGACTATACCTTTATGCAAAATTATTCAGAAAAATACTTTTAGCAAAACTAAAGATTAAAAATAAAGCTAATTAATTTTTATGGAATTGATACAAGAAGCTGTGTCTGTCCACTTAAAAAATAACCTCATAAAATATCAATAGATACAATATGGATGAATCTCAAAAGCAATATGCTAAGTAAAAGAAGTCCAACACAAAAGATACTTTATATTTCCATTTATGTGAAATTCTAGAAAAGCCAAAACTACAGTGCCAGAAGGTGGTTTTCTGTGACTAAGGACTGGGGAAGGAAAACTGACTAGAAAAAAGATGCGGAGAAACTTTTTAGGGAGACAGAAGTGTTCTAAATCTTAAATGTTGTAGTGGTTACACCACTGTGTATAATTTATATAATATATAAATTGTATAGTTTATATAATATATAAATTGTATAATTTATATAATATATATAATATTTATAATATATAAATTATATAATTTGTAAATTATATAATTTATAAAACTATGCATTTAAAGTTGGTGAATTTTATTGTATGTAAATTATATCTCTATAAAACTGAGAAAATTTCAATTTCTATGAAAAGGATTTAAAAATTCCCTTCCAAAGCTAAGTGTCATATACAAATTGTAACATAAACATTTAGAAACCCAATTGAGCCGAAGATGGCAAGTAATGATTCTGCCATGTAACCATGACATTAAAATGTCTGCATATTTAGCGCAACACAAGAGGAAGTATATCCTGCAGGGCTTTCTGAAGCAAACTTGATCTGCCAAGCTTCCGAGAGAAGATGCGACCGTTAATGACAAAGCTATGTGATGACCGTGGGAGTTGGCTAAAGAAACTTTCGTTTAAATGTCTTTCTAGTTGCTTCTTGACTGTAAATAAGGACAAGTGAGATAAATAAGGATAAGAGAAGGATGTGCCATATTATTATTGTTTTCAGATTGATATTTGTAAATGGGACTAAGAGAAAATGAATAGGTTGTCGTAACTGTGTATATTACATAGAATTCTCCCAAGTTATTTCTAGAGAAATAAGGAAAGGAAGTGTATTCCCCTTAGAAGGGATTTGAAATGGCTGCTCTCTGTGAAGCTAGAAATGAAGAGCCCCAAATAATTTATCATGAAGGATACAGCTTGAATGTCTGGCATTTTTAAAGCTTCCACTGGGCTTCATTTTAATATTGTTTCTTACAGAAACAAGAAATTTATGGGAAAAATTGCACACCAACTTAAAAAAAAGTACCAGAGATTTCTTCTGGGTATGAATAAATATCTTTCTTAACAGAAAGCAACACAAAGTTTTGTTTATGCTTAGGAATTCTGCTTGTCAAACATCCTGCATAAACTTTTGGAAAATAGTCATTTCTTCAAGAAATAGTTTAGAAATAAACTGTATCAGGAAGATGTCAGGAAAAGGCTAAATTTCTGGAATATTTATAGGTACTTATATGTGTCCATCTTGAAATTTGATGAAATCTTGTAAGTCACTCTTCAAACACAGGATTAGTTTTGATTTTAGAAATGTTAATAACAGCAATTTTCAATTAGGATCTTTGGGGAAAAAAAGTAATATTCGCCACCAAATTGACTGCTGGATATTCCAACTATGTAATATCTATTTTCATCCTTTTTACTTAAAAAAAATTCAGCTGAACAAAGAGAATAAAATGTTATTCATTCATCAATATTTATAGGGAGTTTGAGAAGTCATTGTGGCAAGAATTCACTGTTTATTCATCAGGATTTTTATACACATTGATTATAACATAAAAAGTTCTCACCAGTTTTCTGGGGTCCTATCACCAAGAATTTTGGTAAGCGATCACAGGTTTTTTCTTTAGACCAAATGTCTCTGTGGCGTTTGTCATCACAAGGATTCTAAAAAGGAGAAAACAACAGAGATGTGTATTTTTTTGTGGCTGCCCGGTTGTGTGCTAGAGTTTTTCAGCTTCTGTCATTGAAAAGACATCCCCAGAAACAAGGCTTTGGTGGCTCCCTCTTTTAAACGAAAGTCGTAAAGTGGCATCCATGGAGGATTTCAAATAAGTCCTTTTCCATCCTGAAGGTGAGTGTTGACTGAGGAGGTGAGGGAGGGGAGACATTTCCATTATGGGTAAACAGCTTCACAGCACTGAGGGTTTAATTATTTTTTTCTGCTATTAGCGGTTCTATGTCTTGATTGTGTGTGTGTGGTTTAAGTTTTAAAATAGTGAGCTTGTTGGGCAGAGGCTGTGCTTGCTTGCCCTGCTAACCTAGAAGAGGATACACTCTCAGCACTGAAATATATAAGGTGTCAGATTTTTATTCTAAGTAACTTCGAGCTTTCCTGCTGTGCTTCAAAAGGAGATGAATCTAGTCATAATAATACTGCTTAAAGAGACAGCAGATCCTTTCAGCTGCTTTCAGAGATCAGTGAATGTCTAAAACTATAATTTTACAAACTATGATGCTAAAAAAGTACTAAATTTCTGCAAAAGGGTAAAATGAGGGTGAATTACTACCTTAAGGAATCTGCTTTTGGACAATAGTACTTAAACCAAAGTCAGTAAATGTATGTCTAAAACTATAATTTTACAAACTATGATGCTAAAAAAGTACTAAATTTCTGCAAAAGGGTAAAATGAGGGTGAATTACTACCTTAAGGAATCTGCTTTTGGACAATAGTACTTAAACCAAACTCACTGTGCAAACTGCATCTACAATATCCTTAATTTTAACCACTAGCTGCATATTACATAAACAATTATGGCACTTTTAATGCTTTTCAGGAATAGGCAAATGGGACAGTGCTCTATTTCTATTCAATTAATACTACATGTGTGGTTAAACACACCTGCTTATTTAGCATAAACAACAGATTTTAAGACTAAGGTGAGGGTTGTTTTTTTTTTGGCTCTTGTTCTAGGAAAAAAGTGGTTTCAACTGAAATAATAATGATTACAATTTTAAAATAAGGTGTTAAATTAGCAGGAAAGTTTCATATCTTTCCAGTGGCTGACACTTGGTGATGTTCTGTAGTGGTTAAGATAAAAAGACGGATGTTTTAAAAATCTAACTGCCAAATAGTATGCAGTGATATTTCTACAACCACCAACTTTAACCTACTAAAATATGTAGTTATGTTTCTTCTTGGGGTTATCTGTTTGTGCCTATGAGGCAATTAGCTCAAGTTCACAGATAAATGAACAGAATGTAAGTGCAGAGCTTACTGCAACTTCAGTCTGTGGAATTTACTGAGTTCTACTTCTAAACAACAACAACTTCTGAAGATTGTTATTATTATACCATCAGCTCTGTCAGTAATTCTCATTTAGAACAGTGATTCAGAGTACACTGTCTGGAGCCATGTGGCCCAGAATTCATTACCATTCTGTCACACAACAGGTGTATGCGTTTGCTTAGACGTCTCAGCAACACAGAGGTGTTGCCCCAGTTTCTTTATCTGTAAAATGGGGGGTAGTAACTATACCTCATATGATAGCTGTGAAGACTGAATGGATGAGCATATGTAAAGAACTCGGTCAGACAGATGACAGGCACTATACAGCTACTTGCTAAGATTATTACTTCCCCCAGGTCGTGGGGTGGGCAATTCAAGCTCAAAGTGTGTTTCTGTAATTCTAGGACATGTAGAGTGTAAGCTTTGAAATCTGGGTTATGCCTGGAACCGTTTGAATATGCCATATTTACGAGACATTTTCTCTCAAGAAGCTCAGTGATTTTGCCTCTAAACATTTTCCCCATGTCCAAAGTGATACCTGACTAATGCTTTTGCTTATATTCTGCAGCTGTTGGTGACCCTGTGGTTCAGAGGCAGATAGCAGTTCTGAACTCTCCTCACCTGCCCCTTTAATGTTGTTTAGTCACGAGAGGTATATGGATGTGTTCAAGGCCGACTCCCTGCTTAACACATGCCCAAAACCATCTTCTGTTGTGTCAACCTACTGCAATCTGCAAATTGATCCCTCACTCCTGATTGAAAATATGACATCCACTGACCCTCTCACTGAGCTTTCAGCATTCATAGAATCTGGCCCACTATGAAGTTTCTCAAATCTACTAACATTTCCAAAATGTACATTATTCCCCCCCCACCCCCACCCGATGCCTTCACTTTTCAGATTTGTATTAACTCATACAACATATGTTTGTGGGATTAATTAATTATACCAATTATTGACCCAATCTTACCTGCCAGAGAGGGTCTTTTTGATCAGGAAAGAGCTCAAAATACTTGTGAGCCAGCTGCACTGGAGGCAGAGTCTGAAGTCTCAAGTTGGTCCAGCTCTGCACGAAATTGGCCAGGTTGACAAATGTGTATAATCCCAGCCGGTCATTCCCGTAGTTAGACAAATGGGTCATGAAAATGCTGATCTGAAAAAGGCAAATGAACTTCAGCATAAACACAAGTGATTTTCACCCTAGGGGGCAGTGCAACCATAGCAATGCTAGTTTTTCTAAAGAACTCTTTGCATAGGGTTTCAGTTCATGAAATGTTTTGGAATTTTGAACATATCTCAGATATTCTCACTATATTAATGCACTACGGAAGATGGATGTGTTATTAGACATGGTGAGCATTTTTTCTGAGGTTTTAATGTATTTCACAACAAAAAATGAGTCCAGCTGCCAGAGCCCCCCTTAGTGTCACTAGACCAGCGCTGAATAACATGTCCTAGATGTTCACACATAACGGCTTTCTGATATGTGAACTATTCATAATTTGAGGTAGTACTTTGGCCACCTCATGCGAAGAGTTGACTCACTGGAAAAGACTCTGATGCTGGGAAGGACTGGGGGCAGGAGGAGAAGGGGACGACAGAGGATGAGATGGCTGGATGGCATCACTGACTCGATGGATGCGAGTCTGAGTGAACTCCGGGAGTTGGTGATGGACAGGGAGGCCTGGCGTGCTGCGATTCATGGGGTCGCAAAGAGTCAGACACGACTGAGCGACTGAACTGAACTGAGGAGGGTGGGATTTTGTCATATCAGTCAACTTAATTTGGTTTGTGACATAGTACATAAAGTTAATGGACATAAATAATCAATGACTTGTCATATTAGCATTAGCTGAAAATCCTCTGATATGTATTTATCAGAGGCCATAATGACAAAAGACCAGCAATTGAAGTTTTACTAAGATAACTATCAACTATTTTCTATCCATAATACTCTGAAAGTCTTTTCCATATTTATTGAGTCTGCTGCTGGACTATTTATCAGATACCCCAAAGAAAAGTTTTCATTGCTTCAATAGATAAAATAAATTCTTCCTGTGCAAGCAGGTGTCCTAGATCAAATCCATAAATTGAAAAAAAAAATTATAGCAAACATGGGGAACTTTTTGTAATGAAATAAATTTGAATTCTGTAGGTTTAATTAGATTGGTAAGGAATGTAGAAAGGGCGTTTTTATAGCTATTACTTTAAGTGAACACAATAGTTTTTTTGGTTAGTGTTGACAAATGGAAATAATTCTGCATGAGAGTTTCAATGGCAATGAAAACCACTGTGACATTTATGCTGCTATAAAAAGATCATAAAATAATTCATGTGATAATAGTATGCTCCTAAAATATATAATGTCATATGAATGAATAGTAATAACGGTTATTTTAATCATCATAATGATGAACATAATAGCTTCATTCATTAAGAGACAGAAATATTTAAGAAAATTTATTGAGGTAAAGTGGTAGCGATGAAAATTTTGATATAAAGAATCAGAGAAATACAGTTACTTATAACTATGAATAAAAGGAAAGAGTGATATCCTATATTTTATTGAACAAATCACACAGACTTTTTAACATGAAAAATTTCAAGTATGATCAAGGATGTTTGTGTTTCTATTCATGCTGCCTGATTGTATTTTAAATCTTTGAACTTTTACAGACAAAAATACTTCCAGGGTGATTTTAAATATCTACCAGCACACCGATGCACTCATGGAGTTGATTGATGAAATTTTTACCATTTAGGGTATTTGGGAAAAATGAGACTTTTAAAACTTAACCTTCTGGTTATTATGATTTTTTTTTTTTTAGTAGTTTCAATTGTTTGACTTTTCTCATCCTCTCCTTTCTTCCTTCAAAATTCATCAAAACAGTAGGCTATTGAGAGACTTAAGAAAATCATTCTTAAGTTTGGAAGTTCTTTTCTAATATCTACTATAGGCAGTCTTTCATTATTTGTTTTATATGCCACATTTTTCATTGTAGCCCAATAACAAAGGCCAAATGCTTCATGTTGCCTTTCTACTAATTTTTTCATGCAATGTAAAAAATATATATGTTAACCTAGCTAGCCACTAATTCAAATTTATTGCTTTATTTTTATGAAAAGTTTGTCAAAAAAATCTGTGTCTGCAGTTCACTTGAGCAATATCTGCATTGAACAGAAGATGAAAAACTTAGAGATACTGTGTGACCTTCTGACACAAGTGCATTTGACACGCCTTTGAATTTGTTGTCAACACTGGAGAGCAGTTTATGCTGTGACACTTAAACCATAGTGCCACATTTTCACTTGCATTTTTTCTGGTAAAAACAGAAGTGACCCAAAGTGAGTATGAGCTGGTTGTTGACATTGCTTTTGCTGAAACTGAACCTGATGGGCAAGAATTAAGGTTATCCTTATAAGGTGTTGAACTTAATCCTGTAAAAGAAAAGCTACTTAACCTCCAACCAGCGAACCTTTCCTAAGTGAAAGTTTCCTAAGTTTCAATTCTACTTTTGTATGTCTACTTTAACATAATGCAAAGTGTACCATTAGCAAAAGGACCGTGTCAAAGTGATGGTTTTGTAATGATTGTCATCTCCTGACACTGTTCCAGGCTTTGGACTCGAGCCTGGGATTTGTTTTGTGCTCCATAAAAAGAATGTAATTGGTCAGGACATGAAGCATCTCAATTTCTTTTTAAACTGTTTTCTAGGGGGTGAATCATAGTATTCTCGCCACATATACTGTTGTATATATCTTTTTTTTTGATGAACATGTAGCCTCTCCAAGTTTTCTTCATTATATTTTAGTTAGGAAGGGATGCACAACAAGCAACATGACAGGTGGGAACAGATTATATATGGAGAAGGTTTTGGTCAAAAATTAGCTTGCTTTCCAAATAGTATTTCTTCTTTTGTCCTGATCTGTGACAACTCTAGTGACTCTTTACCTCTTGGCAATCCCTCACCTGGCAGCAATGTCTGCACAGACTGGAAAGAAATGAAGAAGGAGTTTGAGAAGGTTGCCATTTCAGGGAAAGTAGATAGTAATCTTTTCCTAAAGAAGATGCCTTTATAATTCTAAGAGCATTTCAGAACTGAGGGGTTTTGTTTGTTTCACTTTAAACAAGGATTGAATGTATCAAAATAAGTTATGTTTACTATAGATACAGAATCCAATGAGAATGAAAATGTCAAAGGAAGCTGCAACTGCATTTCTATAACAGTTTTTGCTGTAAGCGTACTGCAAGCAATTTTTTTTGTTACTCAAAAGACTGCTTAAAATTCAAATCATTGGAAATTACCAAAGACATGAAGTCTACCTGATTAACAGCTGAAAGCAATTTTAGCCCGATTAACATATATTTGTATAGCAAGATACTTATATATAATTTATTTTTTCTGTAAAGGCAAAAGGTGAATGCCAAACATCATATATCCTGGCATTTATGAGAACGAAACAGTTACCAGTTGTAAAACAGTGACTAAGAGAAAGATATGGGAAGTTTTATCTACACTTTCCAGCCTCAACCATGTGACCTGGATAAGTTCCAGGCAGAAGAGGTGAATGAGCTACTACCAAGAAGAATAAGGAGCAAATCATAGGTCTTGGTGCAAATGCAGTTGAGAATGCAGTAATTACTCTGCTTTGAGAAGGTCAGGAGGAAGGCAGACAAAATTTAGGTGAAAAAAAAATATGTTTTCAATACTTATATTTGTTATAAACGGTGCCATTTATGGGGCTTCCCAGGTGGCACTAGCGGTAAAGAAACCAGGTGCCAAGGCAGGAGACGGAAGAGATGGGGTTTGATCCTGGGTCAGGAATAGCCCCTGGAGGAGGGCATGGCAACCCACTCCAGTATTCTTGCCTGGTGAACCCACAGACAGAGGAGCCTGGTAGGCTATAGCCCGTGAAGTGACTTAGCATGCACGCATGCTTAGTTCAAATCCACCAACTTTCTTATCCTATTTGCCAGATGCTCTGATTGATTCTGTAGAGGTGCAAATATAAATATGATGCTCATTTTTTGCGAGTCTTGTTTGTGAAAAAGTTTAGAATTCAAGAGGCACAAAAGAGTTTATAATGAAAAAGTCTTACCTCCTACCTCTCTCCTTTAGGCAAGCAGTTCTGTTTTGTTTTGGTATCCTTCCAGGTGATGACAGATTCAAAAGCCTAGCATACATAACAAATCACCTAGGAAGTTTATAGAAGTTCAGATCGCCAGGCCTTACACTCAGAGATTCTGATTTTCTGGTCTGGAGGGTGGCCTGGTACCTACATTTAGAGGAGCATCCCCAGGTGTTCAGACGCAGGTGCCACTGGAATATGATTTGAGGAAAACCAGCCAGACCCATCATTTATTCCCACAGAAAAGATTTTGTTCATTGAAGTCATCAGCTTTTCTGTAGTGATTCTTTTTTAATAAGTTTAAAAAACAAACAAGACACATTTATGAATATGTTTTGATGTTATAGACGTAAAGCTAACCACGGTACAAAGAACAACTTGGTGAGTGCCCTTGGCCATGCCTTTGGAGGGCTTCTGCATTGCTCACGTATGTGTGGAGATCCACAGAAGACTGATAAAAAGAACTGGTCCACACAGACTCATACTATTGGTTCCTAAATCTCCTTCCATCCCGTTTTTTATTTTTAAACCAAAGCAAAATTCTTCTCTGTTTTGTCATGTACCCCTCAGAGGCATATTGCCTTATAACTTCTCTATTTAACAGGCTGCTTTTCATATTCATTTTTACTTTATTTCATAGCATTTTAAAAGATTTTCTGGAAGAGGACAAGCATAAGGTAATTAACTTCTTTAGGGAAAAAAAATAAGGAAAACAGTTCATTTTTATAGGATAGTGATCAAACTGTAGAAGTCTTATTACCAAGAAAATATGAGTTTCACCACTGTCAAGATGGTACTTCATTCCATGAGGATGTCTGTTTCTGGAAAATAAATTAAAACTTCTGAGGAGAAGGTTCTTCTAATGAGGCCCTGGGCCTAAAGCGCCAATCCTATAATTTCACAGATCAAACCCTCTCATTGTTTCTCATTGCCTTCTGAATTAAATAAAATTCAGGATGTCATCCTAAATTACATCATGATCCCAGGTTACTTTTCCAGTCTTATCTGTGTTCAGGGCACCAATCAGCCTGCTTTGCTTACTGCTCCCCTGTGTTCCCTAGACTCACCTACCTCCATGCTTAGTCCATGCAGTTTCTTCTTTAGAAACACTGCCTTACTTTTCTATTTGTCCATCCTACGTATCCAGAGGGTTACATCTTAATTTTTCAGATCTCTCCAGGCAAATGCAGTCTTTCAAAAATTGAGCCTCAGAGTATTACAGTTGAGACTTTCTGACATTTTCTTAACTCTGACTTGTATTATGCTTTTAAAAAATACTTGTTTTATTTGTGTCTAGATTGTCAGTTCCTTGGGGGCTGGCATGAGGTCTCTTCAACTTTATTTTCTGAACTTCCCTGAGTTTACTACGTATAGTATCCTCCTTGTGTTGGCACTAATAATCTTACTTAAAAAGCTGGGCAATCTAGGGTCCATTATTTTTCTCAGTGCCATTGATTCTGGCAATCCTTTAGCACCATTCAAATTGTGAGCCTCCTCAATGATTTATTCTTGTCTCTTCCAGCTTTATCCCCGTTTTCTCTGTACTCTTCCCTCGAGCTCTGCCCACCCATTTGTCACTTATTTTTTATTGCCCATTCCCTTCTGTTTCCTGTGAAACTTCCTTCCTTTGTAAATTAACGGTATCTTTAGGTCTTTGACTTTAGCCTGCACGGTGGTTAAGAAAGTGGGCTGTACCACATATTGGCTCTTTGATCTTAGCAAGTTATTTAAACTCTCAGTACTTTAATTTACTTATATGAAAGGAAAAAAGGGGATAGAAAAATAGCAACTACCTCACAGGGTTGGTTGTTCTGATGATTAAATGTAATAAAACATGTGAAGCACTCCTTGGCACACAGTAATCACTTAATGTGTGCCTGCATGCTAAGTTGCTTCAGTCGTGTCTGACTCTCTGCAACCTTATGGACTGTAGCCCATCAGGCTTCTGTGTCCATGGGATTCTTCAGGCAAGAATACTGGAGTGGGTTGCCATGCCCTACTCCAGGGGATCTTTCCAATCCAGGGATCGAACCCGTATCTCTTATGTCTCCTGCATTGGCAGGTGGGAAGCCCCGACTGCTTAATATCTAATACCCATTTGTTATTGTTTTTGTTGTTATATTACTATGGGTTTGGAGGAACATCAGTTCTCATTTATAGTTTCCTTCCAGCAGCTCATCAACCTTATCTATATCTCTAGTTTCTTAATCCCTTCACTTTTTTGGCTTCTGTCAATGTTCATCTGATTACTTCCTTCACGAGGCAAAATTCTATGGTCAGTAATTTGAACTTCTCTCCCACTATCACCTCAGATTCCCAACCATCTTTTTACTTTCTATTGTCTGCAGGTCTGAGACTTTCCATCAATTTTCCATTCAATTTCTTCACTCCCATGTATGGATGTTCAGCACAGTTAGAGAAAAAATATACAGTGGTAGCTATCTGGGTCACAGAGGCACAGGGTCCAATTTCTATGGAATCCTCTATCTGTTGATATTCTCTTTATTCATTCTTTCTCCCTTCACTCTTCAGTTACCTTCAGCAGCTCTTTCAAACTCTCATTCTTCTCTTAAGGCCTTTTTGTCAGTCTCCACTTTCCCCAGTCTCCCTAGATTGTCATATTGTGATCGACGGAGAAGTAATGGTCATAAGGCAGGAACCCTTTCAACTCCTACCCTCTCTGTAGACGTTCATCTTCTAAAATTCCTCCTGATGCCTTCAGTGTCAGACAGAAGTGTTCCGTTTTGTTTTCAAGACCCAGTATATCTCCAAGTGCCTTTTATCCCCTTTACTTTCAACTCCTAAGATCTCATTCTATCACTTATCCCTCTGTTTCCCTCTATTTTTAATCTGCTCTACTCTTCCTTCCCTAATACCTGAAAACATGCTTGAGGCTCTTTATTTTCTAGACCTTGTCCTTCCCAGACAGGGTCTTTAAAGGAGCAGCGTAATAGGTGCTATCACATCTCATTTTCGTTCACTTTTTAGTCTTTTGTAATCTGGAGTTTGTTCCCACCATTCCATTGAAAATGCCTTGTCAAAGGTGAGCAACTGCAAACATAATATCTGAGGTCTTAAAAAATCATTGTGTAACTCACACAGGAAACATTTCAGCTTCATGGGGTACATTCATTAAAGTAACCTTATCGCTTTTTTGCACTGTCTCTTTAACATTTACTCAGTGTGGGTGGTTTCCTCTTATCCCTGGATGAGGCTGGGGCAGGCAGCATGCCCTCCTTAGTTTCTTTAGTGAATAGATAGCACTCATGTAGCTTTAAGTTGCTAGCACAGTGTTGATTTACTCGTTTAAATCTCCTTGTTCAGAGAAAAGAATCAAAACTCCAAGCCTGATGCAATATTAAATCTTCTCCTTTCTCTCAGCTGCAACCTGGTGCAGGAGAGGATCTGCCAGAGAGGCTGGGAAGAGAGCCTGATTGATTCTTCTCCAGTGGGTGATTTTATTCTTCATCTTGCTAGGTGACATTTCTTATCCCTTAGTGTTTGGGACATGGACATGAAGGAGGGAAAGGGAGACAGAGAATTATTCCGTGGTTGACAATGTCATAAAATGGAGTGTGCTTAAGTCATTCGAGATCTTTGGTGATACCTCTTCCAGGCCCCACTAATGCAGTTTCCTTTATGAGGCTCAGTCTTTAGTGGAGTCCCTTTAAAAGCATTCCCAGATAACATTCCTACTAAGAATTCCACATCTGGGCCCTGAGAGTTCAAGGCCTTTGACCTGACTTTGGAAAAGAAGGCACATATTTCTTAGACGTATGCACCTCCTCTTTAAGTCCTCTAAAATAACTTCTTTATATATAAGAATCTATAAGTAATACTGTTATGCAATGAGTTATATTTTCTAAAAGTGAATTATTTGAGGAATTAGGTAAATCAGCTTAAGAACTGGAGTTTTAAAATGTTACATTTCTGAAACTGTCAACCCTTTCAGACAGTAGTAACGACCCAGAAACACATGTAACAGACCATTGTAGCCAACATCTCTCTCATGGTGAAGCTTTATGAGTCATGAGGCAGACTCTAGCCCCAAATGTCCCTTTTCTGCAGGGAAGCCATAGCAAGCTCTCTTATCGTTTCAGTGGCCCTCACCGCAGAGCTGAGATGAGCAGCAGGTCGTTCACCCTCTGCTCTCCTGCAGGCAGAAAGTGGTGGGGCCATGCTCACTGTACAGCACAAGTCTCTCCAGAAATCTTCCTCACAAATTCTCCTTCATTTCCGGAAACTTGATCATTTTATCATGGTGGTCCCTGGCACAGCTCACTTTGGTCCTAGTATCTCCCACATTTTTGTGCTATTTTATGCTAAAAATTATTTTCCTTGACCTTATCACCCTGTTGAGTGGAAGAAAAAAGATGTCACTCATTTTTGAGGCTTAAATTCATTGAGTATTGTTTTTCTACCTGGCTTGTGCCTTGGTCATCATTTAAGAATCTCAAAGGAAAGCTCAGCTGCAGAATAATTTGGCAAAGGGCCCTTAACATTTTGAATTTGGGATCTGATAGATTTTATAGGAAAGCTGGAATGGTAAATCAATTGCTCTCAATTAGGGACAGGTTTCAAAGGTACAGTGATGAGGTCAATGTAATTTAAAGCAATTTAGCCTGGAACATTTTTCTTTTTTATAACATTTATGTCCCTCACTTAATTTTTCTGGCTATACATTCCGAACTGAAAGTTCAGCCCTTTTATTACAAGCTAATGATTGATGATCAATTAACATTTCTGTTAGGTGCCAGAAGAAGTAATTCTATTGGTTTAATGTACTGCCATTACTTCAGCTGCTGAACAAATGTTTACACACACACGAGTGTCTCCAGCTCTCAGATCACCAATTTTCAGTGAATTCTGCATTGTGTACCCTGGGCATGCTGTTCTGATATTGTCTCTGCATCACTCTGAAAGACTCTTACTTATTCAGAGACTAGAAGGACATCTGTTCTCGTTCTATTAGACTTACAAAGTGACAGGATAATGAATAGTTACAGCTTATCATAAATTTAAAAATGATTAAGAGAAATCCTTATTTAAGCAGCGATGTAGTATAAAAGTTATACTCAGTTTTGCAATGAAATTTTTTTTCCCCCATGGCAGAAAACATTTTGCTTCTTAGTTTTCTATGGCATAATGAAGACGTAGAGAGGAGATGAAATTAAACATCCCTTAAGGTGTTTCAATGGAAAAAACCTGTCAGAATTTTTAAAAAGCTTTCAAAGTAAATGTACCTACATGAAAATCTGATTTTGGCTCATATGTGAATGAATTATTTCTAGGTAATCACAAAGATCAGCTTCATCATCAGGAGATTTCAATTAATTATATTTGTTCATAAAGCTGAATTTACCCTGAGGGCAAAAATAACCATATCAAATAAGTATATTTATTTTGTACAGAAAAGCTAGTGTTTAAAAGCTAGGAACTAATTGCCAAGTTTCTAAATATTCAAAGTCAGTCGCACAGAGTCGGACACGACTGAAGTGACTTAGCAGTAGCAGTGAATGAATTATTTCTAGGTAATCACAAAGATCAGCTTCATCATCAGGGGATTTCAATTAATTATATTTGCTCATAAAGCTGAATTCACCCTGAGGGCAAAAATAACCATATCAAATAAGTATATTTATTTTGTACAGAAAAGCTAGTGTTTAAAAGCTAGGAACTAATTGCCAAGTTTATAAATATTCAAAGTCATTAAAAATTTTTCTTTTTACTTATTTAAGGCAGTCCCTCTAATAAAGTGATTTGTAAAATGTTGACAGATTTTGGGTCTCCATTTTGCACAGAAATTTAAGTAGAGGGTGAGGACTCAGAGGATAAGAAAGAACAATGCTAGAGTATAAACTGCTGCTGCTGCTGTGCTCAGATGTGTCCAGCTCTTCACGACCCCATGGACTGTAGCTCGCCAGGCTCCTCTGTCCAGGAGATTCTCCAGGCAAGAATCCTGGAGTGGGTCGCCAGTTCCTACTGCAGGGGATCTTCCCAACCCAGGGATTAAACCCAGGTTTCCTGCATTGACAGGCAGATCCTTTACCACAGAGCTACCTGGGAAGGCTCTCTATACCTTCAATGGGAGGAAAAATGCCAGGGCTGGACAGGGCCTACACAGGCCATAGCTTAGTTCTGCGCAAAAGAAAAAGGTATTTTAAGAAAGTTTAGCACAATGTTGCATAAGTGAATTAGTTCTTTTCAGGGCTTTGAAGGAGACCAACCAGATACAAGAATCAGCTAAGGTGCTGTATGAAACTTAATTAAAACTAAGGTAACTAGAAGGGCTAGCTAAAAGAAATGGGTAAGGAGAAGAAATAGAAAAGAATCCAAACTCTTGTGAGTTAGAACAGCTCCTACTGCCAAAGATGTTGGCAGTTCGGAGGGTCTCTTTAAACTGTAGTGAGTTAATACTATGATAGAGGTTTCTAAAAGGTGATTAGGGCAAAAAAGATTGTAAATAAACCAAGTATCTATTTTAAAAAGTCTGTAGTAGGAATCCCACATTTGATTTATTTCTTATTATTGCTGTAAGTTTTAATTCCTCTAAAATAACATTTACAGGTAAAAATCGGTAAGTAATACTGTTATATAATAAGGAGTTATAGTTTCTAAAAGTGAATTATCTGAGGAATTAGGTAAATAAGAAGAAGTGAAGTTTTAAAATGTTTCTTTTCTGAAACCGTCAACCCTTCCACGCAGTAGCAGCTACTCAGAACTACACATAAGAGGTACCAGGAGATTTAATGAGGTTATGAAGTTTGAAATGTAGATTGTAATTTCTACTGAGGTCAACAATTGGATTGGGTATCATCATTATCATCAGACAAACCTCATACAGATCAGAATTTTGAAAGAACTTCAAGGGTTTTAATAAACAGTTTCATTAAACACCAATGTCTAGGGAATAGTGCATGCTAAATAAGAAAATTTACCTTATTTGGTAGATAACTGGGCAGAGGATAGGAGGGCAGGTTTCCTTTCCAACCATGAAGGGAATTTTCTGTACTTTTATAAATATGGCTCCCATTTAAAGCTTTATTTAGAACTCTACTATGCCACTCATTTGTGTTAGTTTGGTTGAAGCAGTAAACCTCCAGGTATTCAGGTGCTTCGTTTGTAAAGATGGGATGGTAATTATGTTTCCCAAAGGTTCAGGCTGCAATGCATGATTTCTTCTTTCTTTGCTTAAACACACAAACTAATACTAGGTGTATTTCTGTTCTTGGATGTCTACATTCTTCCTTTATAAAAGTTTATCCATCACTACCAACTTCTGATTATCTCTCTAACCTTATAGCTACCCCTCTGACTTTAGGCCTCACTTCTTTTAAAACTTACTTTGGTTAGGTAATATTGCTTCATATAAAATTCTAAAGGCATGAGAAGGTATACAGTAAAAACTCTTCTTCCTCCTGTCCTTCAGCCACTCAATTCTTTTTTTAAATTAAAAAAAATTTTTTTTAAATTTTTTTTAATTTTTACTTTATTTTACTTTACAATACCATATTGGTTTTGCCATACATTGACATGAACCCTCCGTGGGTGTACATGTGTTCCCCATCCTGAACCCCCCTCCCACCTCCCTCCTCAAAAAAGCCACCAATATCACTGGTTTGTGTGTTCTTCCAGAAATATTATATGTATACAAAACCATGTATGTATATATATTCCTCCTCTTCTTTTTTATTTTTAAAACACAAATGGAAGCAAGCTGAACACATGGTTTTATGTCTTGAGTTTTTTAAGCTTAAATCTTGGAAACTGTTCAGCATGTGTGCACAAAGGGACTTCCTCTTTCTTATTGCATAGATGTGCTATAATTCTGTTGTACGGATTGCTCCAATTTATCCAGTAAGTCCTTGTGATTTTATGCTACTATGGTGGCCCAGAGGTTAAAGTGTCTGCCTCCAATGCGGGAGACCCGGGTTCGATCCCTGGGTCGGGAAGATCCCCTGGAGAAGGAAATGGCAATCCACTCCAGTATACTTGCCTGGAGAATCCCATGGACGGAGAAGCCTAGTAGGTTACAGTCCACGGGGTCGCAAAGAGTCGGACACGACTGAGCAACTTCACCTCATGAATAACCTTGTGTGTGCATCAGTTCACCTTTTTCCAAGTATATCTAAGCATGAATTCTTGCAAGGGCAATTGCTGAAAATAATATGTGCATTTGTAATACTGATAGATATTACCACGTTGCCTTTCATAGAGACTGTATTAATTTACACTCCTGCTAGCAATGTGTAAGAGTGAGGCCTTGCTACTTTTTGCCTGAACCACTCTAATAACTTCCTGAATGATCTCCTCACTTTTATTTCTCCCAGCTGTTATATCCCAAATGTGCTGTGCTGTGCTTAGTTGCTCAGTCACGTCCCGCTCTTTGCTACCCCATGGGCTGTAGCCTGCCAGGCTCCTCTGTCCATGGAATTCTCCAGGCAAGAATACTGGAGTGGGCTGCCATGCTCTCCTCCAGGGGATCTTCCCGATCCAGGGACAGAACCCAGTTTTCCTGCAATGAGGCGGATTCTTTACTATCTGAGCCACCAGGAAAGCCCATATCCCATATGCTCACGCCAGAAAAATCTTCCTAAAGCAAAACTCTTTTGCTTAGAAAATAATAATAACTCCATATTTTCTACTAAGTTAAACTCCTTTACCTGGCACTCAGAATCTGTGATGAAGCAGGCCCATATTTCTTCTTGAGTTTTATCTTCCTCCACATACACTAAGGAGAAAATGGAATTACTCCTTATTCTGCAAATGCTCATGTTCTAGGGCTATTATCCCTGTCCTCTGTAAAGAATGCTTCTCTACCTATGTGTCTTTCAGGTTAAATTCTATCCACCTTTCAAGGACAGTCTCAAGTACCTACTTAAAGGTCAAAACTGATTGGTTCTTTGACTTACATTCTTTATTCTGCTAATAGCGTACACTTAGAGTAAATAATACCTTTCCCGGTGGCCCAATGGGAAAGAATCTGCCTACAATGCAGGAGATGCAGGAGACATGGGTTCCGATTCCTGGGTTGGGAAGATCCCCTGGAGGAGGGCATGGCAACCCACTCCAATATTCTTGCCTGGGGAATCCCATGGACAGAGGAGCTAGGCGGACTATGGTCCATGGAGTCGCAAAGAGTAGGACATGACAGAAGCTTCTGAGCAGCAGCAGGATAAATAAATGTTTCAACCGTTATCATTGACTTTTGGTTCAGACGTAATTAAGACCTTTTTGATTGTGTAGATGCTTAGTTCGTGGATGACAGGAAGGAAGAGGTCAGAAGTGGAACCTGGTGCAAGGTTTCCAGGGTGAGTGTTGTTGAGGGTGGTGGCAGGGAACACATATACACTGAATGCTCAATGTGGCGGCTCTTATCTATTTGTAATCTCATCACTCATAAGGGACTGGATATTATGATCCCCATTTTACAGTCAGACAAACCAGACAGCTAGGAGACAGCTGAGTCAGGATCTAAATTCAGGCCTATCTGGATGCGAAGCCTGGACTCCCTCACACTGCACTACACTGACATATCTGGCAGAGAAGAGCAGCCAGAAATGGCTAATATCTTAAGTTTCAAAAGATGAAGAAAAAAAAACCCTACAAAATGCTAATATATGAACATTAGTATAATGACTGGAACCATTCAATGTAAAGCAACCTGTGCTTTGTGGATGTCAATTTTATTAGAGAACAAGGAGATAAGCAAATCATGTCTAGAGCAGTCTGATTTAGAAGGCAGGGAAAGGTTTACTGTATCTAGCAAGACTTCAATTCTGTTTTTTAAAATGATATGTGAATAAGTTAATTCTATCTAAAAAATGAACTCACCTCTCTGAATAAGTTAACTCTATCTGAAAAATGAACTCACTTGTATATCATTGGTCTATCATTCTGTAAACAGAGTATAAATGAGTAGGGGTGTGTATGTTTGTGTGTGTGCGGGTGCGCACGCGCATGTGTGTGTGTGTGTGTGTGTGTATGCTTTTGAGATTTTGGCTTTCTCTCTGAGTGTCTGTATATCTTGAAGCTCATCTGTATCAGTGAAAATTTTCCCTATTTATACACAAACTGGTATCACTATAAACTGGTAGGCAAGGCTGCTCAACTTTAGATAAATGTTGGACACATAAAAAATAGAAGCAACAGTAATATTAACATTATTATTATTAAATAAAAGAGAAACTAAACAAAAATAAGTATTTCTAGAATTAACAGCTTTTTTGGAATTCACAGAAAATGAAGCTAAAAGCCACTTTAATATGAGGCCAAGCAATCATACAGGTATAGAGTGAGTGAATGCTCAAAATTGTTAGGTTTGTTAACTCTAATTTCAGAATAAACTTGTTATAAACAAGTACACTCATGTAAAAATTAGTTCAGCTAACTTTCCTTGCCTTCCAAACTTATCATATCCACTGCTTTTAAATTCTAAATGGTATTCAAAAACCAGTTAATAAGAAGCAACAGTATCTTAGAAAGTTTTTGTATCTATAGATCTATATATCTACATATTTATAATAAATATAATACAGTTATTTATCATTTTGATTTACTCATACTTATTGACTTTGACAGGGATTTATCATTTCAAATCTTACGTATTATGTTAATGTTGGTAGTTGATTTCCTATTAAAGTGAGCTTTTCTTGTTTATAAGTAATTACAATGAATAGAAACTATTACAAATGTTTTAGTCTGCACACATACATGAAGTAAAATGCGTTCTAGAATATTCAATAAAAATGATAAAACACCTAAAATATTCCTTGAAATTCAACAGGCATTTACAAATATACTTTAGCATATGCATCTATTTCAATTACATTTTAATGTTCTTTAGAAATGTAATTGAATGGCTATTTCACATTATGTGTTTCTTTAGCATGGTTATTTCTTAAGAAACACAAGGAACCAATAGGATATTTTGTACAGAAATTTGGT
Organism: Cephalophus harveyi; assembly: GCA_006410635.1. Classification (NCBI taxonomy): domain Eukaryota; kingdom Metazoa; phylum Chordata; class Mammalia; order Artiodactyla; family Bovidae; genus Cephalophus; species Cephalophus harveyi. Next base: position 73,151 of record SJYT01067639.1, read on the forward strand.
GATTCACATTTACTGTCCTTGAAGTAAAGTATACAAGCCTGACTTATTTGTGCCTCATTTCGTTAGCCAATTGAGAAAGAATGCAGAAAAAAAATTGATAGAGAACAAGGTACTTCATGGAAAATGTAAAGGCCTAGGGAGAAGGCGATGGCACCCCACTCCAGTACTCTCGCCTGGAGAATCCCATGGACGGAGGAGCCTGGTGGGCTGCTGTCCGTGGGGTTGCGAAGAGTCGGACATGACTGAGCGACTTCACTTTCACTTTTCCTTTCATGCATTGGAGAATGAAATGGCAACCTGCTCCAGTGTTCTTGCCTGGAGAATCCCAGGGACGGGGGAGCCTGGTGGGCAGCCGTCTGTGGGGTTGCACAGAGTTGGACATGACTGAAGCGACTTAGCATCATCATCAGCAGCAGGGATGGTCTGTAACCACTTAACTTCCATGGTCAGAGGGCACAAGTGAGAATGCAGACCACAGTTTATTTCTTTGGTATATGTAGAATAAAAGCACATTTATACTGATCAGTTATGGACACTTGATATTTTGTATTATTATACAATATTATTAATAAGAGTCTGTTAGTTAGAATCAAGATTGCTGGGAGAAATATCAATAACTTCAGATATGCAGATGACACCACCCTTATGGCAGAAAGTGAAGAGGAGCTAAAAGGCCTCTTGATGAAAGTGAAAGAGGAGAGTGAAAAAGTTGGCTTAAA
>SJYT01067639.1:81925-143133 GCA_006410635.1 Cephalophus harveyi
TGGATGGCATCACGGACTCGATGGACGTGAGTCTGAGTGAACTCCGGGAGTTGGTGATGGACAGGGAAGCCTGGCATGCTGCGATTCATGGGGTCGCAAAGAGTTGGACACAACTGAGTGACTGAACTGAACTGAGAGCAAGAGGAGCCTTAAGTTAGTAAAGAATGAACAAATGAGTCAAAAGAGGCAAGATAAAGATAGGGAAAAGAAAAAAATGGAAGAAAATGTTTATAGTTTCATGGTTAAAGAGAGTTCAGTTGGTAAAACTGACATGGATAGGCTTTTGGATTAAAAAAGAGGCAGGAAGGCACCAATATTTTGGTGGAAGTCTTTGAGTACTCTCTGTGAGGCAAGAAAACAATCTGAAATCAAGCCTGAATGTTGAAGCACTGAATTGATGAAGTGAGTCAGTGGGTGTAGAGCCATATACACCCAGAAAGGACTGCTGGTAAGATAGGGAGTATTATAAAGGCAACGTGAAGTTCTCCGTAGACTTGACGAATGGTCAGGGTTCTAGTTACAGGTTTCAGCTGTCAGTCTTATGAGGGAATGGTGGGTCAGAACAGAAGAAATGACAAAACCAGAGGTGACAATATGGAGGCAAGTGGAAAGGAAGTCACAGAAAGGGACTCTCAAGAAGGCTACTGAAGATGAACTCAAGGGTATCTGCAACTGGTTGAGTGACTATGAAGAGAATTCTTTCAAGGCTCAGAGAGTCCAGGAGAAGTTAAAAATTAGAACGAAAACTGTGCCAAACATTTTGTGAGTGCTCTTCCTGAATTGGGAAGAGTGGTGGGAGCATTTAAACAAAAATGACATCTTATAGAAATGTTTAAGTTATCAAAGTATTCCATCTCCTTTCACTCAGAAGCATAAATGCTTAAGAGCATGCTGGGCAGCGCTGCTGAGAGCTCTGTTCAATACTGGTTAGTTCACAGTCCAGCCAGCCATTCCGAGTTATGAATATATATTTAAAAATTCTGAACAAAATGGTGAATTACTTCCTATATGCTTCATCAGATCTGATTTCTCTTGTAAATATAAGTAGGGATCATTTGCAAAATAACAGAGTAGAATTTCCTGTGCAGACAGATGCTTTTTATATTTATAAAGCTTGAGCTCTTTTTTTCCCCTCTTTAATGCGCTGGGAAACTGGAAACTGATATGATTTTTCGTATCGAGTTTAGTTTAACATATGGCAGAGAACTCTCAGAGACGATCTCCAAACGTCGCAGTTAACAGTTTCCAGCCTACACAGGAAGCGGAGTTGTGCTGCTGACGCATTCCTCTTCTATGGGAAGACCACAGAGCACAGCCTAAAGTTAAACCACAGAAACTGTGTGTATACAAAGTGTGGCGTTCAACTGAAACCACAGTAACACACAAAGCTTTGGTTGATGTTTCAATTCCACTTCTACATTGTTCTAGCAAAATATTTCAAGGCATATCAATAACTAAGTAGCTGTTAAGTCTATTCTTGGCTTTTACTCAGACAAACAAAAAACAAGCTCTGAATGTGGGTATTGCATATTCTCAGGGCCCTCAGTTTAGTCATCGCCTCATGGTTGTGTCTTCCACTAGATTCTTAAGTATAACAAAAAACAAAACAAACCCCTCATCCATTCAGAGCCCTTGGGGAAGAGTTAGGATGATCTTTGTGCAGAATAGCTTTCAGGTACTACATTCCTCCTGTATTACAGAGTATATGAAAGTAAAGTATTGAATATACCAATTATCTCAGCTTTGCATAGAGTTGTATGTTTTGTCAGAAAACCATTCTATTCTACCGCATAGCTATGCTTTTTGAGTTCTTGGGTGCTTTTTATAGGTGTTCGGTTTTTTTGCAGGGGGGTGAGTTCCTACTTTCTTTCTCAGCTTTTATTTCCCACTCCCATTGCTCTATCACTCTTTCTCTCATGTTTGTGCATAGTATGTCCCTTAGGATGAGAAACCAGACTAAGCGGTGTGGCTTAATTCTGTTTTAAAATGAGGCTCTTCAAGGCTCTGAAGGTGGGCCAGGGATAGTCTATCAACAAAGCACAATGACAGAGAAAGAATGAGGACTTTTCTCTTACTGTTTCTCTTTGGTCAAATTAGGGAATCTCTTTGAGCCCCAGTTTCCTCATCTATGATGTGCCTCACAGAATTGCTGTTGAGATGGAATAAGTTAATATACACAAAGCCTCATGGAATTGCTGCTAGAATGAAACAGAGTCCCTTATGACAAGCGTGGACTTCCCTGGTGGCTCAGATGGTAATGAATCCATCTACGATGCAGGAGACACAGGTCTGATCCCTGGGTCAGGAAGATTGCCTCCAGAAGAGGCTGGCAATCCACCCTGGTATTCTTGGCTGAAGAATTCCATGGATAGCGAAGCCTGGCAGTCTACAGGCCATGAGCTCACAAAGAGTTGGACAGGACTGAATGACTAACACTTTCACTTTCACAACAAGCATGGTGCCCATGGCCTGGCACAGGTATCAACAGGTTCCCTTTGTCTCTTTCTCTCCTGCTCAGGGGCCCTTCTGGCTTATCGCCTTGTTCTTGTTGCAGTCCATACAGTTGTGACATGGAAAAAGCAGAATTACAGAAATATTAGTGTTTTACCACTTATCCTATGGAATTTTACAAGGTGTTAATATTTTGAAATTTTGAAGAAAAAGAGACTTTAGATGCTCAAAAAGTATTGTTGAACCAAATCCCCTAATATAATACCTTGACTTAATAATTTCTATAAATGGTAATTCATAGTTGAACTGATTTGATCATTTTTTGTTAATAGAAACTCTTGTGTTAGTACTTTAAAAGTCAGTGCTTTATCTGTTAAAAAAAGATAATGGAAACTCATTAAAAGAAAAATTGTAAAATACAGAAAAGCAGAAAGGAAAAAGTCCCAAATTTCAACGTCCAAAAATCCATTTCTTTTCAGTACTTTTATCTATAGTTTTTTTAAAGCAAGATTCTGATACGTTATATATAATTTTGAATCCTAGTTATACATAATATAGGGCTGCCCTGGTGGCTCAGATGGTAAAGAATCTGCCTGCAATGCAGGTTCGATCCCTGGGTTGGGAAGATACCCTGGAGAAGGGAATGGCAATCCACTCCAGTATTCTTGCCTGGAGAATTCCATGGACAGAGAAGCCTGACGTGTGCATGGGGTTGCAGAGTCAGATGTGACTGAGCAACTAACATAAATATACATATCTTAACTTCTCATATTATTGCCAAATTATTTGTACACAGAGATGTTTAAATCTGCATAATAGCCTAAGTGGACATTATGTACGCATTTCCTTTCAGGTGGACATCATTTATTTCCATTGTCTTTTCTTATTACAATTAGCACTTAAAAAAAATCTAGAATAGATTCCTAGGAGTGGAATTATAGTGTTAAAGGATAGGAAGATTTCTTTTAAAGGCTTTTGCCAAACTGGAAAATGGCAATCTCAGAATTATAATTTTAGTACGGAAGACACCTAGTCAAGCCTCCCTGGGATTTCCCTGTCCTGTTTTCTCCAGATGAGTGTTAGCATTTTTCACCCAGGTTAGCAATCTCACCTGGGTTTGCTCACTTTACTGATGCCAATGCAGTGAGCACTCAGATGGCCTGGTAACACTTCTGAACCCTGACTTCTAATATCTATTAAATATCTAACTTCTAATAAGAGAGACCTGTGTTGTTATTATTATCTTGCTGAGTTCCCGACACACTGAGTTTATCCACAAGCCCTACTGAACACAGGGTTCACTGGTTTGGAAGGAAAGATGTCGCCAACCTCCTCATCGTGGAAATCAAAAGGCCCAATTATCTGTGGGACTGATACCTCCCCTGAAGACAGTATCATATGACCTTCAGAAAAAAACACAATTCTGCTGAGACCCAAGACCAAAACCTCAGGAGCAAATATATGCAATGACAATGTGGCTTCTGTGGGGGCCTCCATCCAAGACAGGACACCACTGAGGCCTGTAGTAGGCAGCACAACTCTCTGGGCCCTTGGGCAAGCGAGGTCCAATAGAACACTGAGCGTTAGTGGAAGGCAGCCATGGAGAAAGGCAGTGCATTAAACCCTGCAAAGTAAAACCTCGTTAAGATCCTACTGGTTACTACAGGGAACGCTGAGACACTCTAAACCTGTTATAATACAATACAATATGCCTTGGAGGTAAGACTGAAACAATACCGAGCATCCTGCAAGGAATATCAAATAGCTGAAATTCTAATTTGAACGTAACAGAACTTTCTTACATTATCTTGGCTAGCTCTGATTTTCCTTTCCTAAACAGAATTCTCAGGCATTTTGGGGTACAGTGAGAATTGATCTGGCTTTGACTTAGTTGTTCTAGAGCTGAAGTTCCTACAACCAAGAAAAGAGTGAGTAGGCAGGGCACTGAGGCTTCATGTTACACGAGAAGCTCTCTGAGATGTGTGCACAGAGGTTTATGGAGAAGATGCTTGAGAGGCAGCAATTAAAATAGAATATTGTAAACTACCTGCTGTTTCTAAAACACACCAGGCACACTTATGGGGTCTTTGTACTTGCTGCTCCCTCTGCCTGGAGATAATATCAGGGAGGTAAGGGTTCGGTTCCCACAGGGTCCTGTAGGTCATGGTAAGGAGTCAGGCTTCTACACTGAAGAAGGGGGTCTGGAAGATGTGAGCAGAGACATAATATGACCTGACTTACATTATTTCCCACTCAGTTACTTGAGGAGCATGTTATAAACCTATAGGAATGCAAAAAATTAGGACAATGAACATCTGTATATCCTTTACCTATTCTCCAGCTGGTTTCATTTCACTTGCTTTGTATTTTCTTTGTTTCTCTCTTAAATGTACCTGTTATTTTGCTAAATCACTTGGAAATAAGTTGCAGATAGTAAAACACTGCCACTAAATCCTTAGCATGCATCATCTAAGAACACTATAAAATCAAATATAATCACGTCTGCTGCTGCTGCTGCTAAGTCACTTCAGTCGTGTCCGACTCTGTGCGGCCCCATAGACGGCAGCCCACCAGGCTTCCCTGTCCCTGGGATTCTCCAGGCAAGAATACTGGAGTGGGTTGCCATTTCCTTCTCCAATGCATGAAAGTGAAAAGTGAAAGTGAAGTCGCTCAGTAGTGCCGAACTCTTAGCGACCCCATGGACTGCAGCCTAACAGGCTCCTCCGTCCATGGGATTTTCCAGGCAAGAGTACTGGAGTGGGTTGCCATTGCCTTCTCCAATAATCACGTCTAAGAAGATATAATTAAATATCATCTATTGTCCAGTTCCTATTTAAATTGCTCTATTTGTTCCATAGTTGTCTATGATAAATCCTATTTTCCAAAGATGCCCCCTGCCCCACCAGTTTCTCTCTCTTCTAAAACTCTGTCACTCCCTTCTGGAGAGGTGGAATCAGATTCTCCTCCTTCTGAATGCAGGCAAGCAGCCTGTGAGCAGACATGCTGCTGTGACTTCTGAACCCCAGGCAGTTCTGCTTCTGCCTGGGTCATCCTGACCCTTGATGAGTTTTGTGTGGGTGCCTGAGGGCTTCCTGCTGTGAGGAAGCCCCTAGAAGCCTGGGGGAGAGGTCACAAAGGAGAGGGTGGGATGATTGGAGAGAATAGCATCAAACATATACATTATCATATGTGAAACAGGTAACCAGCGCGAGTTCAAGTTTGATGCATGAAGGAGGGCACCCAAAGCCGGTGCTCTGGGACAACCTAGAGGGGAGTGAGGAGAGAGAGGTGGGAGGCTGGTTTCAGGACAGAGGGGCACATGTATACCTATGGCCAGTTCATGGTGATCTATGGTAGAAGCCATTGCGATGCTGTAAAATAATTATTGTTCAATTAAAATTTAAAAATTAATTAAAAACAAACAAACAGCAAGAAAAGAGCCCCCAGACAGTGAGGAGATGCCCTGCCAGCTAGCAGCTGTTCCAGCCGCCAAGTTTTCAGCTCTGGTCACCATCTGACTGCAGCCTCAAGAGACACTGGAGACAGAATCTTCACCGTGTGCAGCCCTTCCTGAATTCTGACCGATAGAAACCATGAGTCATGACAAAACAATTACTGCTCTCTTTTTAAGCCATTGTGTTTTTGGGACACTTTGTTACCCAGAAGTAATAACTAGAAAAATGACTTATATATATATATATATATATATATTTTTTTTTAAAATTCAGGATTGAATGAAGGCTTAAGATTTAAAAATTGTATTAGGTTATTATGTCTTTTGGGCTTCCTCAGATGGTAGAGAATCCGCCTGCAATGCAGGAGACCTGGGTTTGATCCCTGGGTTGGGAAAATCCCCTGGAGAAAGGCATGGCAACCCACTCCAGTATTCTTGCCTAGAAAATCCCCATGGACAGAGGAGCCTGGCAGGCTATAGTCCATGGGGTTGCAAAGAGTCAGACATGACTGAGAGACTAAGCACAGCACAGATTCTATCTTTTAGTTTCTTTTAAACTAGAATGATCCTTCTTCTTTAATTTTATCTCTTTTTTTAAAAAATTTTATTTTTACTTTATTTTACTTTACAATACCGTATTGGTTTTGCCATACATTGACATGAATCAACCACAGGTGTATACGAGCTCCCAATCCTGAATCCCCAACATGATATTTTTTTGAAAACTCCAGGACATTTGTTTTATAGAATATACCAGATTTTAGACTTGTGAGATTGTTTTTACATGATTAAATTTGTGGTTAAAATGTACTGTCAAGGGATTTCTCTGGTGGTCCAGTGGCTGGGACTCCATGCTTCCAATGCAGGGGGTATGAGTTGAATCCCTCATTGAGGATCAGGATCCTACATGCTGCAACTAAGAGTCTGCGTGCTAAAACTAGGGATCCCACATGCCACAATTAAGATGCGTCACAGCCAAATAAATAAAAATAAATAAATACTAAAAAAATCAAATGTATTTTTTTTAATGGCTGAGTAATACTCCATTGTGTATATGTACCACGGCTTTCTTATCCATTCATCTGCTGATGGACATCTAGGTTGTTTCCATGTCCTGGCTATTATAAACAGTGCTGTGATGAACATTGGGGTACACATGTCTCTTTCAATTCTGGTTTCTTTGGTGTGTATTCCTAGCAGTGGGATTCCTGGGTCATAAGGCAGTTCTATTTCCAGTTTCTTAAGGAATCTCTACACTGTTCTCCATAGTGGCTGTACTAGTTTGCATTCCCACCAACAGTATAAGAGGGTTCCCTTTTCTACAGGATGCTTGGGGCTGGTGCACTGGGATGACCCAGAGGGATGGTATGGGGAGGGACGTGGGAGGGGGGTTCAGGATGGGGAACACGTGTATGCCCGTGACGGATTCATGTTGATGTGTGGCAAAACCAATACAATATTGTAAACTAAAAAAAAAAATATATATATATATATATATGTATATAATAAAAAATAAATAAATAAAATTAAAAAAAATCACAGCTGGGACAAATTCTGGGGGATACAAAGAGACTAAAAAAATCCAACTGCCCCCTTAAAAAAATGTACTGTCAGAAAGATAAAAAGATATCTTTTAAAGTTCTTTCACTTTTAGAAAAAATGTGGTAAAAAAACATGAAATCTACCCTCTTAGCAAATTATTTAATGTGCAGTATAGTATGTACACATGGTTGTACAGTAGATGTCTAGAACTTCTCATCTTGCATAGCTAGAACTCCATACCCACTGAAGAGCAACTCTCCATCTTCTCCCTCTAGCCCCTGGCAGCCACCATTCTACTTTGTTTCTATGAGTCTGACTACTTTAGACACCTCAAGAAATGGATTTATGCAGTGTTTATCCTTTTGTGACTGGCTCATTTCACTTAGCATATACCGTCCTCAAGTTTCATTCATGTTGTAGCCTATGATAGGATTTTCTTCCTTTTTAAGGCTGAATAATATTCCACTGTGCATATATACCATATTTTCTTTATTCATTCATCTGTCAAAGGACATTTCTTGTCTATTGCAAATAATGCTGCAGTGAACATTGGACAGCCAGTATCTCTTTAAGATCTCTTTTCAATTCTTCTGGACAAATATCCAAAAGTAAAAAGGCTGGATCATATGTATGCTAAGTCATTCCAGTCATGTCTGACTCTTTGTGACCCTATGGACTGTAGCCCACCAGGCTCCTCTGTCCATGGATTCTCCAGGCAAGAATACTGGAGCAAGTTGCCATGCCCTTCTCCAGACTGGACCATATGGTGGTCCTACATATGGTAGTCCTATTTTTAATTTTTTCAGGAAACTCCATTCTGTTTTCCATAGTGGCTGTAACATTTCACATTCTCTCCTTAGAGGTTGCACCACTTTGCACCACTGTGACGTATGAGAGTATCTGTTTTCCGACAGCCTTGTTAACAGAATATTTTATCAGTCTCTTGAATTTTTGACAATATGATGGATAAGAAATGGTATCTCAGTATCTTTAACCTTGGAGTTTTCTTCCTGTGCATGAAACTGACCATCTTTTCATAAAGTTCAGTTCAGTTCAGTCGCTCAGTTGTGTCTGACTCTTTGCGACCCCATGGACTGCAGCACTCAAGGCTGCATCACCAACTGTCCATCAGCCTGTCCATCACCAACTCCCAGAGTTTACTCAAACTCATGTCCATCGAGTCGGTGATGCCATCCAACCATCTCATCCTCTGTTGTCTCTTTCTCCTCCTGCCTTCAATCTTTCCTAGCATCACAGTCTTTTCAAATAAATCAGTTCTTTGCATCAGGGGGCCAAAGTATTGGAGTTTCAGCTTCAGCATCAGTCCTTACAATGAATATTCAGGACTGATCTCCTTTAGGATGGACTGGTTGGATCTCCTTGCAGTCCAAGGGACTCTCAAGAGTCCTCCAGCACCACAATTCAAAAGCATCAATTCTTTGGCATTCAGCTTTCTTTACAGTCCAGTTCTCACATCCATACATGACCACTGGAAAAACCATAGCCTTGACCTGACGGACCTTTGTTGGCAAAGTAATGTCTCTGCTTTTTAATATGCTGTCTAGATTGGTCATAACTTTCCTTCCAAGGAGTAAGCATCTTTTTATTTCATGGCTGCAGTCATCACCTGCAGTGATTTGGGAGCCCAAGAAAATAAAGTCTGCCACTGTTTCCACTGTTTCTCCTTCTATTTGCCATGAAGTGATGGGACTGGATGCCATGATCTTAGTTTTCTGAATGTTGAGCTTTAAGCCAACTTTTTCACTCTCCTCTTTCACTTTCATTAAGAGGCTCTTTAGTTCTTCTTTACTTTCTGCCATAAGGGTGGTGTCATCTGCATATCTGAGGTTATTGATATTTCTCCCGGCAATCTTGATTCCAGCCCAGCGTTTCTCATGATGTACTGTGCATATAAGTTAAATAAGCACAGTGACAAAAATACAGCCTTGACATATTCCTTTTCCTATTTGGAACCTGTCTGTTGTTTCATGTCTGGTTCTAACTGTTGCTTCCTGACCTGCATATAGATTTCTCAAGAGGCAGGTCAGGTGGTCTGGTATCCCCATATCTTTCAGAATTGTCCACAGTTTATTGTGATCCACACAGCCAAAGGCTTTGGCATAGCCAACAAAGCAGAAATAGATGTTTTTCTGGAACTCTCTTGCTTTTTCCATGATCCAACAGATGTTGGCAATTTGATCTCTGGTTCCTCTGCCTTTTCTAAAACCAGCTTGGACATCTGGAAGTTCACGGTTCACATATTGCTGAAGACTGGCTTGGAGAATTTTGAGCATTACTTTGCTAACACTGAGATGAGTGCACTTGTGTGGTAGTTTGAGCATTATATACAACACCATGGACTGTATATAATTCTCTAGGCCAGAATACTGGAGTGGGTAGCCTTTCTCTTCTCCTGGGGATCTTCCCAACCCAGGGATCGAACCCAGGTCTCCTGCATTGCAGGCAGATTCTTTACCAGCTGATCCACAAAATGAAGATCATGGCATCTGGTCCCATCACTTCATGGCAAATAGATGGGGAAACAATGGAAACAGTGACAGACTATTTTGGGAGGCTCCAAAATCACTTCAGATGATGACTTCAGCCATGAAATTAAAAGACACTTGCTCCTTGGAAGAAAAGCTATGACCAATCTAGACACCATATTAAAAAGCAGAGACATTACTTTGCCAACAAAGTTCCATCTACTCAAAACTATGGTTTTTCCAGTAGTCATGTATGAATGTAAGAGTTGGACTATACAGAAAGCTGAGTGCCAAGAATTGACACTTTTGAACTGTGGTGTTGGAGAAGACTCTTGAGAGTCCCTTGGACAGGAAGGAGATAAAACCCTAATGAAAATCATTCCTCAGTATTCTTTGGAAGGACTGATGCTGAAGCTGAAACTCCACATGATGCAAAGAACTGAATCATTAGAAGAACCTCTGATGCTGGGAAAGATTGAAGGCAGGAAGAGAAGGGAACGACAGAGGATGAAATGGTTTGATGGTCTCCAATATGATGGACATGAGTTTGAGCCAGTTCCAGGAGTTGGTGATGGATTGGAAAGCCTGGAATGCTGCAGTTCCTTGAGTCGCAAAGAGTCAAACAACTGAGGGACTGAACTGAACTGAACTGATAATCATGGTCAAAGTTTACAAAACTGATTTAGGGATTCAGATATGGTCTATAGAAATAGCTTATGGGGCCTCCCTGTAACTCAGTTGGTAAAGGATCCTCCTGCAATATAGGACACCCAGGTTCAATTCTTGGATTGGGGAGAGCCCCTGGAGAAGGGATAGTCTACCCACTCCAGTATTCTTGGTCTTCTCTCATGGCTCAACTGGTAAAGAAGCTGCCGATGTTATGGGAGACCTGAGTTCAATCCCTGGGTTGGGAACATCCCCTAAAGAAGGAAGCAGCAACCCACTCTAGTATTCTGGCCTGGATCATTCCATTAACTACAGTCCAGTTCAGTTCAGCCACTCAGTCATGTCCAGCTCTTTGTGACCCCATGAGTTGCAGCATGCCAGGCCTCCCTGTCCATCACCAACTCCAATCTGAGGTTATTGATATTTCTCCCGGCAATCTTGATTCCAGCTTGTGTTTCTTCCAGTCCAGCGTTTCTCATGATGTACTCTGCATATAAGTTAAATAAGCAGGGTGACAATATACAGCCTTGACGTAATGTTAATGACTTTCAAAAGGATATCCCTGAATGGCATGGTGGGAGAAATGAAAACACAGTAATGCAAACTCTTGAGTCAAATGAATTCTATGAGTGGGTGTTTCCAAGGCACCTAGATTTTTCTTCAGATTCAAAGACAGTATACATATATGCGTGTATGTTAATCCATTGTCATTTATTGAGTCTCCAGTTCAGTTCAGTTCAGTTGTTCAGTCGTGTCCGACTCTTTGTGACACCATGAATCACAGCATGCCAGGCCTCCCTGTCCATCACCAACTCCTGGAGTTCACTCAGACTCATGTCCATCGAGTCAGTGATGCCATCCAGCCATCTCATCCTCTGTTGTCCCCTTCTCCTCCTGCCCCCAACCCCTCCCAGCATCAGAGTCTTTTCCAATGAGTCAACTCTTCGCATGAGGTGGCCAAAGTACTGGAGTTTCAGCTTTAGCATCATTCCTTCCAAAGAAATCCCAGGGTTGATATCCTTCAGAATGGACTGGTTGGATCTCCTTGCAGTCCAAGGGACTCTCAAGAGTCTTCTCCAACACCACAGTTCAAAAGCATCAATTCTTTGGCGCTCAGCTTTCTTCACAGTCCAACTCTCACATCCATACATGACCACAGGAAAAACCATAGCCTTGACTAGACGGACCTTAGTCGGCAAAGTAATGTCTCTGCTTTTGAATATGCTATGCAACAAAATTTTGCAATATATCGATTAAAAATAGAATAAAACATGATGCTTTCTATTAAGGAATGCACAAACTATTGGATTAGAAAGATAACTGATTACAGTATTGGGGGCAAGTTATGTTACAGTTATTCCATGTTCTATAAAAACACAGTAGAGAAACTGGAGAGTTGGGGGAATTTTTATATAAAAGGATGATAAATAAGCTCAGATTTTCTGGAAGGTATGTTAGCCTGAGGTAGAGGCACTTGCAGGCACAGAATGAGATAACAGGTCCTGTATGCTGCTGCTGCTGCTGCTAAGTTGCTTCAGTCGTGTCCGACTCTGTGCGACCCCAGAGACAGCAGCCCACCAGTCTCCCCCGTCCCTGGGATTCTCCATGCAAGAACACTGGAGTGGGTACAGTAGGGAACTACAATTTCTTCTGTATGCGTGGAGTAAAAGGTGGATATATGAGATTATTGAAAAAAGAAACCATAAAGGTGTGTAGGAGCCAGGCTTAATTTTTTCCAAGTTAAAGATTTTTTGTTTGTTTATCCTATAAGTTATGTGAAACTATGAAAGGATTAAACAAAGAATAACATAATATTCATTTCTTTAATATCTGATTTCTTAAAAATATCTATTTCAATGAGTTGAGAATTTACAATATTCCTTTTTTCTTAACTGTAGAATCAAAAAGATTTGATCATGCTTTCTTGGACTATTCTTAATTTCACAGTGGCAAGTAAATATATAATACTAGTTAGTCATGAAGAACACTGATAGAAAAATAGGGCTAATATGGAAAGTAGGAAACAAATGAAATAAAGTGTCTTTTGGCTTTGCAAATTTAAAAGTCTAAATTTAATAGAACAAAAATTGTTTTAAATGTTTTATTATATGTAATATCAATAAGATTTATTGTTTTAAGACAAATATATAGTTTATTATTCATAGTTCTTTAAAAGTACATTTGACATTTTTCCTTAGCTATAACTGCTTATTATAGCTTTTTTTCAAAAGCACTTATTTTTTGTTTTTTACTCAAAAAATGGGTTGCTTTTTCTAGATAATGGCCAGAAATTTTAAGCCATTCGCACATTTTCCTGGTACCAGGTAACCGAGGCCTATTAAAAGGTGATGTGCATCACATTAAGGCCAGTTCACCCAGGAGTGCAGAAGCAGTGTGTTGCAGTGGTGGAAGCACCGAACTCAGAGTCACAAAGGCTGAGGTTCTCTTCAGAAAAACACAGGCGTGACCTTGAGTCTAAAATTGGGTGATCAAGTAGAGGAATTTTGTGGTTCTTTCCAGCTTTAATTATCCATTGTTCCATGTCAGGCTAATTCATCATCACTTGTAAAAACCTGCCAAACATTTAGGGCTCCATAAAAAATTTCCTGGATCCTGAATTTCTTTCTCTTGAAAGCAGAGAATCTGCTAGGATGTAGTTATATTAAAACCAGGTTTATTGTTACTCACATTTGGATATGCCCCTAAGTCAAGCAATGCCCCTAAAACATAGCTATTCTTTAATTTAGTTAATCATTTAGAAAACTTTTAGTGACCTCTTACTAGATTTAAAACATTAATCCAGATACCATGGGAAGCACAAAAATGAAACACACATAGATCATTCTGCAAGAATGTCCCCTCATATAGGAGAAAAGATGCTATATATGTACACAAATAACTGTGTAGCGAGGCTGGTGTTAGGTGACATATGAGACAGATAGGAAACAACTGGAATGCGTAAATACTAATTCTCCCTCTGATATATCACTAAATAAATAATACATTTTATATCCTTCACTGTTAGTGTTACATAATTCTTTATTATTGTTGTCTTTAATGTAACATTTTATGTGTGTGTGCTGCTTTTAAGAGTATACATGTTCAATGTAGACCTATAAAAATTAGGCAAATGAGCAAAAATCCTCTTTAATCTTATGATCTAGGGCAACCATTGTTAACATTCTGCTGAATTCATTCTAGTTTATTTGCATGCTCACATCTAGTTTTCCAATAACTTACTTTTCTCATTAAATATAAATATTTTCTATATCATTAAAAATTATTATACAATGTATTTTTTAATGGCTGAATGTATTCCACTATGGGGGGGAACATAATTTGCTCTTGTAGTACCCCTACCCCATTGTTGGACATTAAAATTTCATTCATTCACATATGAAATACTACTTCTTATCAAGGTCTGGAGTATCACTGAAGCTCATAATTACTATCTTTCAAATCTGGTATAATTAAAATTTTTTTCTTTCCTGTAGCTAATAACTACTTGATTCTATCAGATTTTCTCATTTTCATTCAGTCCTTAAAAAGTGTCATGTGCTAAATTACTAGCATGCCTACTTGTACCTGGACCTTTCATTTTCTTTTCTTTTTTTAAAAAACTCTTTATTTTGTATTGGGGTATAGCCAGTTAACAGTGTTGGGATAGTTTCAGGTGAACGGCAAAGGGACTCAGCCATACATATACATGTATCCCTTCTCCCCCAAACTCCCCTTCCATATCCAGGCTGCCACATAACACTGAGCCGAGTTCCATGTGTCATACAGTAGGACCTTTCTTAATTTTAACACAAACTTTATCCAGGCATTTTATTTTGGGATGGAGAATTCATGGGAAACAGGCCGTGGGAAACACTCCTCACTCTGTTCTGCAAGGCAGGCCTCACTAACTAATGATAGTATTCTTTCCTTGGCTAAGACGTGGGCTGAGTCTAGAAGTGCGCTTCTTAACCACAAGTCTCTAGGGAACTACAGTTGCTTCCAAAAATTGGAGTTTGCGTGCCAGATGAAGTTAATTTGGATTCCTTGAATATATTTTGGTATCTAACAAGGTCTGTCATTTATTTTGAATCCCAGGATTTATCTGAAAGTAATTATCTACTGAAGGTTTTCTGAATCAGAAAAGAACAAGTTTTGGGAAGTTTTTTCTCCTGTTTATTCCCTGTGAATCTCCTCAGCAAGACAAATTTGCCAAAGGTTATTGATAAAGGCCTGAAAAGTAGCACACTTTGCTAAACATTTGAAGGGTTTGTTCAGTTAGTTTAGTCCAAATTAGTATTCAAGATTAACATAAGCTTTACTATGAGATGTTTTTCAGTTAAGATAATAATATGGTTTTTAATTCGTAAATGAATAATTGTAAATATATTGGACATGACCAATGCATAGAAATAGAGGAAACAATAAAATGGGAAAGACTCAAGATTTCTTCAAGGAAATTGGAGATACCAAGGGAACATTTCATACAAAGATGGGCACAGTGAAGGACAGAAATGGCAAAGACCTAACAGAAGCAGAAGAGATTAAGAAGAAGTGGCAAGAATACACAGAAGAACTATATGAAAAAGGTCTTAATGACCCAGATAACCACCATGGTGTGGTCACTCACCTAGAGCCAGACATCCTGGAGGGTGAAGCCTAGTAGGCCTTAGGAAGCCTTACTATGAACAAAGCTAGTGGAGGTGATGGAATTACAGCTGAGCTATTTAAAAATCCTAAAATATGATGCTGTTAAAGTACTGCTGTCAATATGCTAGCAAATTTGGAAAACTCAGCAGTGGCCACAGGACTGGAAAAGGTCCGTTTTCATTTCAATCCCAAAGGAAATGCCAGAGAATGTTCAAACTACTGTACAGTTGTGCTAATTTCAGATGCTAGCAAGGTAATGCTCAATATCCTTCAAACTAGGCTTTAACAGTATATGAACTGAGAACTTCCAGATGTATAAGCTGGATTTAGAAAAGGCAGAGGAACCAGATATCAAATTGCCAACATTGGTTGGATCATAGAAAAAGCAAGGAAATTAAAAAAAAATCTACTTCTGCCTCATTGACTAAAGCCTTAGACTGTGTGGATCACAACAAACTGTGGAAAATTCTTAAAGAGATGGGAATACCAGACCACCTTATCTGCCTCCTTAGAACGCTGTATTCAGATCAAGAAGCAACAGCTCAAACTGGACATGGAATAATGGGGTGGTTCCAAATTGGGACATCAGGTACATCAAGGCTGTATCTTATCACCCTGCCTATTTACAGAGTACATCAGGTGAAATGTTGGGCTGGATGAATCCCAAGCTGGAATGAAGATCTCTTGGAGAAATATCAGCAACCTCAGATTTGCAGATACAACCCTAATGGCAGAAAGCAAAGAGGAACTAAACAGCCTCTTGATGAGGGTGAAAGAGGAGAGTGAAAAACCTGGCTTAAAGCTTAACATTCAAAAAATGAAGATCATGGCATCTGGTCCCATCACTTCATGGCAAATTGATGGGAAAAAAGTGGAAACAGTGACAGATTTTATTTTCCTATACACCAAAATCACTGTGGACAGTGACTGAAGCCATGAAATTAAAAGACACTTCTCCTTGGAAGAAAAGCTATGACAAATCTAGACAGTGTATTAAAAAGTGGAGACATCACGTTGCTGACAAAAGTCCATATAGTCAAAGCTATGGTTTTTTCAGTAGTCACGTGTGGATGTGAGAATTGGACCATAAAGAAGGCTGAGTACTGGAGGATTGATGCTTTCAAATTGTGGTGTTGGAGAAGACTCTTGAGAGTCCCTTGGACTGCCTGGAGATCAAACCAGTCAATCCTCAAGGAAATCAGCCCTGAATATTCACTGGAAGCTAAATGTTCATTGGTGCTGAAGCTGAAGCTCTAATACTTTGACCACCTGCTGTGAAGAGCTAACTCATTGGAAAAGACCCTGATACTGGGAGAGATTGAAGGCAAGAGGTGAAGGGGGTGACAGAGGATGAGATGGTTGGATGGCATCACCAACTCAATGGACATGAGTTTGAGCACGCTCTGGGAGATAGTGAAAGATAGGAAAACCTGGCACGCTGCAGTTCATGGGGTCACAAAGAGTCAGACACGACTTAGCAACCGAACAACAACAACAATGGTCATGAATGATCTAGTTTTGAATTCTTCTATGTTAAATACAACTAATTCGGTTTAGAAAGTTCTAAATTATAATACTACTAAGAATTTCTTTTTTATTTATTTATTTAATTTTTATTTTTGCTCTTTATTTATTTTTTTACTTTATAATACTGTATTGGTTTTGCCATATATTGACATGTATCTGCCACGGGTGTACATGAGTTCTCAATCCTGAACCCCCCTCCCACCACACTCCCCATATCATCTCTCTGGGTCATCCCAGTGCACTAGCCCCAAGCATCCTGTATCCTGTATTGAACCTAGACTGGCCAGGACATGGAAGCAATCTAGATGTCTATCAGCAGAGGAATGGATAAGAAAGCTGTGGTACAGCTGTGGGTATATATACACAATGGAGTATTACTCAGCCATTAAAAAGAATACATTTGAATCAGTTCTAATGAGGTGGATGAGACTGGAGCCGATTATACAGAGTGAAGTAAGCCAGAAAGAAAAACACCAAATACAGTATACTAAGAATTTCTTAAGCACCAAAGCAACAATTGTTTAAAAAAATCAAATAAATGATTACCCGTTCACAGTTCTATTGCTCTTTGATGAAAGGAAATAGAAAACATTAGAATTTTACAGATTATAGACTAAGGAGTCTTAAAATTATGGTGATAATGTTACTATATTAAGAATATTTTAACTGAGTTTTCAGTTCACAATCAGGCATTGGTTTAACTCTTTTGGTTGAATTGAGGGAAAAAAAGAAGAAAACCATATAAAATGATTCCAGAGAGACTTCTATTTGTAAAGAAGACAGAAGAACCAGGTTATTTCTGATATATAAATCAGAATTATTTATATTTTGGCCAGTAGGAAGGTTAATAAACTTCCAAAAGGTCAAATGCCATACAAATTCAGACTATAGTGATTTTTGGATATATACGCTGATTTTGCCCAAAGATGAGTTACCCTTACTTACTTTTATCTCATTTTCTAGGAGCTGAGAAATAGATAGCTATTGAATACTAGTAGACAATGAAAAATATCTGCAATTTTGATTGCAAGGCCAGTAAAATTAAGGTCAAGAGAGGGTTCTTAGAATTTTTTTCCCATTTGGAGAATTACATTAAAAAAAATCTTGAATATTGCTGACATTAGGGACAAATTTACTGTAAATAAATACAGCTTTACATTTTATATCAGTGATTTTCAGAAGGGAAAAAAAATCCCTTCTTTTCCTTATACACCTTACTTCAATTAGTTATTTCTCATAAACTCTGTGACACTTGCCTCAAATAGAAATAAATACAAATGGTTCCTTTGGCAGCTGGCACCTTGGTATTAAGAAGTAACAGAGAAAGAATAGTAGTAGCCCAACAAAACAGGCTGCTCTGCTGTAGCCTGAGACAGCAAAACAAGATCTGACGTGAATGTTCCAGTAATGACCATAGCCTGAGATAGCAAAACAAGATCTGACTTGAATGTTCCAGTAATGCCCATATTTGCTTATCTAATTCCTCTCCCATTTCACTTCTACTTTTACTTTAAGTAAGAAAAAAATAGAGGTACAGTCACGTAAATGAAAAACTGGTCCCATTAGGAACAGACGAGTTTCATAGGTGAAAATTTTATTCTGCGTAAAAGCAAGAATATCTGAATTTTGATCACTTTCCAATGCAGAAAAGGGTTTGCTAGAGCACTTCCCTGGTTCTTCTGTAAGTTCCTCATCTCACTACTGCTTGAAGAATTAGTTTCCCCCATTACTAAATGTGGTTCCATTTAGTTATTAGTTACTGTTTTATAACTGAAACTTCATATTGATTTGGCTGATAACTACCAAAACCCTGCCCTGTTTTTCATCTATTTTGTCACTTTTCATTATCTATTTGGAGAAAAGCTCAAAGTACTTACTGGGTTGAGGACCACAGTGAAGAAAAGTTCACCTCCCTGGATACTCTTGTCCAGCTCTTTAGGACCTCCTGGATATTCTTTATAGAAAATCGTGTGAGTGAAAAGCCCACAGGTTTGTCTTGGAAGAACCTGAAGGAAGAACGAACAAGTAAGGACAAAGTTCCCTTCAACCAATTAGTATGCTGACATAGCTTCTTCCCTCATGGAAGATAAAGTTGGTGTCATCATTCAACTCTTTACTGTGGTGGTTTAGTTGCCAAGTCATGTCCAGCTCTTGAGACCCCACGGACTAGAGCCTGCCAGGCTCCTTTGTCCGTGGGATTTCCCAGGCAAGAATACCGAAATGGGTTGCCATTCCTTCTCCAGGGGATCTTCCCAACCCTGGGATCAAACCCGAGTCTCCTGCATTGCAGGTGGATTCTTAATCTCTGAGATCCTTCATCCCCCAATTCCTTCATAATCTGGAAAGTGGGGATGACATCACTATAGGAGGAATTCTGAAGACAGTGGAAGAAATATGCGAAAACTAAGACAGACTTTGAATTATTTTAGCCACTTATCTATTTTAAATCTCCAAGTCATTACTTCTGTTATGAAATCTAGTATGTTCCAGCATCTTATGAAATAAAACAAAAAAAGTAAAAATGAAATTTAAAACATATTGGATTTTCCCGTGCTATACATTGTAATTCTAGTACGGCCAAAAAATTAAGGATAATACTTCTATCAAATTCTACACATGCATTAGAAAATGAAGTCAATTAGTAACTTAATATGATTCTTAGGAAATAACATTTTAAATTAGAACAAATATTTGAGACACAAGTCATAGTTTCAGCTCTACTCTGACAGGACCACTGTAGGTTATAGCAACAGCCCCAGATTCTAAGTCTGAAGACTGCCTGTTCCAAAAGAAAGAAAGAGATTATGCATTTGGTTAGCAATTTTTGTAATGTATCACAAACAAAATTATAAAAAAGTCACTTAGTAAAAAGTATTCTTTTTATCTTTGGTATATAGAAGCCATTATTTATTTCAATTACACGTATTTGTGATAAGGATTTTTTTTTTTTCAAATTCTTACAGTTTTCCTGGTAAAATGGCAGTATAATTTTAAAAGGGTGAGCAAAAGCTGTGCAAGATGGTATAATCTTTAGCTAAATTTTATTTAATGACTTCTTTATGATCTGCATTTGTCATTATTCACTTGAAGTGGTAGAAAATAAATGAATATATTTAGGAGAGATACAAGTTTTAAAGAATTTTAAATAAGCAAGTCTTCAGCTTATCGTCCTAAGCAATCAATCTCGTTTTTTCTGTCTTGATTCTTAAAGCACAGTTGGTTCAGTTAGTGTTGTCAAAATATTACTGTACAGGACTCCCCATGCTTTGCAATTCCCTAGAAATAGACCAGCTCTTTTTCTTTCATTTGAATGTGCATTATAATAAATTTCAATCTAGTCCTTGAAAGTTTTCTTAGAAAACATGATTCTCAGCTCAATCAATATATTATATATTGCTGTGTAAATCAAAACTGAACATATCCTATTTATTTTGGTAAACTTGTTCAAGTTATATCCTTAGAAGCTATTTTATCTTGAGATCATTCAGAGGACTTCAGTTTAATTGCAGAGTATTAGCTCTGATGATATTTGTGTTTAAAAGCATTATATATTCTCATAATGTTATACACAAAATCAACAACAAAAAAGAACTAAGTGCCAAAATATTCTAACCAAATCAAATATATTCCTTAATAACTCATGGAAATACAATTTCCTGGAAATAGCAGTTATTTCAAAATTCTATGCAAGTCCAGGTGGGAGAACACAATGGTATATCCTTTATATTCAAGAAGGATTTAAAGGGTATGGGAGGTAGTGTATGGGAGGAAGAGAGAATTATCCCAAAGCTAAATAATGAAATGCCTACATGTAATTAAATGCCAGGTTAATTTTACATTTTAAATATGCATGATTCTGAGTCACTTTTAGCATTTAGTTTGAATATCTTGCTTGAAAAACTGTGGTAACATAAAGAGCCAACTTTGGGACTTGATTATCTAGCTGATTCTATGCAATAGAGAGAGACAGAAGTGAAAAGATATTTGAGCCTCATTTATTTCTCAAATTATTTGTATTTGAACAGAGGGAAGAGGAAGTGTTAGGCTTTACCTTGCAATGGTGGGGAGGATCACGCTTGCTGAGAGGATGAGGGTCACTGTGAGCCCTAGGATGGTCAGCGGGCCACCGAAGGAGGCTGAGGAGACCATGAGCGTGTAGGAGGGTCATATCCCATTGCTTTGCTCCCTAATTCCAGTGCTACAGGACACTGACCATGTTTCCTGAAATAGCTCTCTTGTGTTAGAGAAGGAATAAGAGAGGTTTTAGGCAATCTGCTCTCTAGAACTGTTTCTGGGAGTGTAACACTATCAAATTCAAACTCTCATATATTGATAAGCCCCTGGAAACCTTATAGCTCTTGACCCTAACTAACTAGGAGATGGTTATGAAAACCATAATCGCAAGAATCTCCACTGCTGCTGCTGCTGCTGCTGCTGCTAAGTCGCTTCAGTCATGTCCGAATCTGTGCGATCCCATAGACGGCAGCCTACCAGGCTCCCCCGTTCCTGGGATTTTTCAGGCAAGAACACTGGAGTGGGTTGCCATTTCCTTCTCCAATGCATGAAAGTGAAAAGTGGAAGTGAAGTCGCTCAGTCATGTCCAACTCTTAGCCACCCCATGGACTGCAGCCTACCAGGCTCCTCTGTCCATGGGATTTTCTAGGCAAGAGTACTGGAATGGGATGCCATTGCCTTCTCTGAGAATCTCTGCTAATGGACCTAAAGCCAATATCCTATATGTAAGGCCTGAATTAGGGCTTCCCTGAAGGCTCAGTGGGTAAAGAATCTGCCTGCAATGAAAGAGATGTGGGTTCAATCCCTGGGTCAGGAAGATCTCCTAGAGGAGGAAATGGCAACCCCCTCCAGTATTGTTTCCCGAAAAATCCCATGGACAGAGGAGTCTGGAGAGCAATAGTCCAAAGGGTCACAAAGAGTCAGATATGACTGAGCGATTGAGCATGCATGCACAAGCAAGGCCTGAATCCAGAGCAACTGCCAATAAGTGTTCCTGGTAAATGCCACCCATGAGGCTGCTGGGAGGATTGGTGGGAGTCTCTACCAGTGGGTATCTCCATTAGAAAGAGTAAGTAAATAATCAGGTCTGCAGTCTAATTGCTTTGAGGTCTCTGGCTCTCTTCAGAGAGTCACATTTAACAACCAGGGATTAGGATGGGATGTCTTGGTTTTCCATCAGTTCCTTACTGAATAAAGAGAAAAACTGCCCTATAATGCAATAGGACTGGAGCCTCAGAGCCTCTGGTTAGGGCACAAACACCTTGAAATGTGATAAGTCTTTATGTTCCCAGTGGAGTTACAAGATGATATGTTACGGAAATTCAGAGGAGAATAAGACCAGTGTAGGCCGGACCTAGGTGTTGAACTGCTAGACATCCACCAAGGTGCTTTATGTTATATAAGATACGGGACTTGATACTGAGGAATAAATGGAGTGGTCAGAAAGTCTTTCAAGGTTGAAAGGATGACAAAGGCATGGACACAATGATATTGCTGCAGATCTTTTTGGCTGGAGTGAGTCTGTGCTAACTATGGGAAAACAGGAGCTAGAAAGGTAGACTTAGTTTAAATTGTTTTTAGGTCCCTGCAGAGCAAGTTAAAGGGTGTGGAAACAACTGTTTAGGAAGGTCAAGGTGAAGCAGCATTTTAGGATTAAAAGGTTGGCACTGTCCATGGGATGGACTGTGGCAGGGGGTGGATAGAAGCTGTAAATAGATGAAAAAGGAATCAGCCCTGTGGTTTACAAGTAAGAGTCAAGGCAGTGAATTAGGCTGTGAGAAAGGTAGTGAATATTACAATATTATGAAGGAATTGATGGAATGTAGAGACTTGATTGGACATGGGGTGGGTAGTGCAATGTTCAAATCGCTGAAACTGAATTAGGAATAGCAGGACCAATAGCTGGAATGAAGGGAAGATAATAGGTTTCATTTAAGGTCTTATGAGTTTGATTTGTAGACAGATCATCAAAACCCAGGTGATCAGAATATGGGTGTGATCCAAATGTGTGTCTAAATCAGGAGACCTATGCCTGACACCACAGTACTCTTTAGATCTTCTGATTTGGGAAAAAATTAGGATTTTTTTCCTAATTACTTACTTTGAGAGGCCTCACAAAGTATTAAGTAACAATATATCTTGACAATATATATTTGTCACCAGTGTAAAAACACAAAACCAAATAGAGACACTTCGGAGAGAATTTGACAACAGATATAAATGACTTAACATCATCTCTCATTTGTACTCCATATTATGGCTTGTTAATGATTATGCAGGACATGTGGCTTCTTGTAAATACCTGAGTGTTTTTTTTTTTTTTAGTCTGACATTGATAAAGAGGACAGTTTGGCTTGGCATGGTTAATATAGAGAGAGATGGTGTTAGTTTTACATGCTAAGTAACTGAAGAAATGATGGCCTCTATAAATTATCTGCAAGTTAGATGTAATGTCTCTTTAGTGGTTTAACATCAGTGCCTGCTTATTAGCAGTAGTGTCAGTAAAATATCACTTTAAAGTTATGTTTGAAGAACTGAAAAAAAGTGACTAGAACTGAAACATCCTTTGCTTGGATGTGAAAACTATGTTTCCTGATGCATGGAGCTTTCCCTCTGTTAAGCTTTTAATACTTTGTTCTTCTCTTTGCTTCTTTCTGGCAGAATGTGGTGTGCCCTACCCATACCCCAGATGCTCACCATGATGTTTTTGTGGATGAAGCCCCTCCGGTATCTAGCTGGTTTCAGGTGTGGATATTCTTCAGTGCTGGTGATTCTAATATTCCAAACCTTCTTCCAGGCTTCATATAGCTGAACATGTACAGGATAGACGCCTGAATGGTGAGGGGCCACTGCATAGCCCATGTCAGTAGGAATGCCGTGCTCCTAAGACCAAGCAAATGTTAGTTAGAATGTGGGAAGATTTATTGGCATCCTATTTTTACCCCAGGATTTTCACATATGCTATAAATACATTTGCTTCAGTCCATCATTACTTAATTATATGGTAAAATTAAAGTGATGAATATGAAGACCTCTAGACTTCATGAAGCCCGATAGCCATTCCACCAGTCTCGATGATGATGCATTTGTATTAAGAGGCAGTGAGAAAGAGTGGCAATTTTAACGAATACTGTGAAAGAGCCTGCATTCAGGGTATCCTGTCACAACCACATCTTCTGTCCTCACCATCTCAGTAAGTTACATGACAAACACTTACTGTAAAGAACACTCAGTACTTCCCACAAAATGAAACCAACACTTACGAGAGGGACAGAAAACATCCTGCATTCATTAGACTTGCTAACAGGATTTTACTTTGCCTGTATCCCAGTTTCTACCAACTTTGCCACATTTCTGTTGGTCTCTCAAGGAGAGGGCCAGTAACAGACAGTGTCCGCTGCCTTGGTAGAAGCACACACTTTTGACTACAAAATGTGGTAAAAATTTTATAGACCAATTTTCTTTGAAGCCAAAGCTTGGTTACAGTGAAGTAGGATGTACTGAAAGAACCTAACAATTTGGAAATTCAGCTGGTTTGAAATCCAGCTTTCGTATATAAAATGAATCCAGCTTAAAAATTTTCTAAATTAAGCACACACACTCCCTCTCTGTCCCCCTTCTCTCCCAGCTCCTCCTCCTGCTATTCACTTGGTCCTGACCAAGTCTCGAAATTCCAAACATAAATCTATGCGACAACTGGGCTATTTTGGAGGGGACTTGAGACANTAAAAATTTTCTAAATTAAGCACACACACTCCCTCTCTGTCCCCCTTCTCTCCCAGCTCCTCCTCCTGCTATTCACTTGGTCCTGACCAAGTCTCGAAATTCCAAACATAAATCTATGCGACAACTGGGCTATTTTGGAGGGGACTTGAGACAACTTTGTATAATTGTAATTATTCTTCATTTCAGATGGCCCACTAATGCTGATAAGTGTCTTTTGCATATAAGATGAAATGCCTTTTAATAGAAGAACACTCGTAGCTTCACTGGCAGACATGTATTTTTTTTCTCCTAAATGAGACTTTATTTTTCTACTTGTATTTTTCAAAAGTTCCACCCAAATAGACTTGAATTAGTTGTGGTTTTTCTTCATACCAAAGCACAATTTCACATACAGAGAACCATAGTATCAGGAATTATAGAGATATGCTACAAATGGATATGGATAAAATGGAAAAGGCATGGCAAGCTTTGCTTTTCAACCTAAATAATAATAGGAGGTGAAGGAAGTGTCTGAGCACCTAAGCACAGAAGGCTCATGGGCTGCCAGTGGTTTGTCATCCACTAAGTATCTATCAGACTCCTTCAGTACAGCAGAAAAGGCTCTCAAAATTTGGTCCCAACCTACCTAACGTAGATTATGTCCTATCTGCATTCATCTCCCCACTCTAATTTCTGATGATTCCCTTTACATCTTTGCTGTACATTGTACATATTATCTACCTAGCTGGAATACCCCTTTTCTCTTAACTTGTAAGTCTTCATCATTCAGAACTCAGCTCAGTCAGCTGTAGCTGAGGATGCTGGAAAGGGAGCGGCCACACTGTTGCTGTGAGGAAGAGAATGGGTGGACTGAGAGATGGAGTAGATTATGTTTGTGTTTCTGAAGGGTGGGAGGAAATTTCCATGTTCTTCACTTTATTTGCATCTTTGCTAGAAATTACCATAACTAGGCAATTATTATCTGGGCTTCCCAGGTAATGCTAGTGGTAAAGAACCTGCCTGTCAATGCAGGAGACGCAAGAGACACAGGTTTGATCCCTGGGTTGGGAAGATCCCTTGGAGAAGGAAATGGCAACCCACTCCAGTATTCTTGCCTAGAGAATCCCATGGACAGATGAGCCTGGCAGGCTACAGTCCATGGGGGTCACGAAGAGTCAGACACAACTGAAGTGACGTTAGCACATTAGCAGGCAATTATTATTATGTCATTTAGAATTAGAAGCAGCCATTGAAGAAATAGTGAACAGTAATTTCCCAAAACTGATGGGATACATTAAGAAATCTGTTAAACTTCAAAGCAGGATAAGTTTTTTAAAAATCAACATTTACAGAGCAAAGCTGTAAAAACTAAAAGCAAGGATAAAGTCTTAAAAATAGCAAAACCAAACAAAAACTTTTAAAGGGGGGGAAATGTGATTGACAACTGACTGCTTGATAGAAGCACTATAATTGTGAAGAACATGGAATAAAATATTTTTTAACCAAAAAAAATTGAATTTCACTACAAGTGAATTGAAACATTTCTTTTTTCCCCCCTTGGTTTTTAAAAACTCAAACTATGGCATTTTTTTTCAATGAAAAATTACCAACATATACTTTGTGTTAGAAAAAGTCAGTGAAATATCAGAACAGGGGTGTAGTGATAATGGACCAGTGGAAAGCAAGTGAATTTCAACCACAGAAATTTAAAGGAAAATGGTGAACAATTATAGGTAAACAACTTTTAAAAGGTATATGAGGAAGCAAGAATGAAATTCACAATGACAGGAGCAATGTTATAAAATTCAAGTATCTCCAAATATGTGAGAAATTATGCTGACAGAAAGCTCAAGGTAGTTTTAAAATACCTGTGGAAAATTCTGAGAGAGATGGGAATACCAGACCACCTGACCTGCCTCTTGAGAAATCTGTATGCAGGTCAGGAAGCAACAGTTAGAACTGGACATGGAACAACAGACTGGTTCCAAATAGGAAAAGGAGTGCATCAGGAGGAGAAGGGGACGACAGAGGATGAGATGGCTGGATGGCATCACGGACTCGATGGATGTGAGTCTGAGTCAACTCCGGGAGTTGGTGATAGACAGGGAGGCCTGGCATACTGCGATTCATGGGGTCGCAAAGAGTTTGACACGACTGAGCAACTGAACTGAACTGGTCAGCTCAGAGAAGGCGATGGCATCCCACTCCAGTATTCTTGCCTGGAAAATCCCATGGACAGAAAAGCCTGGTAGGCTACAGTCCATGGGGTCGGGAAGAGTCGGACACGACTGAACGACCTCACTTTCACTTTTCGTTTTCATGGATTGAAGGAAATGGCAACCCACTCCAGTGTTCTTGCCTGGAGAATCCCAGGGATGGCGGAGCCTGGTGGGCTGTCGTCTATGGGGTCGCACAGAGTCAGACACAACTGAAGCGACTTAGCAGCAGCAGCAGCAGCAAGTGGTCAGCTATTTCTTCAGAACACCATGTTAGAAAAGGACTGTCCAGTACAGCAGAGACATTCCTCTTATTTTGGGATATTTCCCAGGCAAGAACATTGGAGTGGGTTGCCATTTCCTTCTCCAGGGGATCTTCCACCTAGGGATCGAACTGCATCTCCTGCATTGGCAGGCGGATTCTTTACCACTGCACCACCTGGAAAGCTAGGAATATTCCAAAATATGTTTTTAGTTTTAGCTCTTAACTCTAAAGAACTACTGAGGTTCTTTAATCTCATCTTTGATTTGTATGCTGATGCAGTGAGGCACTGAGGCAAACTCCACTTCTGGAGTCAAACAGATCTGGCCATTTCACTCTTGCATTTACCACCTGTGTGGTCTTTGGAGAATGATTTATGACCTCTAAACCTCACAAGGGGTTTGGAGGAAATTCCATAATATAATACATGGAAAGCATTGAGTGCAGTTCCTGAAACATGATGCACATTCAATGAATGTCGTTTAGTACTGTTGTCATTATTGGCCTGCCTCCATTTTTAGATACGCTATCATTTCTACTTAACTCAATGATATTAACTAGATTACACTAGATAGTACTACATTCCCGTTGATGATGTAGTTTTTTGAAGCTGAGTTTTGGGCCATGGCTGTGATGAAAAACTAGTGGTGTGTGTGTGCTCGGTCATATCGGACTCTTTGTGACCCCATGGACTGTAGCCCACCAGGCTGCTCTCTCCGTGAGATTTCCCAATCTAGGATACTGGAGTGGGTTGCCATTTCCTCCTCCAGGGGCTCTTCCTGACACAGGGATCAAATCTGTGTCTCAGCTATAATGTGGAATTATGAAAGTACTGGGCCACCCTTTCTCTGTCAATAAAAGATAGGCCCTTTTTCTTACTTTCACTGGGGACTTGGGGACTCTACCTATGAGGCTTGGTGCCTTCTATCCCACTCACCATCCCCTCCGGGGCCTGCTTTCCTCCTGATCTGTCTACCCTCAACCAACGCCATGTGGCTCCAGCCTGTGAATCACTGAGCATTCGTTAGTAGGTGGTCTCTTTAAAAAGAGATGAAGGCAATATAAACTGGCCCCCAAATTTGCATTCAATACCAGGAAGAACACTTGAAATATTATTGCACAGAAAAGTTTGGGCTAAGATTGCAGGTTGTATGTTCTGGAAGGCGGTCTGTTTCAGAAGATTTATTCCTTGTGCTAAACTCCTGATCCTCTCTTCCAGATCTTTTGTTTTTTTTCCTCTTCTTTAGATCTTTTAATTTGAAAGTAAGTACACCATTATTTTGGAATCTGGGTCAAAAAGTCTAAGAGAGTAGACATTTTAGATTAAAAAGTTAATTCTCCTTATTCTTTTCATTCATCCTTGATTGAAAGTAGCATCTTAGATCTAGCATCTGTAATCAAAATTTCCCTAGTAGAGGACATGGACCAAAAAGATTGGGGATTATGTCTATGTTACTATAAAATGTATGTTAAATACTTAGAACACAAGTGGGATTAATCAGTCTCACAACTGAGCTCTTCAACTCCACCTCTGAAGCTCTATGAGACAGGCTCTTTCCCCAGGGTTCCTCCATGCAACTAAATAACATAATCAGTTATCAACCAATGAGTTGCTGTGTCAAAAAGACAGAGGCTATTCTTGACAGGTTTCTTCATTCTTTTCTTAATCTAGGTCATTATCATGTTCTTTCAGTATGTCTCTAGTATAAATCTTAAATCTATCCACTTTTCTCCAGTTCTAAAATCAGCAGCAGCATCACGCCCCTAATCCAATCTGCCATGTTATTCCATGGCCTCCTGACCATTCTACCCATTTCCGCTCTTGTGTGCTTCCAATCCATCTTCTAGATAGCAGCCAGAGTGACACTTTAACACCCAAATATGACCCGGTCATGTCCTGCTCAAAATCCTCCCACGGTTTCCCCTGGCACTTAAGATAAAATGCAAAATTCTTAGAATGGTCATGAGTCTTGCACGGTGTGACTTTTGCTTCTCTCTCTTGCCTCATTTTGTACCATCTTCCACATTTTACTGTATTTTAATCACATTAATTTTTTCTTGAAAGTCACCAAGCAATTTCCAACCTCAGCATCCCTCACCTGTGATCCTGCCAGACTAGAATTCCCCTACTCCACCTCTTCACTTAGATACATTTGATGTCTCTCTTAGTCCCTTTCTTTGTGATATCTTCAGAGAACCCTCCACTGACAAGTCCCAGTCTAAACTAAGTCCACATAAGACTTCTCTTGGTAGTGCTCACCTTTTTTCCATGGTACACAGCACAGGTTGTAAGTGAATATTCCTTCATATAATTATTTCTCTGCTTTTAACAAGTACTTTATAATTTTTCATTCATTTGTTTGCTTTGGTCATGCGTGGTGATCAGGGCTGTGCTCAGGCTTTCTCTCTTGCAGAGCACGGACTCCAGGCACCAGGGCCTCAGCAGTTGCAGCACACGGGCCCTGTAGCTGTGGCCTGTGGGCTTAGTAGTTCCAGAGTATGTAGGATCTTCTTGGACCAGGGATCAAACCCAGGTCCCCTGCATTGGCAGGCAGATTCTTAACCACTGGACCACAGGCAAGTCCCATGTAATTGTTTCTTAATGTCTCTCTTCCTCATTAAACAATAAGCTCCATGAATTTTGGGTTCTGTGTTACCCACTGCTATAAGCCCAGTGTCTTGCCAACAATAAGCACTCCAGTAATATTAATGAACAAGTGTGTGAACTGATTCTGTCTACCCCTCTCCCATTCTAATTTTTACTCTCTCAATTATCTCAGTCAGTTCTCTGCAGAATGGACATATGGTAACTCACAGAGAAATTTAACACCTATAAAATTAACACCCATAAAAGTAATACTTCAAAACACTTTTGAGACTACAGTTAAAGATTATTATTCAAGTAATAGACATTTATTATTATGAATTTATATTTATACTATATAGAATTTAAAATTTCAAGATTTTCCCAAATTGTATGTTTGGATGTTTCCACATGCACATATGAAGATAATACAATTTTATTAATCAAAAATGATGTGTTATTTCTCAGAAAAACTTTCTCAAAACCAAAAGACTAAAAGGAATAAATTGGTAGTCATGTATTTGAGAAACACAATAACTTCATTCCTGAAGAAATAGTTGTTTATTACTAGCCTCGATAATTGATGCTTTTGAACAGTGGTGTTGGACTCTTGAGAGTCCCTTGAACTGCAATGAGATCAAACCAGTCCATCCCAAAGGAGATCAGTCCTGAATATTCACTGGAAGGACTGATGCTGAAGCTGAAATTCCAATACTTTGGCCACCTGATGCAAAGAGCCAGTTCATTAGAAAAGACCCTGATGCTGGGAAAGATTGAAGGTGGGAGGAGAAGGGGAGGACAGAGGACAAGATGGCTGGATGGCATCATAGACTCAATGGACATGAGTTTGAGCAAGCTCCAGGAGATGGTGACAGACAGGGAGGCCTGGTGTGCTGCAGTCCACGGGGTCACAAAGAGTCAGACACAACTGAGCGGCTGAGGAACAACAACAAATCCTTGGTAATATTTCTTATTTGCTAGTAATCAAGAATGGTACTTTATTTTTTAAAAATTGTAGTTGATTTACAGTATGTTGTGCCAGTCTCTGCTGTACCAGCAGAGTGACTCAGTTTTATACATATATACATTCTTTTTTAAAATGTTCTTTTCTATTATGGTTTATCCCAGGAGATTGGATTTAGTTTCCTGTGCTATCCAGTACTCTTGCCTGGAAAATCCCATGGATGGAGGAACCTGGTAGGCTGCAGTCCTTGGGGTCGGGAAGAGTCGGACATGACTGAGTGACTTCATTTTCACTTTTCACTTTCATGCATTGGAGAAGGAAATGGCAGCCCACTCCAGTGTTCTTGCCTGGAGAATCCCAGGGACTGGGAAGCCTGGTGGGCTGCCATCTATGGGGTCGGACAGAGTTGTACACGACTGATGTGACTTAGCAGCAGCAGCAGCTATACAGTGGGACTTTGCTGTTTATCCATTCTAAATAATAGTTGGCATCTGCAAACCCCAAATTCCCAGTTCATTCTTCTTTCTCCCTCCTTGTCCCTTGGCAACCACAAATCTGATCTCTGTGTCTGTGAGACTGTTTTCTATTTTGTAAATAGGTTCATCTTAAACTACATATAAGTAATATCATGTAGTATTTGTCTTTCTCTTTCCTACTTACTTCACTTAGTATAATGATCTTGAGTTGCATCCATGTTGCTGCAAGTGGCATTATTTTTTTTATGGCTGAGTAATATTCCATTGTATATATGTACCGTATCTTCTTTATCCATTCATCTGTCAGTGGACATTTAGGTTGTTTCCATGACTTGGCTACTGTGAATAGTGCTGCTATGAACATAAGGGTACAAATATCTTTTTGAATTATAGTTTTGTCCAGGTGTATACCCAAGATGGTACTTTACTTTTAATATTTTCCTCTGTTTCAATCTTTCTAAAGAGAACATTTTAAATTTCCACTAATGACCTAAAAGTGTGTTGCCTATTTCCATATTTTTCAGATTAGCAAGTACATGAACTAATGTAATAAAAAATGCACAATGATAGGAAATCAAGCAGACACTCTGAAACAAAACAAAAACAAACATTCTACATTCCACAGTTGGAAGAAAATCTAAAACTTCATTACAAACTTCATTACAAAGTAATTTCAAAATACTTCTAAATGCTTTTCTGAAGTTCATTTGGGTTAGAATGTCCCATTTCTTCAGTATATAGAAGTTCATGCTTTGTTTAACTATCTTACAATATTGAGAATTTACATTTACAGATAAAATGGGCTTCCAATAAAGTGTACCTATGTTTATATTTAGTAGTATATTTTGGAGTTGTTTCTAGAAGAAAATGGTTTGCTTTGGTTTTTAAACTGGCTTCTTTAAAAGCTGTGGCTGTATAAGCTATTATTTCACACAGAAAATAATGCATTTTTTCAGATAATAGGAGCTTGTTTGGAGAAGTGGAATTAAAACCTTTTCACTAAAAGACGTATGGATAAATAAAAGACACATATGCATGTATATACACATACACACACATTCCCTTGACTTTGAGAAGCATTTTAAAGCTTCTAAAGAGTGTTTTCCTAAGGTAATACTAATGATCGACACATGACTTTTTAGCTTATGAGAACCTGTGGGGCCTCTGGCACTGGGAGGGGTCCTACAGCACTTGCTGTAACTCGGGGAGGGAAGTAAGAAATGGAATTGATGGTGGCCCAATATATGTAAAGTTACTATTTAAAGGAGTCTTATTTCCTTCTTCATCTAGAACCAAACTAGGCAAGTCAGGATTTATCTTTATGTTAGGGAATTAGATTTGGTACTGAGTGCTAAGAGTGTAAATATCAGAACACATTCCTGTGATTAAATGATGGTATTTCTGGCATGCTATGTAATGAAAGATCTTGAAAGAAATAACTCCTTTAGTAAAGGAAGCTGAGTTTTCATTTTTTTCAATTGTGAATTAAAAGGGTTGTGCAAGTAATCACTAAGATTCAGATTTAAAACTCTGTTTTTTTGACATAATCCTTGTGGTGTTTAGAAATAGTCTCATATTTGGATGCTAAATATAAATGCACTATTTTAAATCCATGATCTAATCTTAAACTAACATGTATAATTTTCTTCTTACATATTTAAGGAAGTGATAACACTCTAAAATGTGATAGGCATATTTACATAAATCTGGATCGTATTTATAGATTTGGCTACTAGATTTCTTTCTAGTTTTTCAGTGTGCTTTTTAATTCATAATATAAATTGTTTGCTGGCTGGTATGTGAAAAATCTTCAGTGATGATCATGGTGTTTTTTAGATTTGGTTTATGAGTTTAAAATCACCCTCTGTTGGCAGCTGTTGTATAATTAAAAAACTGGCTGGTCTTCATCATCCCTGGTTGCTGGGAGGTAAGCCCTAAATCCTTGGAATTTTCTAAGTGATAGGAATGTCCTTTATTCATAGTGGATCCCTGAGACCAAAGATCTGAATTTATGTTAACAAAATGACTCAGTTCAGTATTTAGCCAGGCCTGAAAGACCAAATATCCGATTAGAGAGTTGGGGCATTGAGCCAGCTTATATCAACCTGACCTCTAGGCAGGGGAGGAGACTCTGATACTGAGTTCAACAATGTGGCCAGTGACTTAATCAATCATATCTATGAAATGAATAGATATGATTGTGTGTATGTTAGTTGCTTAGTCGTGTCTGACTTTTTGTGACCCCATGGACTGTAGCCCACCAGGCTTCTCTGTCCATGGGCTTCTCCAGGCAAGAATACTGGAGTGGGTAGTCATTCCCTTCTCCACGGGATCTTCCCAACCCAGGGATCAAACCTGGGTCTCTCCCATTGCAAGCGGATCCTTTACCATCTGAGTCACCAAGGAAGCTCCTGTATAATGAAACTCCAACAAAGACATGGAACACCAAGGCTGAGGCAAACTCCCCCAGGTATTGATATTCCTATGGGTCCAGAAACCCCAGGAAGGTGATGGTCTTTATCTCACAGTTTGGAGTTTGAAAAAACATGACTACAGTAACAAAGGGCTTCCCAAAGGGTTCAGTGGTATAGAATCCACCTGTGATATAGGCGGCATGTGTTTGACCCCTGAGTTGGGACGATCACCCTGAGGAGGGAAATGGTAACCCATTCCAGTATTTTTGCCTGGTAAATCCCATGGACAGAGGAGCCTGGTGGGCTCCAGTCTGTGGGGTCACAAAAGAGTCAGACAGGACTGAGCGATGAAACAAACAGCAGCAATAGTAGCAAAAGATAACAAAAGTCTTTGGATAAAGGTGTTAATAATGAGATCTTGTTTTTATAGTAATTCATAAAACAGTGGTATGACCTTATCACTCTGAAGGTGAAGGTGAAGGTGAAGGTGAAGTCGCTCAGTCGTGTCCGACTCTTTGCGATCCATCCATGGGATTCTCCAGGCAAGAATACTGGAGTGGATTGCCATTTCCTTCTCCAGGGGATCTTCCCGACCCAGGGATCGAACCCAGGTCTCCCGCATTGGAGGCAGATGCTTTAACCTCTGAGCCACCAGGGAAGCCCTATCACTCTGAAGTCACTCAGATCTGGAGAGTCTAGTGTTTCATTAACTATACAGTGAGAAAAGAATCTTATTTTTCCCATGTTCAAAGAGAGCCATAGAGGGAGGGATGGATTGGAAGTTAGGCATTAGCACATCCAGGCTATTATATAGAGCATGGATAGTAACAGGGTCTTATTAATGTAGCACAGGGAACTATATTAAGTATACTGTGATAAACCAGAGTGGAAGAGAATATGAAAAAGAATATATACATGTATAACTGAATCACTTTGGTATGTAGCAGAAATTAACACAGCATTGTAAATCAACTATACTGCGATAAAAATTTTTTTAAAGGTAAATAAAAGATAGTCAAACCCACAACATAAAACGATCAGTGTTTACCAGGGAATATCAGGGATGGGGAATGACTTAGTGTCATGGAGGAAACACAAATTTAGAAGTTCTGGGCTCAATCTTAGTGCTGCCCTTCATTAGTTATAGCACCCTGAGCAGGTTATACAGCTTTACCAAACCTCAATTTCTTTATTTGCCAAGTCAGTTCAGTTCAGTCGCTCAGTCGTGTCCGACTCTTTGCGACCCCATGAATTGCAGCACGCCAGGCCTCCCTGTTCATCACCATCTCAGTAGGGGTAATAAATTATCTTACTGTATTGTAGAAAATAAAACATACAAGCAACATTAGAAGTCAAGTGGCCATTTGATTTCCTTTCATCTTATCAACATTATTCTCTTTCTTATTGAAACAACAACAAATAAAACAAAGAAACAAAAGTAAACTAAGAATCCTTCCTCCAGTACTTCTAGTTCTCCCCAAAGACTGGGGATTCTTATTTGAGAGAAAACATCCCTTAAAAGAAGATATGAGGGCTGAAAATACACAATATCAATCTTATCTAAAAAAAAAGTTTTATCAAACAGTATACATTTCTTCTGGAAAAAGTAATTGATATTGTATGTAAAGTAGGAGATTAAAATATCCTTGGTGAACCATAAATTTGATAAGGCCATAATAATGACATCAGCAAAAGCCCTTTCTTGACATCAAATATTCCTCTTCAAAATCCTAAAAGAATAGCTGAATTACTTGAAGAACTTTAATGAAATTTAGTAAGCCTAATGCTTTAAGAAATTCCAGAAACACATATAAAAATATCAAATCACTATGTTGTGTAACAGGAACTAACATTGTATTATAGGTCAGTTATACACTGCAACCATGAAATGAAAAGACACTTGCTCCTTGGAAGAAAAGCTATAACCAACCTAGACAGCATATTAAAAAGCAGAGACATTACTTTACCAACAAAGGTCCGTCTAGTCAAAGCTATGGTTTTACCAGTAGTCGTGTGTGGATGTGAGAGTTGGACTATAAAGAAAGCTGAGCGCTGAAGAATTGATGCTTTTGAACTGTGGTGTTGGAGAAGACTCTTGAGGGTCGCTTGGACTGCAAGGAGATCCAACCAGTCCATCCTAAAGGAAATCAGTCCTGAATATTCACTGGAAGGACTGATGCTGAAGCTGAAACTCCAATACTTTGGCCACCTGATGCGACTCACTGGAAAAGACCCTGATGCTGGGAAAGATTGAAGGTGGGAGGAGAAGGGGACGACACAGGATGAGATGGTTGGATGGCATCACTGACTCAATGCACATGAGTTTGAGCAAGCTCCAGGAGTTGGTGATGGACAGGGAAGCCTGGCGTGCTGCAATCCATGGGGTTGCAAAGAGTCGCACATGACTGAGCAACTGAACTGAATTGAACTATACTTCAAAAAACAAACAAACTCATAAAAAAGAGATCAGATTTGTACTTATCAGATGTGGGCGGTGGAGGAGTGGGAATTGGATCAAGTCAGTCAAAAGGTACAAACTTTCTAAATAAGTACCAGGGACATAATATACGACATGATAAACATAAAAGTTATTAAGACAATAAAACCTAGGAATTCTGATCATAAGGAAATATTTTTTATATCAATATTTCTTTGATTTCATATCTATATGAGATGAAGGATGTTCCCTAAGCTTATTGTAGGGATCATTTCATGATGTATGTAAATCAAATCATGCTGCACTCCTTAAACTTACACAGTATTGAATGTGTACCAATTGTATCTCAATAAAACTGGAAGAAAAAAAAGAAATCACAGAAGCAAAAGTTAAGCTAATAATTTAGTACCAATAAAGAAAGAGGGTATACATACTTAGCTTCATTTTCTTTTGTAACCTAAAAGAAAGAATTATTTTGGGGAGAGTGATTGATTTTCTTCTAGTCCCCCCTAATAATTATGTAATTTATTTCAAGTAAGTTTCCATTTAACAGAGCATGCTGTCTTCCTCTCTTAGAGTTCCCTTCAGAATTTCTGAAGTGTCATCATATCATTGTTGAATGTCTCATAAATAAATATACCACTAAAGGGTGCACTTTTGTAAGAATACTCAACAGAATGATGTAAACACTTGTACTTTACACAGGCCAGGTTGATTTTTTTTTTTTTTTTGAATTGCCAAGATTTCAAGTAAACACATGAAGGGGTTTATAGAAATGTAAGAAAAAAAGAATCTATGAGGCTTTACTTTTTTATGCTGTAGCAAAATAACTGAAAATAAAATTATCTAGAGACACAGTGAAGGAATTGGCAGGTTTAGTTTAATCCAGCTTTCTCAGAGTTTGAAGTTATGAGTTTACTATGGACCTTCAGGGTCCTTGAGAAGTAATAACACTATAAACAATTCAGAGGCAGGCTTAAACTCCCAAAGTATTTGCAAACACATTTAATCTTTTTGAAAATATATAAAGTTGAATAGACTAGGAATCTTTTTAGACTTCATGGTATTAACGTTAACTGAAGTAATAATACTGACAGAGTAGAAAAGTTGATACTGATCTTTGTTATAACTACTGCATACTGTCTGGTATTTATAATAAACATCAGGACAGTTAATACTTGTGTGATGGCTGCACAAACACAAGAAATTGCATAAATCATATAAACAGCAATTAGAAGAAAAAAACTGTAAAAATCCAGATTCTAATATTCTGAATTTGTTTAAATTAAATATAACTCTTCAGAGAAATAGTAACATTCCAGTCATGAGGTTTTTGTAATAGCAATCAATAACAGTATCAATGGAACAGGCAACGTTCAGTTACACAAGCCATGCTGGTTATGTGGGCTGTGGATCTTGACCAGCCTGAGATCGAACCCTTTCCCCGATTTTCACTGGCTGTGTGATTTTAAGAAAATTACATACGCTCCCTGAGCCTCACTTTTTGCATTTTAAATACGGGAATAACTAGGTTCACAGGTGTCTGGATGAGTTGAGGATGCATGGAGAGCACCAAGTTCAATGTCTGGTCGCTATCTGGAGCTCGAAATGTTCTCTTCTTACATTTCCTCTAGAGAGCCAAGAACCTTTCTCACCGAAATGCAAGGTTCTGTTTCACGCAGGGAAAACAGAATAATAGAATTTCAAGTTGCACAGCTTTCCCTCTCTGAGCATAAATTAAAGGAAAAGAATGGGGAGTTGGGGAGACTAGTTTGGATGCTGCTGCAGTGATCCAGGTATGGGATAAAAGCATTTGGAAGTGGAGTGGAGAAGGGAAGTTTTGAGATGGAGCAGGAATAGTACAAAAGAAAACTCAGAGAAACTACTGAATAACTGGGAACTTGAAGGGGGAGGTACAAAAAAGTGAAAATAGACACAAAGTTAGCAGTTCTATAGATTTTACTTTCACTGATGGATTGATCTTATTCAGGGTTAACACTCAAAATATTTACCAGTCAACATGCCATCCACGATTGGTCAGACCTGGTGCCAGCTGTAGAGCTGAAGCTGGATGTTGGAGTCTATGAGCCAGGCCCTCTGAGCTGCTGAGTAGTTGGGAGGCTTGGAACATGTATGGGGAAGGTCTAAGGTGGTACTGGGGGTATTGACATTTTCAATACTGTAATAACTGGCATGGCCATACCAGTACTTTTAATGTGAATATTAACCCTGGTAATAGATCCCTTGCTCTCCTCTTATTTGTCTTGCCCACTCCAAGTTCTTTCAGCCATTCTTTTCATGTAATAAATTATATATTTCACCATCTTGGTCATCCTGTGCTGAATAATGGCTGTTGGCTTTCTTAAACTGTGCTGCTTCCATTGGTCCAGAAGCAATCTACCAGCTCAGAGCTGACTTTGTGAATTCTGATTTAAACTCTGTTTCTACTAGGATAATTAGAATTACACTTTGTTTTCAATATCATTAAAATGACAACCTAATGTCCTTTTTTAGAAAGTGCTTCACTGAAGTGAAAATGATAGAATTCATTCATTCTCTAGCTGGCAAGCAAACTAATTAAAAGATTGTTATATATTCCTTAAGCCAGCAACTCTTTCAATATATTTTAAATTACATTTTGATACTGTAATCTTTATTTCCATTTTAGAAAAGTTCATGTGCTCACTAGCCTAAGAAGTTGCATAATGGACACTAGATATTTCAGATAATGTAAATTAGCAGGTTCTGCTGAACTTGGAAAATAGGGGGGAAAAGGACACTATGTGAAAGAATAATGATAATGCAATCAAAATGTACAATCCTGGCTAAGATTTTGTTTTCAGGATCCGGAACATTGTTTTACAATTACCAGTTTTAAAAGTATTGTCTATAACAGTGCTAGGTATCACTGATATTGGTAACGAGTTCTATGATAAAAATTTCTACTGATTATTTTATCTCTAAAAATTAAACTACCATAATTCACTAAAATTTAAATCCAAGTTTCCAGCTGAGAGTATATACACTGATGATTCTTTTGATGTTTAAATGCAGTAAGTTATTTTTCTAATGGAATTTTATCCAATTTAAAAAACTGTATATTTCTACTGTGTTGTAGGTCAATAATTAATGTTACAATTAATCTTTGCCTCAGAAATGGTACCTTTCAAAAAAATCCCCTGTTGAAATTTCATCTTAGTACCTGAATTATCCCATATGTGATAACTAAAAATATTTTCTAATCAACCTCTAAAGCTGTATTTCCTGATGGCTGTCATCATCAGATGCAAGTTTGCTTAGAGGATTTGGTTGACCTTCCATAGTAAGCAATTAGACAGAGCTTTCAAAGCTAAATTAAAATGGACATCAAATTCCCTTGTGAGACAGAAGTGTCTATATTGTGCCGAAGGATTAATAGATAAGATGTGTTTGCTAAAACTCAATGAAAGTTGCAAGCGTTTGGCTGTAGATGGTGACAGAGAGGATCCAATCAAAGAGTCTTACATCGTAGTCTCAGATTCGCTTAGTTGGAAAAGAATTTAAACGTCCTCTAGCTAACTCCTGTGCGTGTTAAATTTTACCCATGGTGTCTAGTCTTGTCTGAACGCCCAGTGGCTTCCTTGTGTGCACTTTCAGTTCCTTCACTGCGAAACACTCATGCTCCTCTTTAAATTTAGAGCTTCCAAGCTGGTGGACAGAAGCAGAGTGCGACCCAATTTCCAAATGTGATATTAGCACAATACCGCTTGTTCCATCTAGCGAGTGGAGAATTGAGGCAGAATTTCCTCCAGAACAGTTTCTTTGAATTAAAGTCGACTCTGTATCTAGCAGCAGTGGAGACACAGACATAGAGAGCAGACTTATGGACATGGCTGGAAGCAGAGGAAGTAGAGGGTGGGATGTATGGAGAGAGTAACATGGAAACATATATTACCATGTGTAAAATAGACAGCTGATGGGAATTTGCTATAGGACTCAGGGAACTCAAACTGGGGCTTGGTATCAACCTAGAGGGATAGGATGGAGAGGAAGGTGGAAGGGATGTTGAAGTGGGAAGGGACATGGGTAAACTTACAGCTGATTCATGTTGATGTTTGGTAGAAACCAACACAATACTGTAAAGCAATCATCCTTCAATTAAAAACAAATAAAATAAAAAGTGGCACTGAACTAAATAAAAGATAAAGTAGACTCTGTATGGGGCTGTAAAGTAGACATGATGGGGCTTCCAAGGTCGTGCAGTTGGTAAACAATCAGCCTGCCAGTACAGGAGAGGAAAGGGATGTGGGTTTGATCCCTGGGTTGGGAAGATCCCCTGGAATTGGGAATGGCAACCCACTCTAGTATTCTTGCCTGGAAAGTTCCATGGACATAGGGACCTGGCGGGCTATAGTCCATGGTGTTGCAAAGAGTTGGACATGACCGAGCACACACCCAGCCTGTGCCTATACGTGATAAAGGCCGTTCAGTCATGTGGAGAGTTCCCCTGACTCAGCTGTTTGTCTTCCTTCCCAACATGTTATAGACACTGCCTATCTCAAGGAGCATTTGGGAACCTAAGGGAAGTGTTGCCCTATGAATTTCACCTCTAGTTCTCAATTTCCCTGATGTTAGCAGAAGTCTCAGATACCCCCTTGGGTTACCAGGCAAAAGAGAAATCTAGACTTATACCTGTGAATTGGTTTAGGAGGCTAGTGAGGAAGCTTGGAATCACAATTTATGCAGTTTAAAAATAAAAGAGGATTTCTGGTTTTCAATTGGCACTTTTTAAATTCTACCACTAGTGAGCTTTATCACCATGAGCGGGTCACTGTCATTTCTCTGACTTTTCAGTTTTCTTCTTCATGGTGTGAGAATAAGTATGCCTACAGTTCAGAGCTGCTGTAAGAATTTAAGGAAATAATATAGAATATATAAAAAATAAACCCTTGAACTTTTCTTATTGCATCTTTAAATTTAACAGCAAAGCAGCTTTGTGACTAATGCCTTAGTGGGCATTAGAGAACACATACTAGAAAATGTAGAATTTACATGAACTAATGTCCTCCCAATATAAAATAAGCCTCTAAACTTCAGGATCTTTGTCCCTCTTACCTGTCACTCTAAACACAGAAACCTAGGCAAAAACTGAAGATGGCAGTTTTATGATACTGAATATAATGATAATAAAAACAACAGCAGTTCTCCACTGTGTGTTATATACTAATCACTGTTCCCAAAAGCTTCTATTCTCTTTCACATTGTTATTATCCAGGAGGGACTGATCCTGGATCCAGTCTCTTTTTATGTGTGTCTTCTCCTGACAAAAAAGCCAATTGGTTCTGTATTTGATTAAACTTTTATGAATGTTCTCTGCTGCCTCAAGACCATAATTTGGGTTGTCAATCTGAAACTAGGAATGGCATTTTTAAGAAATGTCCTCTGTTTAATATGTGAAGTTAAGAATGACCAAATTTCAAATTTGAATTATTCTTTCAATTCATGATCATTTCAAGTTGAGAATTCCAAAAAATATGTATAACTCCTGTACATGTCTGTTCTTCCTATATGTACTTTCAAGTATTTACATTTAAGTATAACCATAATATTGGCATATATATTCTTTGCAGCCAAGGATGGAGAAGCTCTATACAGTCAGCAAAAACAAGACCGGGAGCTGACTGTGGTTCAGATCATGAACTCCTTATTGCCAAATTCAGACTTAAATTGAAGAAAGTGGGTAAAACTACTAGACCATTCAGGTATGACCTAAATCAAATCCCTTACGGTTATACAGTGGAAGTGACAAATAGATTCAAGGGATAAGTTCTGATAGACAGAGTGCCTGAAAAACTATGGACGGAGGTTTGTGACATTGTGCAGGAGACAGGAAAAAAGACCATCCCCAAGAAAAACAAATACAAAAAGGCAAAATGGTTGTCTGAAGAGGCCTTACTAATAGCTGTGAAAAGAAGAGAAGCCAAAAGCAAAGGAGAAAAGGAAAGATATACCCATTTGAATGCAGAGGTCCAAAGAATAGCAAGGAGAGATAAGAAAGCCTTCCTCAGCGATCAGTGCAAAGAAATAGAGGAAAACAATAGAATGGGAAAGACTAGAGATCTCTTCAAAAAAATTAGAGATATTAAGGGAACATTTCATGCAGAGATGGGCTCAATAAAGGACAGAAATGGTATGGACCTAACAGAAGCAGAAGATATTAAGAAGAGGTGGCAAGAATACACAGAGGAACTGTTCAAAGAAGATCTTCAAGACCCAGATAATCACAATGGTGTGATCACTCACCTAGACCCAGACATCCTGGAATGTGAAGTCAAGTGGACCTTAGGAAACATCACTATGAACAAAGCTTGTGGAGGTGATGGAATTCCAGTTGAGTTATTTCAAATCCTAAAGATGATGCTGTGAAAGTGCTGCACTCAAAATGCTAGCAAATTTGGAAAACTCAGCAGTGGCCACAGGACTGGAAAAGGTCAGAATTCATTCTGATCCCAAAGAAAGGCAATGCCAAAGAATGCTCAAACTACTGCTCAATTGCATTCATCTCACACGCTAGTAAAGTAATGTTCAAAATTCTCCAAGCCAGGCTTCAACAATGTGTGAACCGTGAACATCCAGATGTTCAAGCTAGATTTAGAAAAAGCAGAGGAACCAGAGATCAAATTATCAACATCTGCTGGATCATGGAAAAGAGCAAGAGAGTTCCAGAAAAACATCTATTTCTGCTTTATTGACTATGCCTAAGCCTTTAACCGTGTGGATCACAATAAACTGTGGAAAAATCTGAAAGAGATGGGAATACCAGACCACCTGACCTGCTTCCTTAGAAATCTGTATGCAGGTCAAGAAGCAATAGAACAGACAGGTTCCAAATAGGGAAAGGAGTACATCAAGGCTGAATATTGTCACCCTGCTTATTTAACTTATATGCAGAGTACATCATGAGAAACACTGGGCTGGATGAAGCACAAGCTGGAATCTAGATTGCTGGGAGAAATATCAATAACCTCAGATATGCAGATGACACCACCCTTATGGCAGAAAGTGAAGAGGAACTAAAGAGCCTCTTGATGAAAGTGAAAGAGGAAAGTGAAAAAGTTGGCTTAAAACTCAACATTCAGAAAACTAAGATCATGGCATCTAGTCCCA
The DNA here is from genome assembly GCA_006410635.1 of Cephalophus harveyi. Lineage (NCBI taxonomy): Eukaryota > Metazoa > Chordata > Mammalia > Artiodactyla > Bovidae > Cephalophus > Cephalophus harveyi. The sequence continues at coordinate 124,917 of SJYT01067639.1, forward strand.
TCATTTCATGGGAAATAGATGGGGAAACAGTGGAAACAGTGACAAACTTTATTTTTTGGGCTCCAAAATCACTGCAGATGGTGACTGCAGCTATGAAATTAAAAGACGTTTGCTCCTTGGAAGAAAAGCTATGACCAACCTAGATAACATATTAAAAAGTAGAGATATTATTTTGCTAACAAAGGTCCATCTAGTCAAAGCTATGGTTTTTTCCAGTAGTCATGTATGGATGTGAGAGTTGGACTGTAAAGGAAGCTGAGCGCCAAAGAATTGATGCTTTTGAACTGTGGTGTTGGAGAAGACTCTTGAGCGTCCCTTGGACTACAAGGAGATCCCACCAGTCCATCCTAAAGGAAATCAGTCGTGAATATTCACTGCAAGTACTGATGCTGAAGCTGAAACTCCAATACTTTGGCCACCTGATAATGAAGAACTGACTCATTGGAGAAGACCCGATGCTGGGAAAGATTGAAGGCAGGAGAAGAAGGGGACAACAGAGGATGAGATGGTTGGATGGCATCACTGATGCGATGGACATGAGTTTGAGTAGGCACCAGGAATTGGTGATGGACATGGAAGCCTGGCATGCTGCAGTCCATGGGGTCACAGAGTTGGACATGACTGAGCGACTGAACTGAACCTAGAAATATGATCTGATGGTTTTAGATTTATTAACAACATAATCTATGAACAGTGTAATATAAATTTTGGGGCTTGCAAATAAAAATTCTGTAATAAATAAAGATATATTACACTTCACTTGCTTTTTGAGAGGTAATTTCTGCCGCTTTAATTGTTCATACTACAAATATTCACTGAGTATGTTTATGAACTGGGAACTGTGATAGACAGAACACAGTCCTTGCCCCAGTGTACTCTCTGCCCAGGAAGGAGAATGCTGGTTCAGTAAAGAGTTACTTGTCTGGACTCCCTCCACATGTTTGTGTGCCCATCAGAATAATACAAAGATAAACACCCTCCCACCCCAAACATGCTGCATTGGTTTGTTAACCTCTCTATACTATCTCCACTCATCACAAGCACATTTTCCCATGTACTGCACTTATTAGAACTTTAACTGTAAATTTTCCTGTCCAGAATCAGAGTCCTCTTGGTTATAAAACAGTGTATCTTGCTCAGTCAAATGAATCTTCCTTCCCTGCGTTATATGTGTTTGATGTCTTTGAAATGGTTTTCTTCCCATTCCTCTTGCCTTTCCAGATTGAGATTTCACTACCACCTGCCAGCAAACACCTCCTACCTGTGTTTCCCTCAGCCTCATTTAACTCCAAATTCTCCCTGACACTTAAATCTTATTCTTATTTCAGAATGTACCTAAAATCCTATTTACACAACATTTCCCTGGGTACTCTCAATGACACTTAGTTCTCTGAATGGTGGATTTTATGTCATACAGTTTGGCACTAGGTCCAGGAATATCTCATTTTACTGAGGACTATTTTTTTAAACTGAACTATAGTTGATTTACAGTGTTGTGCTAGCTTCTGTTTACAGTAAAATGATTCAATTATATATCTATATGTATGTGTGTGTATATATATTCATTTCATATTCTTTTCTATTATGGTTTATTGCAGGATATCAAATATAGTTTCCTGTGCTATACAGTAAGACCTCATTGTTTATCTATTTTATATGTAGTAGCTTGTATCTGCTAATCCCCAATTCCTTTTTTATCCCTCCCCCATCTCCTTTGGTAACTACATTTGTTTTCTAAGTGGAGATTTGTTTTATGTGTATATTTTGTCTTTTCAGTGCAGCTGAAAGCTCTTCCTGGATGGGAACCATATTTTATGAGCTCTGACCATAATATCATGTAGCTGAGTCCGGTGAGTGTCCTGAAAATTTCCTTTTAAATTAGACCCCTCAAAACATTAAGCATAGTGATGAGCATCCAATACAAATTCAAAAGTTACATATTGAAAGGCTGCAATACCAAGTGTTTCCGACTATCACATAGAAATGCCTGCTTAAAAAGTGCCGGTATGCCCCAAACCTCAAATGTTCTCAATATAAAAAGCCAGTCATTTTAGAAGTCTGTGCACTTTAGTTCAAAGTGAGTTACTTACTAAGGCAAACTTTTTGTTGAGAATCATCTGTTCCACCAAAGATGACTCATTATGGAAGAGGTGGGGCTGCATATGGCTCCACATATGTGGAAACCACCAGAACTCATCAACAGACCCCAAAAGATGGTCATCCCCTTCATCTTCCTCTTCAGTTCCTAGGGCGTAGGGAAGAGGGAAAAGATTATTCAATTAATTTCAGCTACACTGATTGCTTGTTCATCTGTATGAATATCTGTCCATCTATCCATCCAATTATGTAATCTTATATATGCATTTAGAAGATACCATTTATACTATCTTACATACATGTAAAACTCTGAACATAAAGTAACAAAGGAAAATCTGTTACTTGGGGAACAACCAGAGACTGTGATACAACTCTTTTTTAAAGTTTTAAAACATGAGACATGCATATAAAGTCAGTGTAAGAAGGAAATACACAATCATTCCAAAGGACTTCAGAATTTTTAACTTTTAGGATCTTTGTATAATTTAAGTTTGGAGAGAAATGGGGGATAAGCGGGGAATGCAGTCCAGGGAATATGAGTGGGAAATGTGTTATGGAGCTCTAATAGTATTTAGATCACTCTGACATGGGTTGTAACACAACATTGCCAACAAAATAATTCCATAATTTCTCTGGGTTACTCCTTATGTTTGTGAATAAGTTCAGTTCAGTTCAGTTCAGTCGCTCAGTCATATCCAACACTTTGCGACCCCGTGTACTGCAGCATGCCAGGCCTTCCTGTGCATCACCAACTCCTGGAGTTTACCCAAACTCATGTCCATCGAGTCAGTGTTGCCATCCAACCATCTCATCCTCTGTCGCCCCCTTCTTCTCCTGCCTTCAATCTTTCCCAACATCACGGTCTTTTCAAATGAGTCAGCTCTTCGCATCAGGTGGCCAAAATATCGGAGTTTCAGCTTCAACATCAATCCTTCCAATGACCACCCAGGACTGATCTCCTTTAGGATGGACTAGTTGGATCTCCTTGCAGTCCAAGGGACTCTCAATAGGCACCGTTCTACTTGCTGGTATTACAACAATAAAGCATTTGTAGAGTGATCATTTTAGTGAGGAATGACAACAGATAATTTATAAATAAACATCCATACATTTAGCAATCTAGGAACAGAAGGGATCTTCCTTAAGCTAATAAAGACTTTCTATGAAACTGTCTATTGAAAGAATTCCCCTCAAGAACAGGAACAAAACTACTTAAGGGTTTCCCCTGTGGTCAGCAACAGAACATGAGTGTTGTTATCAACATGTTTATTTACTATTTACTGGACATCCAAGCTAATGTAGTAGGCAAGGAAAAGAAAAAAAAAAATTCATAAAGCTCAGAAAGGAAGAAATAAGATTTTTACTATTCAAAAATTGTATGATTGAATAGGTAGAAAATCCAAAAGAATCTTGAAAGTATAGAATTAATAAGTGAGTGAGGCAAGGCTGCTGAATATTAATATCAGTACACAAAATCAATTTTATTTTTACATAATATTAACAGAGAAATGGGGAAAAAAAACTTTTAAAAAGACACCATTAACTACTGCATCAAAAAGCTCCACCAAGGAATAAATAGAAAAATAATAAAGTTTTGTCAAGTATAATTAACGAGGACCTGAATATGAGTTCTTCCCAGTTAGTAAAGAATTCGCCTGCCAATGCAGGAGACGCAAGAGTCTCGGGTTTGATTCCTGGGTCAGAAAGATCCCTTGATGTAGGAACTGGCGACCCACTCCAGTATTCTTGCCTGGAAAATTCCATGGACAGAGGAGCCTGGCAGGCCACAGTCCTTGGGGTGGCAGAGAGTCAGACATGACTGAGCATATGCTGGGCACAAATATGTTCAAGCATAGGAAGACTTAATGTTTAGTACAACAATTCTCTCCAAATTAACTAATAGACTTAATGTAATTTAAATAAAAATTCTATAGGGTGACAAAGCTGTATATTGTCACCCTGCTTATTTAAGTTCTACGCAGAGTACTTCATGTGAAATGCTGGGCTGGATGAATCACAAGCTGGAATCAAGACTACCAGGAGAAATACCAACTGCCTCAGATATGCAAATGATACCATTCGATGGCAGAAAGTGAAGAGGAACTAAAAATCCTCTTGATGAGGGTGAAAGAGGAAAGTGAAAAACCTGGCCTGAAACTCAGCATTAAAAAACTAATATCATGGCATCCAATTCCATCATTTCATTGCAAACAGATGGGGAAAAAGCAGAAGCAGTGAGATTTTCCTTTCTTGGGTTCCAATATCTCTGTGGACAGTGACTGCAGCCATGAAATTAAAAGATGCTTGCTTCTTGGAAGGAAAGCAGAGAAACAGCATATTAAAAAGCAGAGACATCACTTTGCCAACAAAGGTCTGTGTCATCAAAGCTATGGTTTTCCCAGTAGTCATGTATGGATGTGAGAGTTAGACCAGAAGAAGGCTGAGTGCCGAAGAACTGATGCTTTTGAATTGCAGTGCTACAGAAGACTCTTGAGAGTCCCTTGGACTGCAAGGAGATCAAACTGGTCAATACTAAAGGAAATCAACCTTGAATATTCATTGAAAGAACTATTGCTGAAGTGGAAGCTACAATACTTTGGCCACCTGATGTGAAGAGCTGAGTCACTGGAAAAGACCCTGATGCTGGGAAAGACTGAAGGCAAAAAGACAACGGGGAATAGAGGATATGAGGGTTCAGACAGTATCATTGACTCACTTGACATGAATTTGAGCAATCTATGGGAGACTCTAGTAAGCGACTTTAAAATTTATATAAAAATGCAAAGGCCCAGAATTGCCAAGGCAATCTTTTGACAATGAACAAACTTAGAGGACTTAAATAGCAGATATTAGTATCAGCTCTGATGCTTTGGCCACCTGATGCAAAGAACTGACTCATTGGAAAAGACCCTGATGTTGGGAAAGATTGAAGGCAGGAGGAGGAGGGGACGACAGAGGATGAGATGGTTGGATGGCATCACCGATTTGATAGACGTGTTTGAGCAAGCTCCTGGAGTTGGTGATGGACAGGGAAGCCTGGAGTGCTGCAGTCTATGGGGTTGCAAAGAGTCGGACATGACTGAGTGACTGAACCGAACCAATTAGTATCAACTATAGAGTTATGGTAAATAAAATGACATAATGACACAAATAGAACCAATGGGCAGGAAAGTCCAGAAACAGAGTCCACACATCTATAGTCATCTAATTTATCACAATGATGACACCATGGTGCAGTGAAAAAAGGATGGTCTTTTCAATACTTGGTACCAATTAGACATCTTTATGAAAAAAAGAAGGTTGCTTTCTATTTTTTTGTTGTGGAAGCGGGCCTTAGAAAGCATCACTACAAACAAAGCTAGTGGAGGTGATGGAATTCCAGTTGAGCTGTCTCAAATCCTGAATGATAATGCTGTGAAAATGCTGCACTCAATATGCCAGCAAATTTGGAAAACTCAGCAGTGGCCACAGGACTGGAAAAGGTCAGTTTTCATTCCAATCCCAAAGAAAGGCAATGCCAAAGAATGCTCAAACTACCGCACAATTGCACTCATCTCACATCTAGTAAAGTAATTACTTTGCCAACAAAGGTCCATCTAGTCAAGGCTATGGTTTTTCCAGTGGTCATGTATGGACGTGAGAGTTGAACTGTGAAGTGAGCTGAGCACCGAAGAATTGATGCTTTTGAACTGTGGTGTTGGAGAAGACTCTTGAGAGTCCCTTGGACTGCAAGGAAATCCAACCAGTCCATTCTAAAGGAGATCAGTCCTGGGTAGTCATTGGAAGGACTGTTACTGAAGCTGAAACTCCAATACTTTGGCCACCTCATGTGAAGAGTTGACTCATTGGAAAAGACCCTGATGCTGGGAAGGATTGGGGGCAGGAGGAGAAGGGGATGACAGAGGATGAGATGGCTGGATGGCATCACGGACTTGATAGACATGAGTTTGAGTGAACTCTGGGAATTGGTGATGGACAGGGAGCCCTGGTGTGCTGTGATTCATGGGGTCACAAAGAGTAGAACACAACTGAGCGACTGAACTGAACTGACATGCCCACCAGAAGGGCTAAAATAATAAGATAAATATTAATATTATTAAATACTTGGAAGAATATAAAACAACAGGAAAACTCATGTAGTATTGGAAATATAAATTGATATCACCACTTTGAAAGACTGCTTTGCATTTTCTACTAAAGCTGCTCATAAGTACACCATATAACCAGCAATTCTACTGATTGATAAACAACAGAAAAAAATATGTCCTCTGAAGGACAACTATTTTCAACAATAGTTGTGTTTAAAACGTTCTTAACACGACTATTCAAAATCAAAAAAGAAAGGCAAAGAATGAAAACAACCCAACCATCCACACTGGAACAGAATGGAATAAAGAAATTTTGTTAAATTCAAACAGTGCAATACTACAGAACAATAAAGTTGAAAGAAATACAACCCTACACAATAATGTCAGCAAAACCAAAATAATGTTAGACAAAACAGGCTATATATAGAAGAGTCCATTTATAGGATTCTTTTTATACTCATCTTAAAGCCAGGAAAACTAATTTATGATATTAGAAGCCAGGATAGTGGTTTTCTTGATTGAAAGAAATACAACCCTACACAATAATGTCAGCAAAACCAAAATAATGTTAGACAAAACAGGCTATATATAGAAGAGTCCATTTATAGGATTCTTTTTATACACATCTTAAAGCCAGGAAAACTAATTTATGATATTAGAAGCCAGGATAGTGGTTTTCTTGGTGGGAAGCGAGTGACTATAATGCAGTACCAGGGAGAGGGTGTGTAGATTCTGGTAGTACCTCTTTCTTGATCTGGGTACATAGCTCTGTACACTTGGTGAAAACCACTGAGCACTATACTTATTACTTATACAGTTTTATATATGTAAAATATAGTTCAAGAGAGAAAAGGCCATTAAATAATAACATGGTGAATAAACTTTCAAGCTATTAACATTCTGTAAAGGTGAAAAAATAAATTAAGTGAAATTGAGTAATATGAAGAAAATAAAGTAGTGGAGAGACACAAGAAGGTGTGAAGAGGAGGGGGTCACAGTTTTAAAGAGAGTGGTCAGAGAGGCTAACTATGGGGATAGTTAATCTCTCTCTTACCTGTATGGTAAAATTTCCCTGAAAATCCCAGGTTGAAAGTAAAATTTGTGATTTGTGCACGCAAAAGATTTTGAGTATCAAGCAGGGCCTGAAATACATAATTAAAAAAAAAACGTATCAGGTAGAGAATGGCTTTGAGAAGATATCTTCCTTTAGCAGTCAAAAGGTAAAAATACTCCTTTAGGCATGAGAGAATTAAATGATGGAAAGTAGTTTTCTTTTTTACAACCTTACAACTAGCAAGATGGTTCTGAGATTACATAATTACATACTTATATATTTATTCTTTAGATGCAGTAAATCAGCAAAAAGTGTCAGTTAGAAAAAGGAAGTTAAATGAAAAGTTTATTCTTCATGTTCGAAGGAACTAGTATCTAATACATAAAATACATTTCATTTTACCCTTTAGGGGATGTAATTCACCAATTGTCAAAAAAAAAAAGAGATATTCTTTTAAAGTGAAATTATATAAAAATATATATTGAAAGAAACAGATAGTTGTTTTTCAGATACATCTTTGGTCTTCAAAATCCAATTATTTTCAATCTGTAAGTCTTAGATTCCCCATAGATAGTGATTATTCTTCAAATATGAATATCATGGTAAAGTAAATTTCTAATTTGCCCTTTCATTGGAAAACAGATAAACTTTGTACTAATGACAGGTAAAGCTATTGTGAGGTTTAATTATTATATCGTATAAAGTATCATGCTATGAGTATTTAATTGACTTCTCTTTCTCCTTTTCTTTCTCATTCTTATTCAAATTCACATTCTTATATTCCTTCTCTTCCCCCTCCCCAGACTATGGTGGTTCAGTGCCCACCTAAAGGAAGCAAAAAGTAACTCTAAATGGTATACTTGTAAAGGATCTTAGTTAATACTTCTATTATGCATGAAGAAAATCAGGAGAACTGATATACCTGTTTTCACAGATAAAATTAGTGGTAGGTCCTAGATTAAGGACACACATCACCTGATTCCAAGTTAGGTACTCTTTTTAGTCTACCATACTAAATCTTTTCCTACTCTTCCATAGGACAGCTGGACCCACACCAGAATTTTTTCTCTTCCTACTGTCTGATACCTGCAAGCTCGCCCCCTCATGCTCATGACCTGAATCTTTTGGGGGGATAAACAGATATTTTATTCAGAGACCCTCTCACAACTGCATGTGTTCAACAGTTACTAGTTGCCACTCCTCTCTTATTGCTGCTGCTACAATTACTACTACTAATTTGCTGTTGTTGTTGTTAGTGATAGATAATACAAATCTATCTGAACTTTACCCTTCATTTGTTAAAGTGGAGACAATTACCTAGTTCAGAGAACTGTGATGAGGAATGTAGAAGACGTACTATATGCAGGAATGTCTGATAAACTTTTTAAAAAGTGGCATAAAATATTAGGTGTTCATATAATTATCAGCAATATATTACATGTTAATGTAATTATGTGCATTATATTATTGTATCTGTATATTGTATACTTCTCATCTACTTATTTTTTATTTGAAATACAGCTGACAGACAATATTATGTTAGCTTCAGGAATATAAAATAGTAATTTGACATTTAAATACATTATGAAATGATCAAGCCTTAAGTCTAGGAACCATCTGTGCCCATACAAAGTCATTACAGTATTACTGACCATATTTCTTATGCATATGTATGTAAATTACATCCCCATGACTTAATTATTTTATAATCAGCAGTTTGTACTCTTAATTTCACTTGTATCTATGAGTCTGTTTTTGTTTCGTTTTATTTGTTTTTTACATTCTACATGTAAGTGAGATCATATGGTATTTATCTTTCTCTGTTTATTTACTTCAGTGAGCATAATACCCTCTAGACCCATCCATGATGTCCCATGGCAAGATTTCACTCTTTTTTTAAATGGAAAATATTCTACTGTATATACATACTACATCTTTATCCATTCATCTATTGATGGACCTTAACTTGCTTCTATATCTTGGTTTTTATAAACAATACTACAATGAAAATAGGGTTTTTTAATTACTGAATTTGCTTTCTTTGGGTAAGTACTCAAAAGTGAAATTGCTGTGAGATATGGTAGTTTTATTTTTAAGTTTTTGAGGAAGGTTTATACTGTTTTCCATAGTGGCTGCACCAATTTAAAACCCCACCAACAATATACTGGAGTTCTTTTTTATCCACATCCTTTCTAGCACTTTTACTTCTTGTCCTTGTCTTAGCTATTCTGAAGTAATATCTCATTGTGGTTTTGTTTGCATTTTCCTGATGATTAGTGTCGCTTAACATCTTTTCCTGTGTGTGCTGGCTATCTGTATGTCTTCTTTGTGTTCTCTGTTTTTTTACTACAATAAAATAGATGCATACACACATACACACACACACACACACACACACACATACACACATTTCATAAGCTTCCCTGGTGGCTCAGTGGTAAAGAATCGACCTGCCAGCGCAGAAGACCAGGTTCAATCCCTGGATCAGGAAGATCCCCTGAAGGAGGAAATTGGAACCCATTCTAGTATTCTTGCCTGGGAAATTTCATGGACAGAGTGGCCTGGAAAGCTACTGTCCACAAGGTTGCAAAGAGTTGGACATGACTTAGAGAGTAAAACAAAAACAACAACATATACTTAGATATACAGATGTATACCTAAGTGACATTAGAGCCATAAAGTAAAAATTAGAACTGTATCAATTAAAAATACAGTTTTGAATTTTGTGTTTTCCATTTAACAGTATATCACAAGCTTTTTCTCATCACATTAACCATTCAAATCCAAAATTTTTAATCTATTGATTTTAATGGATGCTGAATATTACATCAAATGCATACATTATAATTTATTTAACCACTTTACACTACTATTGTACATTCAGATTGTTTCCTTCTTTTGTCTAATATAAATTCTTCTCTGTTTATCAATACATATTTATTTAGCAATGAAGTAACCATTTCCTCAGGAGAAAATAATTCTGCTTACTCTTACCAAGCAAAACAATTTCTGAGCAAATCTGAAAATGTTTATAAAAGTATTGGGCTTCCCTAGTGGCTCAGTGGTAAAAAATCTGCCTGTCAGTGCAGGAGACGGGTTCAGTCCTGGGTTGGGAAGATTCTCTGGAGAAGGAAATGGTAACCCACTCCAGTATTCTTGCCTGGGAAATCCCATTGACAGAGGAGCCTGGTGGGCTACAGACAATGGGATCACAAAAGAGTTGGACTGGACTTAGCAACTAAACAATAGCAAATAAAAGTATTAATAGGGAGCATAATATCCAATAAACATTATAAGAGAACTGTATTTGAATACAATTTAACACAAAAATTTGACTATTTCCAAAATTATTTTTCCAAATTTGAATCTCTATGCTACCCCAGGGCTTCCCTGGTGGCTCAGAGGTTAAAGCGTCTGCCTCCAATGCGGGAGACCTGGGTTCGATCCCTGGGTCAGGAAGATCCCCTGGAGAAGGAAATGGCAACCCATTCCAGTATTCTTGCCTGGAGAATCCCATGGACGAGGAGCCTGGTAGGCTACAGTCCATGGGGTCACAAAGAGTCAGACACAACTGAGCGATGTATGGTATGGTATGCTACCCCAGTAACTTAGTTTTTTGAGGCTTCATTCTATAAAGCCAAAAGCAGTTACAGGCATTAAAAGATCTAGTTGAAGGCAAAATAAAAAATAAAAAAGATCTAATTTAAAGAAACAGGGGTCTGAAAACTGAGTGAAATTGGAGATTTTATATATCTTTGGATTTTCTCCAAATTTCTTTAACAGAATGAACATATCAATTAAAGCAAATAGAAAAGACAAAATTTTAAAAAATAACTGCAAAAGAGTTTTATATGGAGATTTATGTTAGGACTCATTACATGTGTGACATTCTTTGGGGAATTATCTGCTAGCTTTTTGTTTCTTATCTGGGTTTCCTAAATTATATTTTGACCTATTTTATCTTTTGATAGTTAACAAAAGTAGTTGGTGACCAAATTAAGGCTAGGAAAGAAATTTTAGTGTTTAATATGGTTTTTTATCAATAGGCAAAAGTATGTTTCAGCACAGAATTTTTAGGGTTAAATTTTCTTAATCAACCAAATACTAATTATAATATAAATATGTATAATGTAGCTAGATCTGCTAAAGTAAACAAAAACAATTGGGCAGCTAATTACCAATATAAGCCCCTGTATCTCTTGATCTATGTACACATACACACAAACATCAGATATTCATGGGTTTGGCATGAAGATCAAATGAGAACATGGATACATGACCTTAATACCTTTCCTTAGCACACAGAAGTGGAGTTTTAGCCCTAGAGTAGAATTTTTCATCCTTTCCTCTGTCAACCTTAAAAGTTCCTTATCATCCTGTCACAAAATTCCATCTTCTATTTCTGTTGTTCACTTGGCGTAAAGTCAGGCATATGCCTAAAATTTTAAATGATATTTTAAAATTGAGCCCTGGCACTTTTGGAGTTGTCTAATCAGCACTGGGGCTTCAGATGGCTCAGTGGTAAAGAATCCGCCTGCCAATGCAGGAGACACAGGAGATGTGGGTTGGATCCCTGGGTCGGGAAGATTCCCTGGAGAAGGAAATGGCAACTTGCTCCAGTATTCTTGCCTGGAAAATTTCACAGACAGAGGAACCTGGTGGGCTACAGTCCATGGAGTTGCAAACAGTCAGACATGACAGCACGCACACGTTGTCGGCACTAGGGATTTTAAACAAAAGAGGAATATGGCCCATGTAGCTGTATTATAGCAACTTTTGCAGTGCTGTGCATTTCTTTCTAAGTGACCTTGTGTACTTAGTCACTCAGTCGTGTCTGACACTTTGGGACCCCATGGACTGTAGAACACATTTCATAAGCTTCCCTGGTGGCTCAGTGGTAAAGAATCGACCTGCCAGCGCAGAAGACCAGGTTCAATCCCTGGATCAGGAAGATCCCCTGAAGGAGGAAATTGGAACCCATTCTAGTATTCTTGCCTGGGAAATTTCATGGACAGAGTGGCCTGGAAAGCTACTGTCCACAAGGTTGCAAAGAGTTGGACATGACTTAGAGAGTAAAACAAAAACAACAACATATACTTAGATATACAGATGTATACCTAAGTGACATTAGAGCCATAAAGTAAAAATTAGAACTGTATCAATTAAAAATACAGTTTTGAATTTTGTGTTTTCCATTTAACAGTATATCACAAGCTTTTTCTCATCACATTAACCATTCAAATCCAAAATTTTTAATCTATTGATTTTAATGGATGCTGAATATTACATCAAATGCATACATTATAATTTATTTAACCACTTTACACTACTATTGTACATTCAGATTGTTTCCTTCTTTTGTCTAATATAAATTCTTCTCTGTTTATCAATACATATTTATTTAGCAATGAAGTAACCATTTCCTCAGGAGAAAATAATTCTGCTTACTCTTACCAAGCAAAACAATTTCTGAGCAAATCTGAAAATGTTTATAAAAGTATTGGGCTTCCCTAGTGGCTCAGTGGTAAAAAATCTGCCTGTCAGTGCAGGAGACGGGTTCAGTCCTGGGTTGGGAAGATTCTCTGGAGAAGGAAATGGTAACCCACTCCAGTATTCTTGCCTGGGAAATCCCATTGACAGAGGAGCCTGGTGGGCTACAGACAATGGGATCACAAAAGAGTTGGACTGGACTTAGCAACTAAACAATAGCAAATAAAAGTATTAATAGGGAGCATAATATCCAATAAACATTATAAGAGAACTGTATTTGAATACAATTTAACACAAAAATTTGACTATTTCCAAAATTATTTTTCCAAATTTGAATCTCTATGCTACCCCAGGGCTTCCCTGGTGGCTCAGAGGTTAAAGCGTCTGCCTCCAATGCGGGAGACCTGGGTTCGATCCCTGGGTCAGGAAGATCCCCTGGAGAAGGAAATGGCAACCTACTCCAGTATTCTTGCCTGGAGAATCCCATGGACGAGGAGCCTGGTAGGCTACAGTCCACGGGGTCACAAAGAGTCAGACACAACTGAGCGATGTATGGTATGGTATGCTACCCCAGTAACTTAGTTTTTTGAGGCTTCATTCTATAAAGCCAAAAGCAGTTACAGGCATTAAAAGATCTAGTTGAAGGCAAAATAAAAAATAAAAAAGATCTAATTTAAAGAAACAGGGGTCTGAAAACTGAGTGAAATTGGAGATTTTATATATCTTTGGATTTTCTCCAAATTTCTTTAACAGAATGAACATATCAATTAAAGCAAATAGAAAAGACAAAATTTTTAAAAATAACTGCAAAAGAGTTTTATATGGAGATTTATGTTAGGACTCATTACATGTGTGACATTCTTTGGGGAATTATCTGCTAGATTTTTGTTTCTTATCTGGGTTTCCTAAATTATATTTTGACCTATTTTATCTTTTGATAGTTAACAAAAGTAGTTGGTGACCAAATTAAGGCTAGGAAAGAAATTTTAGTGTTTAATATGGTTTTTTATCAATAGGCAAAAGTATGTTTCAGCACAGAATTTTTAGGGTTAAATTTTCTTAATCAACCAAATACTAATTATAATATAAATATGTATAATGTAGCTAGATCTGCTAAAGTAAACAAAAACAATTGGGCAGCTAATTACCAATATAAGCCCCTGTATCTCTTGATCTATGTACACATACACACAAACATCAGATATTCATGGGTTTGGCATGAAGATCAAATGAGAACATGGATACATGACCTTAATACCTTTCCTTAGCACACAGAAGTGGAGTTTTAGCCCTAGAGTAGAATTTTTCATCCTTTCCTCTGTCAACCTTAAAAGTTCCTTATCATCCTGTCACAAAATTCCATCTTCTATTTCTGTTGTTCACTTGGCGTAAAGTCAGGCATATGCCTAAAATTTTAAATGATATTTTAAAATTGAGCCCTGGCACTTTTGGAGTTGTCTAATCAGCACTGGGGCTTCAGATGGCTCAGTGGTAAAGAATCCGCCTGCCAATGCAGGAGACACAGGAGATGTGGGTTGGATCCCTGGGTCGGGAAGATTCTCTGGAGAAGGAAATGGCAACTTGCTCCAGTATTCTTGCCTGGAAAATTTCACAGACAGAGGAACCTGGTGGGCTACAGTCCATGGAGTTGCAAACAGTCAGACATGACAGCACGCACACGTTGTCGGCACTAGGGATTTTAAACAAAAGAGGAATATGGCCCATGTAGCTGTATTATAGCAACTTTTGCAGTGCTGTGCATTTCTTTCTAAGTGACCTTGTGTACTTAGTCACTCAGTCGTGTCTGACACTTTGGGACCCCATGGACTGTAGCCCGCCAGGCTCCTCTGTCCATGGGATCCTCCAGATAAGAAGATTGGAGTGGACTGCCATGCCCTCCTGCAGGGGATCTTCCTCAACCCAAGGATCAAACCCAGGTCTCCTGCATTGCAGGCAGATTCCTTATCAACTGAGCCACCTGGGAAACCCTTAGTGAATCCTTTATCCTCCAGCAAAATGTTTATGTATTTTATTGTTTGTATTGTAGTAAAAGAATAATGACAATGGTTTTTATGGAAACCAAGGAAAGGAGAGTAACACAGTCATCTTGAATTATTCGTTAATCATACCTAAACTGTCCAGAGCAAAATTGTATAACCTCTAAATCATACACATGAGAGATGGTTCACTAGAAAATTTATTGGACTGAAATTGGCAAATAATGACATATGAGTAGGAAAACAGAAAACAAGTTAAGTACCATTCTCATTAAGCATTCATTTGAAATTGTTATACATATTCTATTTAGCTTATGGCTGTATACCCAAATAGTCAAAATGCTAATGTAATTTTTCAAAAAAGAAATAAAAATAAAAGCTAGTTCTCAGCACCTTTAGGCAACTGTAAGTTGTATCTCACTCATTCAATTATACAGAAAAGGTTTTTATGTGTTGTAATAAACATAATTTTTAAACCTTAATAATTTAAAATACTTGCTTCCAGCAGCAAAGCAGAAAAGGATGGAGAGGTGTAGGATTCCATATGAAGGGACTAAAGCATCTCAAACCATGTACTACTGTTCCAGAGCAAATTAAGTTTCCTTTAACAGTTGCAGTTATGTTGGAAACCCCTTAAGTAGCATTATCTGTTCTGCCTAAGAGGTGAAAGTGGTAAATACTTTTAAAAAAACTCTGATAACTGGTCATCACCCCTATCCTCACCAAATACATTTTGGGTTTTACTAAAGCTGGACTATAAATTCCATGAGGTAGTGTCTCTGTCCAGTTCACTTTTCACTACTGAAGTCTAGCATGTTATCAGGCAGAGGAGAGGGACAAGTAACTATTTACTGAATGGGGACATTAATGAATTTCTGATTGATCTCATAGTGCAGTAAACTCATAAAGACTTGACAATAATATTGTGGAACATTCTTTTGCTATTTTATTTTCATAAACTTTTTAATCTTGAATTAATTTCAACATATTTCATATCCAAAAAGTTATTATAAAAATTCTGTTTTCAAATTATTTGTAAAAAAAGTGCTAAAATAAAAGCATTCCCTATTTCAGTACTTCTCAAACTTCTAAACACATGAAGATAATCTTAAAAGCTTAATAAAATGCAGATTTCTGGGTTCTAACCCAGGAATCTAACCAGAGATTCTGAACTATAGTGCTGAAGCAGGCCAAAGCATCCTAGATGATTCTGCTGTAGGTGACATTATACCACACTCTAAGAATCACTGTCTTATTCCTTGATTTCAAATAGCTCAACACAAGTTTTCACTTACTTAGAGGCATGCTTTTCTCTGAGAATATGAAATCTTTGATATCCATTATATAAAAAAATTCTTGGTATACAGTAGGCATTTAGCTATTGATTTTATAAGCCACATAAATGATAGGTACTGTGAATTCTAAAATCAAAAATATTCTAGAAAAAAAAAAAAGAAATATATAGGATCATCAGAATCCAATTGAGGATCCAACTGAGGAAATATATAGGATCACAGAATCCACCCCAGAGTGTTGACCCCAAAGTACTTCATCATGCCTGGAGTAATCTGGGTAAGAAATTATACAACACAGATGGTAGCCTTTAGAAGTTTTCATGTTTTGTCTTTATCAATTTTATTTTCCTTAGTTTTTCTAATAAAAGTCCCCCTTCAGCTTGAGTTGGGAGAACCAGTTAATCAGATTGCCACCTAAGCTAATCAGCTTCAACCTAGGGAAGTTAAGGTGTTGAGGAGGCAAGTGATTATAGAGGATGCTGCTGCTGCTGCTGCTAAGTCAGTTCAGTCGTGTCCGACTCTGTGCGACCCCATAGATGGCAGCCCACCAGGCTCCCCTGTCCTGAGGATAGATATGTCTTAAGAATCAGACTGCCATGGGACTATACAATTCAGCTATTGTGGAGAACAGTTTGGTGGTATCTCAAAAAGTAAAATATAGAATTATCATGTGACTCAGCAATTATGATCCTCATTTTATATCCAAAAGAACTGAAAACAGGTTTTTAGAGAAATATTTGTACATCCTTGTTGATAGCAACACCATTCACAGTAGCCAAAAGGTAGAAACCACCCATCAGTAGATGAAGAGGTAAAGCAATTGCAGTTCATATATACAATGGAACATTATGCAGCCATAACAAGGAATGAAGTGCTGATACATGCTACAATATGGATGAATCTTGAAAACATTAATACTAAGTGAAAGAAGCCAGACACAAAAGGTCACATACTATATGATTCCATTTACATGAAGTATCCAGAAGAGGTAAATCTATGGTGATGGAAAGTGGACTGGTGCTGCAGAGGGAGATAGGGAGAAATTGATAGAACTCCTTAATGGGTGTGGGTTTCCTTTTGGGGTGATTAAAGTGTTTTGTACCAGATAGAGATGGTGGTTGAACAGCTCTGTGAATGCACTAATGCCATTGAATTATTTTAACATGGTAGTTTTATGTATGTGAATTTCACCTCAAAAACCTAAAGACTGTGCAATTGTGAGTACTGTTGTCTTCATGTTTTTTTTCCTAAATTTTATTGAAAGAGCATTACATGAATTACTCTACCCAAATTATTTCCAACAGATGCCCCATATCCTTTACACTGACTTTAAGAAAACTGTCCAGAAATGCATTAAGTAAAGACATCAGGAACTGTTGGGATGCAGTGACAGTCAATATTCAAAAATTCTTATGGTATTTGGAACTTGCCTTAGACCTTATCTTCTATCATCCTCCCTTCCTTTCACCCAGCTGTGGATTTACTCATCTGTATGCTGTTCCTGGAGCATACCAAGTTTATTCTCACTTCAAGGTCCTTAGTCTTGCTATTTCCTCTTCAAAGATATACTTTGCTCAGATATTCATGTGGTTTACTTCCTCACCTCTACTAGGTCTCTGCTTAAATATCATCCCCTCGGTGAGACCTTCCCTACCCCTGTTTTTACTGAAGAGTTGACTTACAATGCTATATTAGTTTCAGATGTACAACATGGTAATTTGATATTTTTTATAGCTTATACTCCATTTAAAGTTATCATGAAATATTAGCTATATTCCCTGTGCTGTACATTACATACTTATATCTTATTTACTTATATCTCTTAATTCCATTCCCTTTTCTTGACCTTTCCTCCACCCCTCTCTTCTGTATCTATGTTTGTTTCTGTTTTGTTATACTCATTTGTTTTATTTTTTAGATTCCATATATAAGTGAAAACATACAGTGTTTGTCCTCCTCTGTCTGAGCTACTTCACTAAACCTAATACCCTCCAAGTCCATCGAAGTTGCTGCAGATGGCAAGATTTCACTCTTTTTTTTAATGGCTGAGTAGTAGTCCATTGTGAGGTGGCAAGAATACACAGAAGAACTGTACAAAAGAGAGCTTCATGACCCAGATAATCACGATGGTGTGATCACTCACCTAGAGCCAGACATCCTGGAAGGTGAAGTCAAGTGGGCCTTAGAAAGCATCAC
>SJYT01067639.1:143141-214219 GCA_006410635.1 Cephalophus harveyi
ACTGGAGTGGGTTGCCATTTCCTCCTGCAAGGTTCTTCCCGACGCAGGGATTGAACCTGTGTCTCTTGTGTCTCCTGCATGGGGGGCGGATTCTTTACCACTGCACCATTTGCCGGAGAAGGCAATGGCATCCCACTCCAGTACTCTTGCCTGGAAACTCCCATGGATGGAGGAGCCTGGTGGGCTGCAGTCCATGGGGTCGCTGAGTCAGACACGACTGAGTGACTTCCCTTTCACTTTTCACTTTCATGCATTGGAGAAGGAAATGGCAACCCACTCCAGTGTTCTTGCCTGGAGAATCCCAGGGATGGCGGAGCCCAGTGGGCTGCCGTCTGTGGGGTCGCGCAGAGTCGGACACGACTGAGGCGACTTAGCAGCAGCAGCATGGCAAAACCAATACGGTATTGTAAAGAAAAATAAAGTAATAATTAAAAAAAAAAAAAAAAAGAAATCTGAGTGTGGAAGAATTGATGCTTTTGAACTGTGGTGTTGGAAAAGACTCTTGAGAGTCCCTTGGACTGCAAGGAGATCCAACCAGTCCATCCTAAAGGAGATCAGTCCTGGGTGTTCATTGTAAGGACTGATGGTGAGGCTGAAACTCCAATAGTTTGGCCACCTGATGCGAAGAGTTGACTCATTGGAAAAGACCCTGATGCTGGGAGGGATTGGGGGCAGGAGGAGAAGGGGACGACAGAGGATGAGATGGCTGGATGGCATCATTGACTCGATGCACACGAGTTTGGGTAAACTCTGGGAGTTGGTGATGGACAGGGAGCCCTGGCGTGCTGTGATTCATGGGGTCGCAAAGAGTCGGACACGACTGAGTGACTGAACTGAACTGAACTGAGTAGTCCAGTGTGTGTGTGTGTGTGTGTGTATACACACACCCCACATCTTCTTTATCCATTCATTTGTTAAAGGATACTTTAGGTTGCTTCTATAGTATGGCAACTGTACATAACACTGCTATGAACCTTGGAGTGCATATATAATTTCAAATTTGTATTTTCATTTTTCTTCAGATATATATCCTGGAATGGAATTGCTGGATCGTATGGTAGTTCTAATTTTAGTCTTTTGAGGAATCTCCTTGCTGTTTTCCATAGTGGCTGTTAACTACACTGTTTTAAACAGATCATTGTTATCTGGTTTCCCTAGTTTATTTTTTTTTCTTCACAGAATATATTATATTACTATTTAGCATTTATTCATTTATAATCATGCATTCCCTCTCCCTTTCTAGAATTATGCATTTAGCTTTATAAGAGAGTAGACATGACATCTGTCTTTACGATGCTGGATCTGCAGTGCCCAAAGCAGTGCCTGGCACATGGTAGGCTCTGATTAGCTCCTTGTTGAGTGAATGAAAGAACAAATGAATGGAGGTAACGCCACGATACTACCCAACCAGAAGAGGAAAGAACAACATTTGACATTTTTTTGTAGGACAACTAAAGAGTAAATAGACGTGATGGCTTCCATGAAGAGGACATAGGAATTCTATTGCACAAAGTGCACAGATCGTTAACACGGGACAGGAGCTGTTGCTTTCGTGAGGGCTAAGCAGAGCTCAGATAACCTGTGGGTGCTTCAGATAACAAGGTCCTGTGTGGCCCAGCACGGAAACTCGGAGTGTGGCTTTAGATCAGATCATGGAACCTGTTTGGTTCCTTTGGACTGAAATGCTCTATAAATTTTCTTCTTTTTTTTTTAAATGAAAGCTAGGGTAAAGACAAAAGTGTATACTTTGCTTAGCAACTTAGTTGACTAGAGCCTAACTGTTAGTGTATAAATAAAAAAGATGAAGTCAAAACAACAGGAAGCATGAATTAATAATGTTGAACTTATTAAAAAACTTTTCATGCTCTCACTTAGAATCACTTTTACATCATAGGTTCTGATAAGCTTTATGAAATGGATTCCAAGAATATGGAAGATTAGATAAATTTGAAGTTATGGAAATTAGCTACAAGAAAAAGTACTGAAGAACCTAATAGAAGAGTTAGATAGAAAAAGCATAAATTACTACAAAAAATAAATACACATTTATTATGGTGGAGGCAAATGATCTGACACATCACCATAGCTTCTAAGGCCTCCCTACATTATAACCCAATCAGTGGTCCATAAAAATGAATATGATAAGGTTGAAAAGGTTGTCCTATTGATTCCATAACTCATTAATTCAATATACATTCACTGAGTTCCTACTATATTTTATGTCCTATGTTAGTTGCTGGGATAATCAAATTAGACTTACCACTCAGTCATAGGAAGTTTTAATGAAAGGAAGAGTTAGATAGAAAAAGCATAAATTACTACAAAAAATAAATACACATTTATTATGGTGGAGGCAAATGATCTGACATATCACCATAGCTTCTAAGGCCTCCCTACATTATAACCCAATCAGTGGTCCATAAAAATGAATATGATAAGGTTGAAAAAGTTGTCCTATTGATTCCATAACTCATTAATTCAATATACATTCACTGAGTGCCTACTATATTTTATGTCCTATGTTAGTTGCTGGGATAATCAAATTAGACTTACCACTCAGTCATAGGAAGTTTTAAGGAAAAATGAGATAATATCTGAGAAAAGTCTTTAAAGTCCTAAACAATGTATAAAAATATTAATATTGTCTAAAATAAGTTTTCTGGGAAACGATTTATATTTTTAAAGCCAAATGACATTCGTGAACGACTTACAGATGAGTCAAGCAATTTCAGGCATCCTCTCATTTTTCTCAGCTCTAGCCCACAGGCTCTCTTATTGTCAGGGAAAAACTCTAAGCTTCTTCCGGCATCTGGGCCTTTGTTCTTGCTGTTCTTTCTCTCTTCCCCATATGGGCACATTTTGGATTCCCATTTCTTTTATGTCTCTGCTCAAATATGACTGTATTAAAGCAGCTTTCCCTGGCCATCCTTTTAAACTTTGCAGCATACCTGCACCCTGAGGCCCACGCTTTGCTGTCTCCTTTCCCCTCCACCATTTTCCACAGCACTGTCAGGCCTGCTATGCTGTACCATGTGTTTGCTTATTGTTGTCTACGCCCACTGAACATAAGGAACATGAGAGCAAGGACTTGGCCTGTATGAAGACGGCCCACTGCCTGATATGTAGTAGCTACTCATAAACATTTGTTGAATAAATAAGTGAATGAATGGATGCTCCTGAATTGAAATTTAGGGTAGTTTGAGCTGAAGCAGAAGTGCAATTCTTTAGCCAAAGTTGGAACTGAAGTTGAGAAAAAATTATTCGGACCAGTCCAGCTTCTTTGAAACAGCAGTAAAAGCAAAAAGAACAGAAGCTCTAAAGATAGAGAGAAAAGGACAGTTGTCTTGACCAGACCAGAAATAGAAATGGTCTAACATCTGACAAAGACTTCAAGCCAAGTCAAGCTACCAGGATGACTTCCTCTGAATTTCTGAAAATATTTTAATTGTGAGGCTATTCAGAAAAATAATAGTGTGGTTTCTGGAGGGAAGGTTCCTGGGCTTGAATCCCAACTCCAAGTACACTAAGTAATTTTTCACACTGGCAAGTGCCTTTCCTTAAGCCTCAATTTTCTTATTTCAAAAACACTGTGTTTCAATACTTATTTCATAGAGTTGTAAGCTTTGGATGATGTAATCTGTGTAAAAAGCACTGTCTGGAACATAAAAATCATGATAGAATTTTAATACTTTAACCTAAATCTAGAAAAAAAAAAAGACTTAAAATGATCACAAGAATGTTTAACTCTGGGGCTTTCCAGGTGGCGCTAGTGGTATAAAGAACCCGCCTGCCTATGCTGGAGAAATAAGAGACATGGGTTTGATCACTGGGTTGGGAAGATACCCTGGAGGAGGAAATGGCAACCCACATAAAGTGGTTTAAAATGGAAAAAATGATAGATATAAAATGGAATAAATTATCATAAAAATAAAAAAATGCACATTACTTTGGGTGCTAGTATTAGCTCTGTGTGGACTGTGCAGCAGTGGCCAGAGTGGCGGAAGCATATTACTACAACTGGAAAGGGGAAAGATCCAGAGATTCTTTCATGGAGGGGGTTCTGCATTCCTTCAGAGAGCAAGGAAGAGCAGGAAATATTTGGCAATCAAAACTTGACTAGAGAGTCCTCTGCCTGTGGCTGAACTAAGAATGCATCATAAATAATGAGAATCTCACAGGAGAATCACAGAATCTGAAGCTGGAAAATTTTTAAGAGATGGCCAAGCCTGGTATTTCTCAAACTGTTGCACTGAGGTCACTATCTTTGATCATGAGGATAAGCATATTACTGCTGAACCCTCATACCCTCAGGACTTTGCTCTATAGACTGACATGATTCCTACCAAAAAAAAAGAATAGTTTAAATTATTCATGTTAATTTATAAAGCCAAACCAAACCAAGAAAAATTAATTTTTAAATTAAATTTGAAAAATATAGTTCTATTCATATACATTACTTTAATTTTATTTTTCATAGCTGATCCAATCAGACCATTTCATAAAACTCTTCAAGTTCATAAAACTCTGGAATTTTGGCCCAGAATTATTTTATACTAAAGAAGCCTCTTTAAATACTGGAACTAGTTTACAAGACATCTGAAAGTTACTTATTTCTGATTAATTTACCTAAGAGAAGTATTTCCTTCCTTCCTTGATTTTTTTTTCCTTCTTTTTGAGTGAATAAAGTTATGAAAGGTTACAAGTTTCAAATAAATGATAAGATAAAAATCAGAAACAGTACCGGCAGATTTCAACATCTGTTTTTAGATTATTTGTTAATGAAAAAAATACTGGTTTGTTACTATTGCTCTCCCAGCCTTCCATGATTTCAAGCTTATCTTGTAAACTTGAAGTTCATTTATTCATCTGTTTGAATTAATTAAAAGCTAAAGAACCCACAGTCAATTAATGAAAAGTTAAACGGCCCATAACTACTGACTTTATATTCAATCCAAAGGCTCTAATAAGATGGGGCAATCCATTCCATTTTAGAATGAGCCTTTCAGTTGCTTGTAAACGTCTCAAAAAATGTCTTAAAGCAGAAGTAAACTTCAAATTAGATTTACTCTTAAAGTTTAACATACTCTTTAAAATATTCCCCATTCACTTTTTGTGAAATGTGGTATCAAACGCAGAAGTGCTCAATGCCCCACCAAGTCCTGCCACAACAGGGCTGTGCTGGGTATAAGGATGGAGGTGGAGGTAGTTTAGGTGGCTTCTTGTTCCTAATGGAAAAATAAAGGGTCCATGAGACAATGCCATGAGGGTCAGGCATCCCTTTGCCATAAATGCTCCATAGGCTGGAAGTACACAGTTGTTCCACTCGTTTGTATGAGTAGCAGGTGGTCTCTCCCATTGGTGCTCTAAACCTTTAACCCTTTGTGCCTTTTCCTCTAGGCACGGTCTTTCAACTATCAGAAGGGTGACATTTATCTCCATGATGGAGTTGGCTTGACATGTGCCTTCTTTGGCTAGATTTTCTTTCCTGGTTGTGATTCTGCGTCTACCCTTGTTTGCAAAGCTCATGTCTCACTCTTCATAGCTCAGGGTCAACAATGGGGGTCCTAGTTTCAAGAAGCCCTTCTTATTCTTGCATATATAATTTTTAATAAAAGGCTCTGTCATGGGCCTCTCCTGTGGAAAGAAAGTGGGAACCCACACCAGATGCTGATGTGTGACCGACGTGGGGGATTCACATACACAAAGGCAAAGCACAGAACACAGACTTGGGTGCTTTAGTCTTTGAAATTATTAAACAGAATATCTAAAGTCACATTTGTTTGACATTAAGACTTCAGACCATTCTTCTAATAATTAATCCTAGGCTTGATTTAAATTTTGAGTTATAATTGGTAGGTTGACTCTAAACTTGGGAGAGATTCATTATTTTCTTCTTTTTTCAGCTTTACTGAGGTTATTTATTCTATTTAGGTCATCAAATAGTTATTTGCTCTTGGTGACCAATTTCAGATGTAAATAAATAAGATAGATGGCCTTACTACCTCAGAAGGAGTCCAGGGCAACATCTCTTCAGTTCCCTAGTGGAAAATTTTTTCTTTATAAATATAATTTCACATAAAACTAAACTGAAAGTCTAGTCAATGATAGAATTGTCTAGAATCCAAAGGCTCTATATTACTGTCTGCAGTGACTTAAAAAAATCATATATATATATATATATCCCATTACTAAGGAAGAGAGAATTTACAAATCAAATTATTTAACTTGTTTCTGCAAGATTGATTAAAAATTTTCAAAAAGCTTTGAAACATGTTCTTTTTTTCCACAGAGCCTTCCAATATCATAAATTCCAAATAGGAGTTAAACTTGTCATTCCCTGAATCTATGAAAATCAGTTTGCTTAGATGAGGAGACCAGTTGTGACCTGTTTTTGTTTGTCTTATGTAAAAATCTCATCACAACATCATTAACTATCAGACGGTCAGCAACAGTCTGAACATGGAGGCTGTGAGTTCATGCGTGAACTCAACTGAGGCACAGCTGATGTGGCAAGGAAGTTCCTAACCACTTTGTTCTTTATCTCTCTGAAAATACAGATGAAAATATGCACAGCCTTCAGAGTGGGTTTTAGATCGGCCCTCTTTGCAAACACAAGGAGAATCTTTGTGTTAGTTTCCATGTAAACATTTCAGAGATTAATGAAGTTACACAAAGCTGACAAAAACTAAATTACAATTTCTTTGCTTTGTAAGTTTGTTACTGCAGCTCGTGTAAAACTAGCATTCTAGGAAACACTGTAAAATGCTGACGGGACTGAGGAGCAGATGCTTCTTCAGGTGCTGTGAGCAGCAGCAGGTAGAGCTGGGCACGCCCTGGCCATGCCCACCCTGAGTCAGCTGAGCACAGCAATGGCCGCCCAGTCGTTCAGATAATTTTGAGTTTCATATTTATTTGTACTCTCTGAATATTAGTTTGCTTGCCATTCACAATTAGATGCCCTAGGTTGTTCCTAGGAAATAAAACATTTTATTTTGACCATGGTTTTAGTCACTGCAGATAACCCTCAAAATCTGCTTTCATCAAATTCTGAATAGTATGATTTTGATAAGGCATGGTTTAAAACACTATTTCCAATTCTCCTATTGCTATTATTTTAATTCTCAATATTAAAAAAAAAAAATACTTAGCATTGGACCTCACCTAGATGACTCTCATTTCTGCAATTTGACTGGTAGTTTCACAGAAAACCCAAGTGGTGACTAAGGTTTTATTCTAGAAAGTTCCACTTACTTTCAACTTCACTTTAAACAAGGGTGGGAATTGAAACCAAAGAAAGAAAATAATGCAACATTCAAACTCTCCTCTACTATCCCTAGTATGGTGAGTTTCCTTATGTCTGACAACATCCCACAGGCTGTACCTGGGGACGCCCATCCTAGCTGAGAATGGTTAAGGTCAGTCTCCCCTGTGTTAAAATCTAACCTTCTAAATCCTCCCACACTAACATTTTTGTATTGGTATGAAAAGACAATGTGCTTTGTTAGTATGTTTACTTATTCACCTACACTCTCCCTGCATTCATATTCTCTCTATATACATATATCTGTATACACATATATACTGTTGTTGTTCAGTTGCTGAGTTGTGTCCCACTCTTTTTGTGACCCCATGGACTGTAGCCTGCCAGGATCCTCTGTCTATGGGGATCTTCAGGCAAGAATACTGGAGTGAGTTGCCATTTCCTCCTCCAGGAGACCTTCCTGACGCAGGGATTGAACCTGCATCTCCTGCATTGGCAGGTGGGCTCTTTACCACTGAGCCACCTAGAAAGCCCTGTATATATATATATATGTGGCTCAGAGGTTAAAGCGTCTGCCTGCAATGCGGGAGACCCGGGTTCGATCCCTGGGTCGGGAAGATCCCCTGGAGAAGGAAATGGCAACCCACTCCAGTATTCTTGCCTGGGAAATCCCATGGACCCAGGAGCCTGGTGGCCTACAGTCCACGGGGTTGCAAAGAGTCGGACACGACTGAGCGACTTCACATTCATTCATTCGTTCACATTCACGTTCACACATACACATATGTATATTACATACATAATATAGATGCAGTCTTTCTTGAGTATGAATTAGTCTTTCATTTTTGTATCACCAAAAAAGTATTTAAAATGGAAGAAGTTGAGACCAAACTGTTGAATGCGTAGCATTTATAAGTTCACTCTTTATATTACAGGGAATAGATTAAGGCTGGATATCCTGAGAGTTATGGTCTTAAAAGTGCTCTATTGTGACTTTCCACAAGCAAGAGTGGCTTTCACATTGATACAAACGTGATTTTCTGTCCTCAGGCCAAGCTGGTTTTTATGAAATTCCTGTGAAGCTGGCAGGAGGTGACTCATATACATAAATGCCTCTTTCAATCAGGAAGGTGTCAGAGGGCAGGTGGGTGGTGTCTGAGTGACTAAGTTTTAAGATGTTAGGGGTACTGAAAAAATTCTCCTCAAATGAGTTTCTACGGAGATGTACACGTGAGGCTCTGGATCATATGAATGAATCAAAGGAAAATGTTAAAAGATTTTTTATTACATTGTTTGAATCTCAATCTTTACTTCATAACTCAGTGCAAAGAGAAACTCACATATAATCTTAAACTACTCATAAATTAAAAGCAGCCCAGATTTTAAACAAGCTCTAGGAATGAGCTTTGATTCCAAGACACTCAAATTAAAATGCTAAGTGCATTGTATGAAAGGGACAGAGAAGTTATGGGTATGAAAAAGGTGTGAGAAAGTCACAGAAATGTTGAGCAGTAGCCACAGACTACATTAGAGGAGGAGTACATTCCTGAGAAAATAAGTGACTACTCATGGTAAAGCGTCTGCCTGCAATGCGGGAGACCTGGGTTCAACCCCTGGGTCAGGAAGATCTGGAGAAGGCACTGGCAGCCCACTCCAGTGGGCTCTTGCCTGGAAAATCCCATGGATGGAGGAGCCTGGTAGGCTACAGTCCATGGGGTCACAAAGAGTCGGACATGACTGAGCGACTTCACTTTCTTTTCACTCACTGTCTCATTCAAGTAAAATAAAACTTTCCTACAAATGGCAGTGGTATGGAACAGAAAAAAGTCTGTATTGAAATCCTTGAGAGGATATCAGGTAAACACGAAGTAACAAAACGGCCAAGTATCTAGGTGGTAGTCCATAATAGCTGACGTTCTCAGTAAATGCTCGGTGGAACAGATAAAAGCCAATACGGTAATTGAACTCCTAGGGAAAGCTGAACAGGCTGACAGTGAAATTCTTCATTTCATGGCTTTGTGTTCTGGTTTTCTCATAAGACCATGTTATACAGCTACTGTTTTTTTCCTCTAAAAGATTTAAAGGAGGCAGAACAACAACAACAACAACAACAAAAAAAAAAAAAAAAACAAGGGTAAATCACGTATGAAGTTGTTTTAATAGTAACCAAGAGTTACCTCTGTGAGCGAGGGTGGGGTCTGGATTCAACAATGGTAGCAATGAAATCGGAGAAGGCAATGGCACCCCACTCCAGTACTCTTGCCTGGAAAATCCCAAGGACGAAGGAGCCTGGTAGGCTGCAGTCCATGGGGTCGCTAAGAGTCGGACATGACTGAGCGACTTCACTTTTTTCACTTTTCACTTTCATGCATTGGAGAAGGAAGTGGCAACCCACTCCAGTGTTCTTGCCTGGAGAATCCCAGGGACGGGGGAGCCTGGTGGGCTGCCGTCTATGGGGTCGCACAGAGTTGGACACGACTGAAGCGACTTAGCAGCAGCAATGAAAGGCTGCAAAGGTTTTTTCATTCACTAATTCTGTGTGTTACGTTGGTTGACTGGCTTTCCCTATAGTATCAATTTATTATTTTCAGGGACTATATGATTACTTTCAATTATTGTACCAGAATAGTTTCTATTAGTACTTTTCCTGGTTCATGTATGTTTAAGATTATATATGAATTTTAAATATCCTCAGGCAGTTCTGGGACATTTGTCTGAACCCTTCTATCAGACATTAAAAAATTTTTATTTTGGAGTTTTCTTGATGTGGTGAATTTCTGAGAGAGCTAGAAGCATTATTTCAGAAAACTTCTGATTTGGTTCACTACTGTCAATAAAGATTTCAGGAAACACAGGATCTTAATTCTGCAGCAAATCTATAGCAAACCTTTATCTAGTGTTAGGAAGCAATCATTATTTTCCACAGCCTGACTTTTTCTGAGGTTCTTTAAAGAATGTATAATCGATTTTTTGAGCAGAGTTGCTAAGAAAGAAAATACCTTTGGAACTGTTAAAAAGGCATGTTTTTACCTTTGTTTGTTTTAGTGTAGCATTAGGAATCTATCTTCCAAAGTTAAAAGGATTTGTAGGATTTACCTGAATGAGGTTTTATTATTGTTATTATTATTGCAGGCTTATTATAATTTACTTTTATAATTTCTGTTTAATGGCTCTCAAAAAAGCCATCATACTACAGAAGTGGTCTTGCTTGCATTTCTCAAAGATGTCACTGTCATTAAGGTTCCTGAGAGAGATTTGAAAGCCACCAAAACCAGGACTCATATATTCAAAATGACTGAGAAAAACATGTTTATTGGACCTATGCATCTGGCAATAGGCTGTGGTACAAAAAGAGTCATTTAGGCCACAAGTATAGCTCAAACCTAGCAGGTTGTATATATTATTGTTCTAAAGATGGGCTTCACTTGTAGCTCAGTTGGTAAAGAATCTACCTGCAAAGCAGAAGACCCCAGTTTGATTCCTGGGTTGGGAAGATACCCTGGCAAAGGAAATGGCAACCCACTCCATTATTCTTGCCTGGAGAACCCCATGGACAAAGGAGCCCGGCAGGCAACAGTATATGGGGTCGCAAGAGTCAAACACGACTTAGTGACTAAACCACCAAAGATCGTTGAAGAAAGTAAGATTGGATGGTTAAAAATTAAAAAGGCACAGTCATACTAGTCAGACAGGGTTTGACTTCTGCTCTTCCATTTATAAACTGTATGACCTTGATAATAAATGAGTCTCAGTCTACACTTTTGTAAAATGATACCTTCTTTAAAAGATGATTTAAATGACACCTTCTATGAAGGCTGATTTAAATAATTCATGGAAGCACTAGATCAAATAATCGACCTAAAACACATAATAGGTCTCCAAAAATGTTACTTCCTTTTATCTCCACCTATTAGGGCTTCCCAGGTGGCACTAGTGGAAAAGAACCGGCCTGCCAGTGCAGGAGACACAAGAGAATGGGTTTGATCCCTGGGCCAGGAAGATCCCCAGGAGGAGGGCATGGCAACCCACACCAGTATTCTCACCTGGAGAATCCCATGGACAGAGGAGCCTGGCAGGCTACAGTCCACAGGGTTGCAAAGAGTCGGACATGACTAAAGTGATTTAGCACACACACGTGGATTCCTGATACATGCTTCAATAGCAACAAAAAGCAAAACAGCACCCCAAGGTACATTTGGCAATGGGCTCAGTGGTGTTGGTTTAGTGAGTGAGGTGTTTTAATGCTTCTCTTTAAGCTGCACTTGTAGTCAGTTCTAATGAAAGCTAATATTTATTGAGCAATGGGTACTTAATGTTTACTAGGCTCTGTGCTAAAGATGGACAATCTCATTTCACTTATTCAGCAACTTGTTGTTGGATTATCTTCAGTTCAGTTCAGTTCAGTTCAGTCGCTCAGTCGTGTCCGACTCTGTGACCCCATGAATCGCAGCACGCCAGGCCTCCCTGTTCATCACCATCTCCCGGAGTTCACTCAGACTCGCGTCCATCAAGTCAGTGATGCCATCCAGCCATCTCATCCTCGGTCGTCCCCTTCTCGTCCTGCCCCCAATCCCTCTCAGCATCAGAGTCTTTTCCAATGAGTCAACTCTTCGCATGAGGTGGCCAAAGTATTGGAGTTTGAGCTTTAGCATCATTCCTTCCAAAGAAATCCCAGAGCTGATCTCCTTCAGAATGGACTAGTTGGATCTCCTTGCAGTCCAAGGGACTCTCAAGAGTCTTCTCCAACACCACAGTTCAAAAGCATTATCTTACTTAATCTATTCAAAAAATAGATAATATTACTTAATTCATTATACATAAAAGGAAATTGAAGCACACAGAGGTTAAGCAAATTAAGCAGAAATTAAAAACTGCAGTTTTAACTCAGTTAAAAAAAATGCATGAGATATTCCTTTGCAAGAGTTGACTTATGTGATTTGGGGATTCAGTTCAGTCACTCAGTTGTGTCCAACTCTTTTCGACCCCATGAACTACAGCACGCCAGGCCTCGCTGTCCATCACCAACCCCTGGAGCCTACCCAAACTCATGTCCATTGAGTCGGTGATGCCATCCAACCATCTCATCCTCTGTTGTCCTCTTCTCCTCCAGCCCTCAATCTTTCCCAGCATCAGTCTTTTCAAATGAGTCAGCTCTTCGCATCAGGTGACCAAAGTATTGGAGTTTCAGCTTCAGCATCAGTCCTTCCAATGAACACCCAGGACTTATCTCCTTTAGGATGGACTGGTTGGATCTCCTTGCAGTCCAGAGGACTCTCAAGAGTCTTCTCCAACACCACAGTTCAAAAGCATCAATTCTTCCACACTCAGCTTTCTTTATAGTCCAACTCTCACATCCATACGTGACCTTTGGAAAAACCATAGCCTTGACTAGACGGACCTTTATTGACAAAGAAATGTCTTTGCTTTTTACTATGCTGTCTAGGTTGGTCATATCTTTCCTTCCAAGGAGTAAGCGTCTTTTAATTTCATGGCTGCAATCACCATCTGCAGTAATTTTGGAGTCCCCAAAATTAAAGTCAGCCACGGTTTCCACTGTTTCCCCATCTATTTGCCATGAAGTGATGGGACCAGATGCCATGTTTTCTAAATGTTGAGTTTTAAGCCAACTTTTTCATTCTCCTCTTTCACTTTCATCAAGAGGGTCTTTAGTTCTTCTTCGCTTTCTGCCATAAGGGTGGTGTCATCTGTATATCTGAGGTTATTGATATTTCTCTCGGCAATCTTGATTTCAGCTACGCTTCATCCAGCCCAGCATTTCTCATGATGTACTCTGCATATAAGTTAAATAAGCAGGGTGACAGTATACAGCCTTGACGTACTCCTTTCCCAATTCGGAACCAGTCTGTTGTTCCATGTCCAGTTCTAACTGTTGCTTCCTGACCTGCACATATAGGTTTCTCAAGAGGCAGGTCAGGTGGTCTGGTATTCCTATCTCTTTCAGAATTTTCCACACAGTTTATTGTGACCCACACAGTCAAAGGCTTTGGCATAGTCAATAAAGCAGAAATAGATGTCTTTCTGGTACTCCCTTGCCTTTTCAGTGATCCAGCGGATGTTGACAATTTGATCTCTGGTTCCTCTACCTTTTCTAAAACCAGCTTGAACATCTGGAAGTTCACGGTTCATATATTGCTGAAGCCTGGCTTGGAGAATTTTGAGCATTACTTTATTAGCGTGTGAGATGAGTGCAATTGTGCAGTAGTTTGAGCAGTTGGATCTCCTTGCAGTCCAAGGGACTCTCAAGAGTCTTCTCCAACACCACAGTTCAAAAGCATTATCTTACTTAATCTATTCAAAAAATAGATAATATTACTTAATTCATTATACATAAAAGGAAATTGAAGCACACAGAGGTTAAGCAAATTAAGCAGAAATTAAAAACTGCAGTTTTAACTCAGTTAAAAAAAATGCATGAGATATTCCTTTGCAAGAGTTGACTTATGTGATTTGGGGATTCAGTTCAGTCACTCAGTTGTGTCCAACTCTTTTCGACCCCATGAACTACAGCACGCCAGGCCTCGCTGTCCATCACCAACCCCTGGAGCCTACCCAAACTCATGTCCATTGAGTCGGTGATGCCATCCAACCATCTCATCCTCTGTTGTCCTCTTCTCCTCCAGCCCTCAATCTTTCCCAGCATCAGTCTTTTCAAATGAGTCAGCTCTTCGCATCAGGTGACCAAAGTATTGGAGTTTCAGCTTCAGCATCAGTCCTTCCAATGAACACCCAGGACTTATCTCCTTTAGGATGGACTGGTTGGATCTCCTTGCAGTCCAGAGGACTCTCAAGAGTCTTCTCCAACACCACAGTTCAAAAGCATCAATTCTTCCACACTCAGCTTTCTTTATAGTCCAACTCTCACATCCATACGTGACCTTTGGAAAAACCATAGCCTTGACTAGACGGACCTTTATTGACAAAGAAATGTCTTTGCTTTTTACTATGCTGTCTAGGTTGGTCATATCTTTCCTTCCAAGGAGTAAGCGTCTTTTAATTTCATGGCTGCAATCACCATCTGCAGTAATTTTGGAGTCCCCAAAATTAAAGTCAGCCACGGTTTCCACTGTTTCCCCATCTATTTGCCATGAAGTGATGGGACCAGATGCCATGTTTTCTAAATGTTGAGTTTTAAGCCAACTTTTTCATTCTCCTCTTTCACTTTCATCAAGAGGGTCTTTAGTTCTTCTTCGCTTTCTGCCATAAGGGTGGTGTCATCTGTATATCTGAGGTTATTGATATTTCTCTCGGCAATCTTGATTTCAGCTACGCTTCATCCAGCCCAGCATTTCTCATGATGTACTCTGCATATAAGTTAAATAAGCAGGGTGACAGTATACAGCCTTGACGTACTCCTTTCCCAATTCGGAACCAGTCTGTTGTTCCATGTCCAGTTCTAACTGTTGCTTCCTGACCTGCACATATAGGTTTCTCAAGAGGCAGGTCAGGTGGTCTGGTATTCCTATCTCTTTCAGAATTTTCCACACAGTTTATTGTGACCCACACAGTCAAAGGCTTTGGCATAGTCAATAAAGCAGAAATAGATGTCTTTCTGGTACTCCCTTGCCTTTTCAGTGATCCAGCGGATGTTGACAATTTGATCTCTGGTTCCTCTACCTTTTCTAAAACCAGCTTGAACATCTGGAAGTTCACGGTTCATATATTGCTGAAGCCTGGCTTGGAGAATTTTGAGCATTACTTTATTAGCGTGTGAGATGAGTGCAATTGTGCAGTAGTTTGAGCATTCTTTGGCATTGCCTCTCTTTGGGATTGGAATGAAAACTGACCTTTTCCAGTCCTGTGGCCACTGCTGAGTTTTCCAAATGTGCTGGCATATTGCGTGCAGCACTTTCACAGCATTATCTTTCAAGATTTGAAATAGCTCAACTGGAATTCCATCACCTCCACTAGCTTTGTTCGTAGTGATGCTTCCTAAGGCCCACTTGACTTCTTCCTAAGGCCCATTTGATTTGGGGATTACATGTTCATAGAACTAAATCCATGTTAACTTTAAAATCATGTATTGAAAACGCTAATAAAATGTAACACAGGTCCATGAAGAAAAAGCTTTGGTGGTGTTGGAAGATAATTCTGTGTGCTATTCTTGCATGCCTGCGTGAGCAGAGGCACTGACTATCTTCACTTGGAACTGTCTTTACAAGGATGTTTATAGAACAGACAGTCTTGCAAGGCAGAGAGTACCTTCCTTCAGAGCAAAGGGCAAGATGCCTACTCTCCAGTATAAACAAGACCATGTCTATCCTTGGGGCAAAGGTCACTCAGGATTACCACCCATTATAAAAGATTTGGATTCCTTGACCATAGGATTCCTCTCCTGTAATGCAATCCGCTGCACGTGCGGGTATCGATCTAGACTTGTGCACGGCACCCTACAGGGCCGGGGACTTGGGGAAGCAGCACACATGCGAATACTCTGGCTGCTGCCATTGCTGTGGGAAATGGAACACTTTCTCTCTGCCTCAGGAGGCTTGCACCTTCTGATAGCATCCACCAAACTGTGGCGGGTGGACTGTTAGCTTGTAAACAGGATGAAATCTCAGACCCTTCCCAGTTCTTAACAAGTGGAAAAAGGAGAACTGTAAACATGCAAGGACAGGAAAAGTTCCAGTCTATTTAAGATACTATTAACAGCAACTGCACAAGGATGTATGTGGGAAAATAACCATCCCCAAAGGCTGCGTTTTGGAACAAACCAGAGCAGCTTTGGTACAGGAATTTGTGTGTGTGCATAGAGAAAAATAGGATAGGGCAAAGCAAACATATTGCTTGAAACCATGGTATACTAATAAATATACATGACAGTAAACAGCTTTCTAAAGACAGGTACACTGTGCTGCACATGATTTATATGTTTGCTCCTGGCTTAAAAATGAGCACCAGTACTAGATTCACAAAAGCTGCTAAATTCTTCTGATGTTCAAAGCTGCAGGAAACAGTTTCATATCTATAGTCTCAAGAAGCCAGCAGGCTGGTTTGTAGCTTTATGCAAGTATTTTATCTGGCAAATTGAGTGGAGAAAGAGGGGGGAATTACCATGAATTATAATTCAAAGTTAATAAAATATACCTGGCAACAGTAAGTAAGAAAAACACAATAGCTTAATGGTGATATGGCAAAGAGGCTTTTTTTTCACTTCAATTTTACTTCATTAACACAGTTCATCCTCTGAGGGGCAGGGAATAATGAGACCATATCAGCCCTGGCTTCTGGATCCTGCTAATTCTGTTTAAAAGCAGCAAACAACCTGATTTGAACATGGCTAGAAGACTGAATAGACATTTTTCCAAAGAAGAAATGCAGATGGCCAACAGGCACATGAAAAGATGCTCAACATTGCTAATTATCAGGGTGATGCAAATCAAGGCCACAATGAGATATCACCTCACACTTATCAGAATGGCTATCATCTAAATGAATATAAATAATAAATGTTGGTGAGGATGTGGATAAAAGAGAACCCTTGGACACTGCTGGTGGGAATGTAAACTGGTGGAGCTACTATGGAAAACAGTATGGAGGTTTCTCAAAATACTAAGAACTACCCTATGACCCTGGAGAAGGAAATGGCAACCCACTCCAGTATTCTTGCCTGGAGAATCCCGTGGACGGAGGAGCCTGGTAGGCTACAGTCCACGGGGTTGCAAAGAGTTGGACACGACTGAGCGACTTTACCACCACCCTATGACCCAGAAATTCCTCTCCTAGGTATATATATCTGAAAAAAATATACTAATTCTAAAAGATATATGTGCCCCAATGCTTACAGCAGCATTATTTACAATTGCCAAGATATGGAAGAAACCTGCGTTCATCAACAGATGAATGGATAAAGATGTGGTACATATATACAATGGAATACTACTCAGCCATGAAAAGAATGAAAATTTGCCATTTGCATCAACATGGAAGGACTTGGAGGACATTATGCTAAGTGAAATAAGTCAGACAGAGAAAAACAAATAAGTTATATCACCACATACATGGAATCTAAAAGTAAAACAAACTAGTGACTAAAACAAAAAAGAAGCAGAGTCACAGATACAGAGAACCAATTAGTGGTTACCAGTGGGAAAGGGGGAGGGGCAATATAGCAGTAGGGATTAAGAGGTACAAACTATTATGTACAAAATAAGCTGCAAGAATATATTGTACAATATGGGGAATATAGCCAACATTTTATGATAACTATAAATGAAGTATAACCTTAAAAAAAACTGTGAATCACTCTATTGTATACCTGTAACTTACACAATATTATACATCAATAAAAAACCCAAACCAAAGCTTCCCTAGTGGCTCAGATGCTAAAGAATCTGCCTGCCATGCAGGAGACCCAGGTTAGATCCCTGGGTTGGGAAGATGCCCTGGAGAAGGGAATGGCAACCTATTCCAGTATTCTTGCCTGGAGAACTCCATGGACAGAAAAGCCTGGTGGCTACAGGCCATGAGGTCACAAAAGTCAGACATGACTGAGTGACTAACACTGTCACTTTCACACCTCAGTTAAAAAAAAAACAAACTGAAACAAAAGAGAAAAAGGAACAAATTACTGGCCAGCACAGAAGATGCTGAGCCACTCAGAAGGCAGTTCAAGATGGCCACAGAGTAAGACCGTGAACTCACCTCCTCCCAGATACGCCAAGTCTACAGCTACGTATAGAACAATTCCCGCTGAAAAAGACCCGAAAACTAGCTGACCTGCTCCTCCACTAAAAAGGATAAGAGAGCCATGCTGGTGTGGGTAGGAGAGGGAGAGATACAATCTCTGCAAATGTGTCTCCTGTCCACCCAGTGCAGCCAACCATGGTTGGGAGGTTAGCTCACAAAAATGGCACTTCTCCTGAGGAGTGAGGTTGGTGTCCCACGTCAGTCACCTCAACCCTTGGGACCTGCACTGGAGAGACAAGCCCCCCGAACACCGGGCTTTTAAAGAAAGCTGTGGTACATATACACAATGGAGTATTACTCAGCCATCAAAACGAATTCATTTGAATCTGTTCTAATGAGATGGATGAAACTGGAACCTATTATACAGAGTGAAGTAAGCCAGAAAGAAAAACACCAATACAGTATACTGACACATATATATGGAATTTAAAAAGATGGCAATGATGACCCTGTATGCGAGACAGCAAAAGAGACACAGATGTATAGAATGGACTTTTGGACTCTGTGGGAGAGGGAGAGGGTGGGATGATTTGGGAGAATGGCATTGAAACATGTATACTATCATGTAAGAATGAAGCACCAGCCTATGTTCGATACAGGATACAGGATGCTCGGGGCTGGTACACGGGGATGATCCAGAGAGAGGAAATGGGGTGGGATGCGGGAGGGGGATTCAGGATTGGGATCTCATATACACCCATGGTGGATTCATGTCAATGTATGGCAAAACCAATATGGTAATGTAAAGTAAAATAAAGTAAAAATTAAAAAAAAAAAAAAAACAAAAAACCAACAAGGTTTGTGTCCTGGAGGCCCAAAGAGCTATGAGGAACTGAAATTCTGCTGTTAAAGTGCTTATGCACAGATTCACTAACTCCAGGACTCAGTGCAAAAGCAGCAGTTTGAAAAGCACCTAGGTCACATGTGAAGGAGATTCAGTGCACTTCTGAGTATTTAACTGAAGAAAACAAACTAATTTGAAGAGAAATATGCACTCCTCTGTTCACTGTAGCATTATTTACAATAGCCAATTATGTAAACGACCTAAGTGTCCATTGATGTATGAATGGGTAAAGAAGATGTTTTCACACACACACACACACACACACACACACACACTGGAATACTACTCAGCCATAAAAAGAAAACACGGATGGACCTTGAAGGTTTTGTGCTAAGTGAGATAAGTAAGACGGGGAAAGACAAACGATGGATGATTTCACTTACATGTGGGATCTGAAAAACAAAACAGATGAACAAACAAAACTCACAGATACAGAGAACAGACTGGTGGTTGCCAAGGGGAAGATGGATTGCTGGGGGGTGGTGGGGAACATGTGTGAAGGGGATCAAAAGTCGCAAATTTCTAACTATTAAATAAATCATGGGAATATAGTGTACAGCATGGTGACTACAGCCAAAATATATTGAATATTTGAATGTTGTTAAGAGACTAAATCTTGAAAGTTCTCATCATAAGAAAAAAAATCTGCAGCTTTTTATGGATAAAGATGATAACTAGACTAGTTCTGGTGATCATTTTGCAGTGTATACAAATATTTAGGTGTACATTATGTTGTACACCTAAAATATAGTGTTACATATCAATTATACTGCAATGTTAAAAAATTTACACTTGCAGTAATTAAAATGACCATTCCACCTGAGGCAGTCTGCAGATTTAACACAATCGCTATTAAATTACTGATGGAATTTTTCACAGAATTAGAACAAAACTTTTTAATTTATATAGAAATACAAAAGACCCTGAATAGCCAAAACAATCTTGAGAAAGAAGAACAGAGACAGAGGAACCATGCTCCTTGACTTCAGACTATATTACAAAGCTACAGTAATTAGAACAGTTTGGCACTGGCACAAAGACCAACATATGGATCAATCCAACAGGATAGAAAGCCCAGAAATAAACCCATGCACCATGGTCAGT
The DNA here is from genome assembly GCA_006410635.1 of Cephalophus harveyi. Classification (NCBI taxonomy): domain Eukaryota; kingdom Metazoa; phylum Chordata; class Mammalia; order Artiodactyla; family Bovidae; genus Cephalophus; species Cephalophus harveyi. The sequence continues at coordinate 163,058 of SJYT01067639.1, forward strand.
TAATCTATAACAAAGGAGGTAAGAAAACACAATAAAGAAAAGACTTTCTCTTCAATAAGTGCTGCTGGGAAGACTGCACAGCTACATGTAAAAGAATAAAATTAGAACATATTCTAATAAATTTACAAAAGTAAACTCAAAATGGATTAAAGACTAAATGTAAGATAAAATTCCTAGAGGAAAACATAGGCAGAATACCCTTGGGCTTCCTTGGTGGTCCAGTGGTTAAGAATCCACCCTGAAAGGCAAGGTACACCAGTTTGATCCCGTCCAGGAAGACCCACATGCCATGGAGCAACTAAGCTCATGTGTCACAATTACCAAGCCTGTGCTCTAGAGCCCATGAGCCACAACTCCTGAGCCCATATACTGCAGCAACTGAAGCCCACGCATCCAGCTTCCCTGCTCTGCAACACGGGAGGCCACTGCAGAGAGAACCCCGGGCACCTCAGCCGGAGAGCAGTCCTCGCTTGCCACCGCTGGAGAAAGCCCGCGTGCAGCAACAAAGCCACACCACGGCTGAAGCAAACAAACAAACCTTCACAAAAGAATGCCCTCTGACATATTATAAACTGCAGAAATATTCTTTTTGGATATATCTCCTAGAGTAATGAACAAAAATAAATACATGAGGGCCTTCCTTGGTGGTACAGTGGATAAGAATCTGCCCTCCAATCGCAAGGGACAGGGGTGTGATCCCTAGTCCCAGAAGATCCCACAAGCTGCAGGTAGCTATAGTCCATGAGCCACAACTTCTGAGCCCACGTGCTGCAGCTCCTGAAGCCTGTCTGCCTGGAGCCTGTGCATGGAAACGAAGAGTAGCCCCCACTCACTGCAACCAGAGGAAGCCCATGCACAGCAGGGAAGACCCCGTGCAACCAAAAATAAATAAATAAATACATAAACTAACTTAAGAATAAACAAATGGAACCTAATTAAACTCAAAAACGTCTGCACATTAAAGAAAATCATCAAGAAAATGAAAAGACACCCTACAGTCTGGGAGAAAGAAAATATTTGTAAACGATGCGAGTGACAAGGAGTTGATCTCCCAAAATATACAAAGAGCTTGTACAGCTTAATATAAAAAACCCAAACAATCCAATCAAAAAATGTGCAGAGGACCTAAATAGACATTTCTCCAAAGAAGACATACCAATAGGCACATGAAAAGATGCTCAATATTGCTAATTATTGGAGAAATGCAAACAAATCTACAATGAGGTATCACTTCACACTTGTTAGAGTGGCCATCATCAAAATGTCTACAGATAATAAATGCTGGAGAGTGTGTAGAGGAAAAAAAAAAACCTTTCTACACTACCGGTGGGAATGTAAATTGGTATAGCCACTATGGAAAACACTTAGGAGGTTCCTTTAAAAATTAAAAATAGGGCTACCACATGACCCTGCAGTCCCACTCCTGGGCATATATCCAGACAAAGCTATAATTCTAAAAGATACATGCACCCAAATGTTCATAGCAGCACTGTTTACAATAGCCGATACATGGAAGCAACCTAAATATCTATCGACAGATGAGTGGGTGAAGAAGACATGGTATTAATATTAGCCATGAAAAAGAATGAAATAATGCCATTTGCAGCAACATGGTTGGACCTAGAGATTATCATACTAAGAAAATCAGACAGCGAAAGACAAATATCATGTGATATCACTTATATGTGGAATCTAAAAAGATGGTACAAATGAAATTTATTTACAAAACAGAAATGGACTCACAGATATGGAGGGCAGGCTTGTAGTTATCAAAGGGTACAGTGGAAGGAGGGAGAGCTGGTTGGGGAGTTTGGGATTGGCATATGCTTAGTGCTGTACATGCGTGGGCGAGCAGCAGGGGCGTGCTCTGTAGCACAGGGAGCTATGCTCAGGGTTTTGTGGTAGCCTATAATGGAAAAGAACAAAAGACAAGAACATCACAAATTACTATACATGTAACAAGTCTCACCTGTTACATATGAAAGATCCTGTCTTATACATTTTAATTTAAAAATGAGTAAATTTATTTATGTAAAACTAAACAGCGTATTTTTATAACTCAATGTACTTTTATATCTACAGATAATATACAATCTACAATTTGGATACATAATTTAAAAAATAAACCAAATTTTGTATGTATAATGAATGCATAAGTGCAAAAAACTTTCCATAAGGATTTTTACTATATATATATATATATATATATATGGCACACTATAATTTGTAGGAGAGAAAAGGAAGTCAACATGTGAGTGTGCAAAGTATAGTATCATTTAGACTTCTTCAAACTTTATGATGTAGGTATTATCATCACCCCTACTTTAAAGATAAGGAGACTGGGGTTCAGACTGGTTGAGTCACTTGTTCAGGTCTCACAACTTGCATAGATCTGAGATTTGAGCACAAATTTGCTTTAGTCCAGAACCTCATTATCTTTACACTTTAAATCTCTTCCTTGTGCAATAGAGAGAGATAAGAATCTAGGCCGACACATAAATTTACCTGCTTAGAACCTGTTTTTTTCCAAAAGAGTCATTTTTTTTTCCAACAAAACACTTTCAACTGATGTTCTTCCTCAGAGAAAAATAATTCATGTCTTTAGTAACTAGTCATTCATATGGTAACATGGAAAAGATAAATTATTCATTATAATTCTTTAAATACCCTGATATCCAATGGGCATTTATTGAGAGAGCCCATGTGTATTACTCTGTATATTAGGGACAGAGAATAACATAAAAAAAGGATGCTATATAATTTGACTGTGAGGATCTGATAGAAAAGTATATCTGTGAATATGAAATGGAGGACAGTTTGTGATCCAGAACTTCAAGTGAAATTTTTATAAATTAATTTAGGAAAAAGATGTATCTAAAAATAACAAATGAGATAATTCTTTCAGGCTCTCCGCCATCTCTCTGATATCTAAGTTTATCGAGCCATGACCTTAAAGGTAAAGCACCTCAGGGCCGGTCCTGTTTTATTCTCTTCACTACTGTCTTCTCCCAGGTGATGTCATCCAGTGCCAGGACTTGAAATGCCATCAATATGTTAATGTGTTCTCGATTTATATCTTTGCACATGACTTCTCCCTAAACTCTAAGCTTGCATGCTCAACTGCCTGCACATCTCCACTTGGACATCTAAAAAATGTTAAAAACAAGTCCAAAAGAACTCTTGATTTTTCTCCCTTATGTTGTTGTTCAGCTGCTAAGTAGTATCCAACTCTTTCTGACCGCATGAACTGCAGCATGCTAGGCTTCCCTGTCCTTCATTGTCTCCCGGAGCTTGCTCAAACTCATGTCCATTGAGTCAGTGATGCCATCCAACCATCTCATCCTCTGTTGCTCCCTTCTCCTCTTGCCCTCAATCTTTCTCAGCATCAGGGTCTTTTAACAGATAGGCACTGCCCTAAGTACTTTACATGTACTTAATTATTTAATCCTAGGGTATACCTATGAGATAGGTGTATGATGGGTCTAATTTTACCCAAAAGGAAACTGAGGCACAGAGGCTAATACATAAATTGGCCAAAGCTAGTAGCTGATGAAGATGAGAGCCCGGCTTAGCCTGGGTCCACAGTGCATGCTCCTCCAGCCAGTGCAGGATACTCCTTTTCCCTCCATGGTCTCCAACTCAGGGTACATACCACTGTCAGGACAAACATCTTAGGACTGATCCTTGGTTTCACCCTTTCTTGAAGGTCCCTACATAATGTCCATCAGCAGACTAATTAATATCTCCAAACTAGACCCCCAAACTGCTGTCTTCTGACGGTGACCCACCTGGCCAGCAAAGGCCACCTACCTGGGTTCTCACCTTGGTTTTTCTACAGTCCGTTCTCCATGTGACAGCCAGCATGATTTTTTTTTTTAAACTAAATTTGACCCTATTACTGCCATGCCAAAGATCTCCAATAGTTGCTCCCTGAAATTAGAATAAAATTCAAATTCCTCTCGAGGAGAAAGGCAAGGGCCTGTTTTCCTGAACTAACCTCACTGCAGGCTCCTTCATGGCCACTGGGCTCCACTCTCACTAACCTCCCTTTTGTCCCTTCCTTTTCTCCTTCTCTTCCATTTCTGACCATATGCAGCTGGTTCCATAGCATNAATTCAAATTCTTCTCGAGGAGAAAGGCAAGGGCCTGTTTTCCTGAACTAACCTCACTGCAGGCTCCTTCATGGCCACTGGGCTCCACTCTCACTAACCTCCCTTTTGTCCCTTCCTTTTCTCCTTCTCTTCCATTTCTGACCATATGCAGCTGGTTCCATAGCATCTTTCTGCATGGGACTCTCTTACCCTAGGTCTTTGTATTCATTCCTTTCTCCAGTCTCAGGTCAAATATCACACCAGAGAAGATTTTTTTATCTAGTTTCTCCCAAATCAGAACTCTCCTTGTGGACTATAATTGGACTATAAAGAAAGCTGAGCACCAAAGAATCGATGCTTTTGAAGTGTGGTGTTGGAGAAGACTCTTGAGAGTCCCTTGGACTGCAAGGAGATCCAACCAGTCCATCCTAAAGGAAATCAGTCCCGAATATTCATTGGAAGGACTGATGCTGAAGCTGAAACTCCAATACTCTGGCCGCTTTTTGCGAAGAACTGACTCATTTGAAAAGACCCTGATGCTGGAAAAGATTGAGGGCAGGAGGAGAAGGGGATGACAGAGGATGAGATGGTTGGATGGCATCACTGGCTCGATGGACATGAGTTTGAGTAAACTCTGGGAGTTGGTGATGGACAGGGAGGCCTGGTGTGCTGCACTCCATGGGGTTGCAAAGGGTTGGACACGACTGAGTGACTGAACTGAACTGAACTCCTTGGAACTGCATGGACTGTAGCCTGTCAGGCTCCTCTGTCCATGGAATTTTCCAGGCAAGAACACTGTAGTGGGTTGCCAGTTTCTTCTCCAGGGGATCTTCCCGACCCAGGGATTGAACCTGTGTTTTTAATATCTCCTGCATTAGCGGGTGGATTCTTTACCACTAGCACCACCTTGGAAGGCCCTCTGCTCATCCTACTTCATATAATTATTCTGTTCCAATCAGTTCATGATGGGCTTCCCATAGTAATGTTTAAAAAAAAAAAATCTCACATAGTTACCTAGCAGAAGCCTTGGCAATGCTTAAATCTAACACTCTCATCTCAGAGAACAAAACAAACCTAGAGATAATGGTTTATAATTTATAAATTTCTTTCACATTATAGGTTTACCACATCCTCACAAAGGCTCTCTGACAAAGCTGGTACAGTTATTTTCATTATCATCCTTACATGGGTGGGAAGAATGAGGCTCTGAGTGGTTACATACACGTCAGTGAGCTTGTCGTTGCAGGAGTAGCGTGAGGTGCTGAGACTTGGTATCTTTTGAAAGAGGCTCCTTGAGCTTTGTCTCTCTGATCCTAATGAAAGCCTCAGTTTAATCTGTGAGAATTTTCATGAGGTTTTCTTGGATGATGCATATGTGTAGTTTATATACTAAGTATTCGCTAGGTCATGTCTGACTCTTGCAACCTTATGGACTGTAGCTCACCGGGCTCCTCTATCCATAGGATTTTCCAGGAAAGAATACTGGAGTGGGTTGCCATTTCCTTCTCCAGGGGACCTTCCCCACCAGGGATGGAACCCAGGGCTCCTGCACTGAGGCAGATTCTTTATTGACTGAGCTACCAGGGAAGCCCTTACCAAGTGGAAAACATAGTATTCTATTTATGAGAATGTGAAATATAAGGAAACATAATAACTAGTTGGAGAGATCTATAAATATAAGGAAAGTAAGTCCTCCCTTTAATTACATGAATGAATGAAAGTAATTTACGATATGTCAGACTGGGGAGAAAAGGGAGAGATCATCACTGATATCTTTTTCTTTGCAAAGAGACAGCATCCTACAGATCAATAACAAAAGCACCGTAATGGAAAAATAGACAAAAGGCAATTCCCCAAAGAGAAATACAAATGGGCAATAAACACATGAAAGTGAAAAGTGAAGTGAAAGTTGCTCAGTACTGTCTGACTCTTTGCGACCCATGGTCTATACAGTCCATGGAATTCTCCAGGCCAGAGTACTGGAGCGGGTAGCCTTTCCCTTCTCCAGGGGATCTTCCCAACCCAGGGATCAAACCCAGGTCTCCCGCACTGCAGGCAGATGTAAACATATGTGACCATGGTAATTTGCTCTCACAACTAAATAAAGATAAAATTTTAAAAATTAATGAAAAATTTTTTTACCTTTTGAATTTTTAAACATTAAAGTATGACTAAATTCAGTCTCTAGTGGGAATTAGGGGAAACTTTTTTCCTGTCTTTTCTCTTTATAGTTTTCTACAGTGTTTAATTGCTTTTATTACAAAGTACATGTATTATCTATATATTTGAAAACAAAATTGAATTTCGTTTTAGACAAAATGAACAAACAAGCGTAGCCCACTCTAACTGTAGCTTTTTAGAGACAAACGTTTAAAGCTTTCTAAGATAAAATTCTTTTCCTCATTCAAAAATATTCCCCTTTTGAATGATTTTTAAAATCATCTGGTGGGGTACCTCTAGCCCACCCATACTTTTCAGCCCAAACCTTTGTGATTTCTTTGATTTTTGTATTATAAGCACATTCACTTAGACTTGAAACACAAAGAATACATCCCACTCATGTATCCCCACCTGCTTCCTTTCTTTGGTCCTTTGTTCCTCTCATTTCTTCCCTCCCCACCACTTCTCATCCTAGTTCTTATAAACCTCTTGCTCACGGCCCTCTTTAATCCTTCTTCCTGAAAGATCACAGAAGCAACATGCCTCTCATTAATTTACTATGTTAAAATTATCCATTGTCATCTTACTAGGCCATACTAAGCTATCAATTTGCTGGAATCACCTCCTCAAATCTTCTGCTTCCTGTGCCTGCATGTAAAATCTACTCTATCTATATCCATAAGAAGCTTCACATGTATACACATTGGCTAAAGTATTGTTGAACAGCCTTGCTGTACGGCTCAAAATAGAAACTCTTTGAGTGTTAGGTTGAAATCAGTTGCAAAGCTATCAACTCTGTTATGACCTGCTTCCATTACATAAGTGCTTAAATATGTAGAATTAACTATTCTTATGCAAAAGTTAACATTTTTCTACAGAGAAAAGTAACAGGACCCATGTCTTTGTATCCTGCAGTAATACTGAATGCAGTTTATTTAAACCAGTATTTCTCCAAACTTGCACATTTGCCATCTACATTAGAAACATCTAAGTGAACATACGAAACATAGATTCCTTTGCTCTCCCTAGATCTACCAAGGAAAACTATGTGAGTGTTGGACTGGGAAATCTGCAGTTTAAATGAGCATTTTAAATGATTATTTTGCCACTTCTGATTTGGAAACTCATGAAAATAATTTCATTTTGATAAGTGACTAAATACATCTAGACATTTCTGAGTGAAAGACTGTCAAGATGAAATTAGGGGAAAATTCTTGGATTGTTTCTTTAAAAAACTATATAGCACCCTGCTTTTTGTTAATTTACAAGTTACAAGTTGATTCATCACTGGTGACTTTAAAAGTATCTCTGTTTTAGGCTCATCAACAATAAAATACAGCTATAAACTGCTGACTACGTCATATGCAGGGGCTTAAAGGGGGAACTTAAGTTCAGTAATGGCCTTGCTCCTTCAAGGCATTCGATTATAATAGAGAGCCAGTGTTAGAACGTGATGGCTTAAGAGGAAGATGTTCAGTGAATCAGCATCCTAGGCTGCCCTTTCTCTTGAAGATGTTACACTGACATTGTATTAATTGCCAAGTACAGAGCCTCTGCTAAAGCTCTGAATTATCCTGAAGGGTTGAGGAACAGCCTTCTGTCACTGGCATCCATTAGAGACTGATCCCATCCAGGGAAACAGAACCTTTTTTTTTTTTTCATTTTAATTATTTCAAATATATATTTTATTATGTATAGATCCAGAATGAACAAGTATTGAGTACAAATTTCATGAGTTTTATGAATAAGAAGGTTTTAAGCAATGAGTTTTTACAACTATGCTTATAATTAGAGAGTAACATTAAAACTCAGCAAATCTTGGGACGTGGTTAAAATGTAGTAGCTGAACGTTCTTCAGATAAAAGGACTTTAATTCTGATAATAAGATATTATGTGGAAGTCTTGTTGTATAGTGGCATATGAAAGACCAACATACATATAAACACACACGTCTCCTACCTATCTTTATGGATATATATATAAAATATATATATATATATATATATATATACAGATGTATGTATGTATGCATATAAATATAGAGGGTACACATATATATATATATGTGTGTGTGTGTGTGTGATTGCTTTTCTATCACAATCTAAGACCTGCTGAATTTTGTTTTTTACACAGACAGGCAGATACAAAAATTACGTGGGCTTGCGGAGTTCCCTGGTGGCTCAGGGGTAAAGAAGCTGCCTGCCAGTGCAGGAGACATGGGTTCGATCCCTGGTTACTGGATCTTCCCTGAGAATGGCGATTGAGTACTCATTAGCTCTTGTGAGGTTGCAAGTGACAGTAATTTTGGAGGTCTAATTCTAGCAATAACATTTTAACAAGAATGAAAAATACAGCTTTCCTCTTCAATTATTCATGTGCCCCTCAGTCAGACCAATGGCAACGCTCTTGTATCAGTTAAGAAGTGTCAAAGACTGGGAAAGTGTTTTTTTTCCTCTCTTTATTCTCTTCAAATGCTTCTTACATTTCTAAAGCAGTTAGGAAATTATGCAAAAATATTTTTAATGTAAACCTAAACTACTTTTTGTCAAAGCAAATACACTATAGTTAAAATGAGCCTTCGTTACAATGCCTTCTTTCTCTTGAAAATATTGTCAGATAATTTTTTGTTAAAAATTTTGTTAAACACAAAACCTCTTAAAAGTATTATTCACTAGTAGATCAGAAATCCAACTGTGGCAGGATACAAGATGTTCTGATGACAGCAACTCTAATCTATGAATGGTTTAGTTTCAAAACCACTCAATTCAATTACTCAAAAGTATCAAGTAAGTTGTCTTTCTATATGGACTCAAATACCTTGTTTCTTAGGATTTTTGAACAAGGAAAGGCTGTTATATGTTGCTCTGATGTATATAGATTATTTAATCCAAGACAAAGAACAGAATAGTGAAGAGCTTTTTTTCCCCACATAGATTATTGTTCAATGCCCTAACCAGCTGGCTCAATTTCTACATGCAGTTTTTTTCTTTTTTTGGAGAGCTGATTCTACTCAGTATATATAGTTCAGAGAGAAAAATAGAGACAGTAAGTTACGTAAAAATAAATATGTAAATCGAAAGGGGGAGAAAATGAGGCACTGCTGTACAAATCCAAACACCAGGGAATCAAGGCAGGGGAGAGGAGGAGAGAAGGGCTAAGCAGATGGAATAGAACTCCGCTGTTGTTTTTGGATTGGGGTAATTAGAGGATGGATTCTAAAGAGGGCAGAGTGATAAAATAAGGACTGAGGTGGGTGCAGGAACACAAGATGGTCAAAGAAGATAAAATGGAAAGAGAAAAGCGCGTAATAAAACTGATGATCAGTGCTTACGTAACTTTATGGTAATTAGTCCTAATAAACTGGTTTTTTATTAAATTGTTTTTTAGTTGATCTCATAATACCTGCACTTTTAGAAAAAATGGCTTTAGAAACTACTGAAGTAGTAAACTGGTGATAGTCATACTTCTGCTTCTCCTGAGAAATCTTGGGAGGCTAAATTTCTTAAACTGCCCAAGTGAATAAAGGGTTACTTACTTGCTGGTGTTAACTTGTAGAGTGTAAGGGATAGGAAAAGTTTATGAGCAGAATAATTTAATTTTCCCTAATCAATTACTATTGACTCAGAAGGTTAAATTAATTATTTGATCATAGGTATGGCATCAAAGTTTCATTTCCCAATGAGAAGAGTAGTAAAGTCTTCCTGGGGGTTGAGCAGCTGTAAGAATTGTGGACATGATTACAGGAAGAGTGTAACTTGTGGCAGAATAGTGCCTCCTTCCCCTTCTCTCCCCAGGATAAACACGTCCTAAGCCCTGAGAAATGAGGGCTTCCCAGGGGAGCGAGCGGTGAAGAACTTGCCTGCCAGTGCAGGAGACATAGGAGACGCAGGTTCAACCCCTGGATTGGGAAGATCCCCTGGAGGAGGGCATGGCAACCCACTCCATTATTCGTGCCTGCAGAATCCCATGGACAGAGGAGCCTGGTGGACACGGGGTCACAAAGAGTCGGACGCGGCTGAGGCGACTTAACGTGCACACGACAAGCCCGGAAACCTGTGAATATGGCAACTTATATGGCAAGAAGGATTTGGGACCTTGAGATAGGGACTGTGTGGGTGCATCAGTCTGATCACATGAGTCCTTACACAGTGGAAAACCTTCCCGGGTTTACTCAGAGGGAGACATGACTATGACAGAAAGGCACAGAGATCTACCATTGCTAGCTTTGGAAATGAAGGAAGGGAACACAAGCAAAGGAGTGTGGATAGACTTTGGAAGATGGACAAGGTGAGGCAATAAGAACACAGCGCTGACAAGACCCAGAGCTTAACCCAGTGAGACCCGTGTGCAGCCTAGGCCTCTGGAATTGTTAAATGATAGTCTGGGCTGTTTTAAGTCACTAAGTTGTTGTAATTTGTTACAGCCACAAAAGAAAACAAACATGTAGCTTTTATAACAATTGGTATAATTAGTAGCAATTATTATTTATAATCATTCAAATTATTAATATGAAAATGAAAAAGCACTTAATCTTTTAAGGTAAAATTCCAATATGTAAATTTTAATGCTTTAAAAATTTTAGTCCACTTAGAAGTTTAATGAAACTAGTCGGCATATTTCCTTGGTCTGTTTATAAACAGTCCATAAATGTCAAGTAGAGCTCATAATTTATTTTATTTTCATATTGTGATTTTAAGACTTATTTAGTATGAGTTCCATTATGCATACTGCTGCTGCTGCTAAGTCGCTTCAGTTGCGTCCAACTCTGTGCGATTCCATAGATGGCAGCCCACCAGGCTCCTCAGTCCCTGGGATTCTCCAGTCCAGGCAAGAATGCTGGAGTGGGTTGCCATTTCCTTCTCCAAGGCATGAAAGTGAAAAGTGAAAGTGAAGTTGCTCAGTCGTGTCTGATTCTTAGTGACCCCATGCACTGCAGCCCACCAGGCTCCTCCATCCATGGGATTCTCCAGGCAAGAATACTGGAGTGGGTTGCCATTTCCTTCTCCAATGCATGCATGCATGCTAAGTCGCTTCAGTCATGTCCGACTCTATGCGACCCCATGGACAGCAGCCCACCAGGCTCCTCTGTCCACAGGATGCTCTAGGCAAGAATACTGGAGTGGGTTGCCATTTCCTTCTCCACCATTATGCATAAACGGCCCATAAAAGTTAAGAGTACAAAAAGTGCTTTAGCTATTAATTCATTCTTCCCAAAGACCAAGAGACAACATACCAGCTTTTACTTAATTTGAAAAAATTTGTGTGCTTAAAAAAACACTAGGAATGCCTGTATAAAGCACATTAAAACATCATAGGAACTATAAAATCTGAGTGTATACAGACAGAAAAAGTTAAATTATCAGGCAATTTCTATTCTTTAATTGAGCTAGCACCAATAGTATCTGTCATTATGTCAACCCTAATTTAATCAAAACTGCTAAAGTGGTAACAGTAACCAGAACTGCAGGCAAAGTCCCTAGAAAGAAGAACTTTGGTGCATAGGCAGGTGAACTCAACTCAAATCTTCAAGTAAAATCTTCCCTGGCCAAATCACTGCAGTTACTTGAGTCCAAGGCATTTCAAGAAGTAACTAATTGTTCCAAACTTAAATCCAGGGCAGAGCTTCAGATATGACCCATCAAGCTGTAACAGACTCTGTCTTAGATCTAACTTGCTATAGAGTTTGGTAGGAAGGATTTGATATGGACACCCCATTGCTGTCTTAGGAGGAAACTGGGGACCAGTGTGTGGTGGGAAAGCTGAGCTTGTGGAGCAGGTAAAGCCACATTTTGTATCCCAGGACTGCTTCTTGCTGGTTGAAAGATTTTAGGCAAGTTAATCTTAGTTAGTCTGTGAATCTCAGTTTCTTCATATGAATTGATGTACTTATAGTCATTGTTTTATAGGATTTTATATGAGAATTAAATGATAATAAATATAAAACACAAAACAATGTATGTACTCTGTGTTACCTATTTGGGGAGTAGTTAAGTACACCCATACCATTTCTGTCCTGTATTGAGCCCATCTTTACATGACATATTCCCTTGGTATCTCTAATTTTCTTGAAGAGATCTCTAGTCTTTCCCATTCTATTGTTTTCCTGTATTTCTTTGCACTGATACTGAGGAAGGCTTTCTTAACTCTCCTTGCTATTCTTTGGAACTCTGCATTCAGATGCTTATATCTTTCCTTTTCTCCTTTGCTTTTTGCTTCTCTTCTTTTCACAGCTATTTGTAAGGCCTCTTCAGGCAGCCATTTTTCTTTCTTGCATTTGTTTTCCATGGGGATGGTCTTGATCCCTGTCTCCTGTACAGTGTCACGAACCTCATTCCATAGTTCATCAGGCACTCTGTTTATCAGATCTAGTCCCTTAAATCTATTTCTCACTTCCACTGTGTGATGGTTAGGAATTTGATTTAGATCATACTGGAATGGTCTAGTGGTTTTCCCTACTTTCTTCAATTTAAGTCTGAATTTGGCAATAAGGAGTTCATGATCTGAGCCACAGTCAGCTCCCAGTCTTGTTTTTGCTGACTGTATAGAGCTTCTCCATCTTTGGTTGCAAAGAAAATAATCAATCTGATTTCGGTGTTGACCATCTGGTGATGTCTGTGTGTAGAGGCTTCTCTTGTGTTGCTGGAGGAGGGTGTTGCTATGACCAGTGTGTTCTCTTGGCAAAACTCTATTAGCCTATCCTGCTTCATTCTCTACTCCAAGGCCAAATTTGCCTGTTACTCCAGGTGTTTCTTGACTTCCTGCTGCTGCTAAGTCACTTCAGTCGTGTCCAACTCTGGGTGACCCCATAGATGGCAGCCCACCAGGCTCCTCTGTCCAGGGGATTTTCCAGGCAAGAGTACTGGAGTGGGGTGCCATTGCCATCACTGTCTTGACTTCCTACTTTTCCTCAATATGCCAGCAAATTTGGAAAACTCAGCAGTGGCCACAGAACTGGAAAAGGTCAGTTTTCATTCCAATCCCAAAGAAAGGCAATGCCAAAGAATGCTCTCACACGCTAGCAAAGTAATGCTCAAAATTCTCCAAGCCAGACTTCAACAGTACATGAACTGTGAACTTCTAGATGTTCAAGCTGGATTTAGAAAAGGCAAAGGAATGACAGATCAATTTGCCAACATCTGCTGGATCATTGAAAAAGCAAGGAAATTCCAGAAAAACATCTATTTCTTCTTTATTGACTACACCAAAGCCTTTGACTGTGTGGATACAATAAGCTATGGAAAATTCTTAAAGAGATAGGAATACCAAACCACCTGATCTGCCTCTTGAGAAATCTGTATGCAGGTCAGGAAGCAACAGTTAGAACTAAAAGAAAGCTGAGCATTGAAGAATTGATGCTTTTGAACGATGGTGTTGGCGGAGACTCTTGAAAGTCCCTTGGACTGCAAGGAGATCCAACCAGTCCATCCTGGGGAGGGAAATCCTGAATATTCATTGGAAGGACTGATGCTGCAGCTTAAACTCCACTACTGTGGCCACCTGATGCGAAAAGCTGACTCATTTGAAAAGATCCTGATGCTGGGAAAGATTGAAGGTGGGAGGATAAGGGGATGACAGAGGATGAGATGGTTGGATGGCATCATTGACTCAATGGACATGAGTTTGTGTAAACTCTGGGAGTTGGTGATGGACAGGGAGGCCTGACATGCTGCAGTCCCTGGGTTTGCAAAGAGTTGGACACGACTGAGCAACTGAACTGAACTAAGTACCCCTAAACATATCATTATAAAATAGTTGCATCTTCTATGGACCTATAAGCCATCAGCACAGAAATACAAAAAAAAGATCCATTTATGTTTTGATTTATTCCTAAGAATCATGCAATATTTGAAAAATCAATCCAAAGAAGGAAGAACCCAGTAAAATTTTGTCCTTTCTTCTTCTCTTCCTTTATAAAAAACAGTGTTCCATTATTCATCAATATACCCCTTGAAATCCTTATCACAGCACTTTGATGGAGTAGATGTTGATTTTCTGAAGTGGACTGAATATCTCTAGCACCTAAATGTGTACTCAGAGTTTTTCTCTTGTCATCTCCTGCTTATCCCCAAGCTTGTCATTGCCTGGTTGAGCTTTCATGCCACCTACGATTGTCTTGCTCTTTATCCTGCTTAGGTGGAGTCACCATATTAGACCTTTAAATATGTAAGCAGTCACCAGATATTCTGTTTATGTATTCATATGGTGTTCAGAAATAGCATTTTGTCTCCTTTAAATAATTTAGAACTCATTCTTTTAGGATGTCATTGTATAACAAATGTCTCCTTGATATTACTAATAATAGAGATACATTCCATTTCACAATGTAGCAAATTTAAGAAATGTAAGTAGAAGTAGATTATGGATACAAAAGTTTTTCCCTTTGCTAAAGTATTTTCTTATTTCCCCATGTTACTGCCAAAAATTATTTTCAGAAAATTGTTTCATATAATTGTCTTCATAGTTGCTAGCATTATGGCTATTTGATCTTGACAATAGTATTGAGAATGATTCTTTTCCTGTATATTATAAATCACATTATATCAAATTTAGAAATAAATTCTACCCAACTAAAAGAAAGGGAGAGAAACATTTCATAAACATTCACAACAACAGTTCTAAATTGCCTAACTTTTTTGACAACTATAAAACAATTAGAGTCCAGGGGGATTCTAATACATCTTACCACCACAAACATTGAGGTGACTTCTAGGGAGCACTACATTTCCAAACATGAGCAGCAATGATTATACATGAAGAAACCATCAAGTAGGCTCTGTAAATTCAATAAAACTATCTTTCAAAGACAAGAGTGAATAAAGATATTTACATACCATAAAATTGGAGAGAGTTTACCATGAATACACTCATTAAAGGTACATCTAAAGGGTACGCTCCACGAAGAAGCTGAAATTCCAATACTTTGGCCACGAAGAATGTGATTCAGTCATTCAACAGGTATATAAAGAGCCAGGCACAATTCCAGATGCCGGAGATACCTCAGTGAACAGACAGAAGAGAAAATCTTGTCCCCACAGCGTTTACATTTTAGTAGCCTAAGTCACAAACCAACAAAAATAAGCAATCACACAGAGTCTTTTCAGTGGTGTGCTGTAAATCTTTAAGACCAGCTCTTTGAAAAGAAAAAAGCTTGAATTTGTATCATTTACCATTTTTTTGTGGTAATACTACCCTCATGTCAAAATTCCAAACTACTGGCAATGTTATTGAAGCTGGGAAGAGATGTATACAGTTGACCTGGTGGGCATGTGTGTGCCAGTGTCAGCACATTATAGATGATCACAAGTTTCAGGGAAAAAAAAAAATAGCAGGAAAAGATGAGAAGGCTTGGGGGTTGCAATTTTAAAAAGAATATTCAAGGCAGATGTCACTGAGGAGGTGACATTTGAATAGAGACCTGAAAGAAGTGAGGAAGAACCAATTTAGCTCACACCCAGGTGAGCCATGAACCAATTTGGGGAAAAGCATTTAAGTCAGAAAGAACAGCATGTGTAAAACCCTGAAGCGGGAGCTGGAACAGCAAGGACCGTAGAGGGGATTAGAGTGAAGAGGAGCAGAGAAGGACGTGATCAGGGAGTTTCAGAAAGGGCAGAGGAGACTAAGAACTTTGGCAGTTACTATGGTTGAGACTGGAAGTCACTGGGGGGTTCTAGGCAGAAGGACATGATCTGAATCGTATGTTAATGACATCACTCTGGCTTACCTGTTGAAAAGGACTAGGCTAATCTAATTAACTCATGATGACAGTAAAAGCAAAATGTCTACTATCTGGGATTAAAAGACACAATGCAGTTAACTTTATTTTTTGGGCTCCAAAACCACTGCAGATGGTGACTGCAGCCATGAAATTAGAAGATGCTTACTCCTTGGAAGGAAAGTTATGACCAACCTAGACAGCATATTAAAAAGCATATTACTTTGCCAACGAAGGTCCATCTAGTCAAAGCTATGGTTTTTCCGGTAGTCACGTGTGGATGTGAGAGTTAGACTATAAAAAGAAAGCTGAGCACGGAAGAATTGATGCTTTTGACTGTGGTGTTGAAGACTCAAGAGTCCCTTGGACTGCGAGGAGATCTAGCCAGTCCATCCTAAAGGAAGTCAGTCCTGAATATTCACTGGAAGGACTGATGTTGAAGCTGAAACTCCAATACTTTGGCCACATGATGTGAAGAGCTGACTCATTTGAAAAGATCCTGATGTTGGGAAAGACTGAAGGTGGGCGGAGAAGGGGACGACAGAGGATGAGATAGTTGGATGGGATCACTGACTCAATGGACATGAGTTTGAGTAAACTCCGGGAATTGGTGATGGACAGGGAGACCTGGCATGCAGTCCATGGGGTCGCAAAGAGTTGGTTGGACATGACTGAATGACTGAACTGAATGCAGTTAACATCCATAACGAATGGCTCATCAGAGTGGTCAGGGAGGGAAGGATTGGGAGTCTGGGATTTGCAGATGCAAACTATTTTATATAAGATGGATAAACAACATGGTCCTACTGTATAGCACAGAGAACTATATTTAATATCTTATAACAAACCATAATGGAAAAGAACATATACATATAGATACATCTCTATCTCTATATATCTGAATCACTTTCCTATACATCAAAAATTAACACAACATTGTAAATCAGATTCTCAAGTGGTGCTAGTGATAAAGAACCTGCCTGCCAATGCAGGAGATGTAAGAGACATGGATTGGATCCCTCGGTCTGGAAGATCCCCTGTGGAGGGCTTAGTAACCCACTCTAGTATTCTTGCCTGAAGAATCCCATGAACAGAGGAGCCTGGCAGGCTACAGTCCATAGGGTCACAAAGATATGATTGGAGCAACTTAACACGCATGCACACATACTTCTATAAAATAAATTTAGAGAAAAGAATGACTCATCAGTCAAAGGAAAACAGACATGATTGGAGACAAAGTAGCCAGCACTTGTTGACTGAGGTGTAAGATTATTAACATTAGCACTGGTTTAGCACATACGTTTAAATTTCTGGAGAAGCCACAGTGGAAACTACATATATATATATAGCAAACTACAAATGGGTAGAAAATATAAGGAAACTGACAGTAAAAGCTGGAGAAGGCAATGGCGACCCCCTACAGTACTCTCGCCTGGAAAATCCCAAGGACGGCAGAGCCTGGTAGGCTGCAGTCCATGGGGTCGCACAGAGTCGGACATGACTGAAGCAACTTAGCAGCAGCAGCAGCAGACAGTAAAAGCAAAAAAAGGACAGAAAGAGAAGAAGACACAGAACAAATGGGACTTTAAAGCACAAAATAAGATAGCTAAAATTACCTTTATATACATTGATAATCATATTTAAGTGTATGTAGACTGACCTATCAATTAAAAGTCAAATGTTGACATAGTAGATAAAAAGGAAAATTCCATAGACAGTTGTTTTCAAACCTGATTCATAATGTAAAGAAAGAAGATAGAGCAAATATAAAAATGAGATAAAGTAAAATTTTAAAATAGTACCCCCCCAAAAAAAAGCTGATTGTAGCTCTACTATTATTAAGGTAGCCATAGAATAATAAAATATTAAATTAATATATAAATATGTATAAACCACACACTTAAATAACAGCTTCGAGGTAGGCAAGGTAACAACTGACAGAAAAACAGGGATATATTTACAATCCACTATCAGAGTTGGAGAATTAAACACACCACCTTTGGTAACATCAGTTAGTACACTTATTCCTTCCCCTTCATCCAAAAAAAAAAAAAAAAGAGATCAAGACAGGAAGACTATTGAAGCTCTGAACAACACAGGAAGCAAAGATGAGCTAATAGATATACCTTGATTGTACAATATATGTTGTTACAAGCAATACTGTATCCACTCATAAAGTGACTCTAGCAGACAGAAAGTGTTGGTATCAAACAAAAAAGGCTTCCAGAGCATAATGCAATTAAAGTGGATATTAGCAAAAACAAGATAAGAAACATCAGAGATAATGGATAGGAATTAGAGAAATATGGGTTTATGGGGGGAAAAAGGTTGGTATAGGTCTTGACATCCATCCAGAGCACTGTCAGTAGTGAACTGTCTGGAGAAATTTGTTGCCCTTCTATTTCTTCTTATGACAGAACAATTGATTGCAGTTGCCTTTTCCCTGCAAACATCTGGCCTGTTAGGTTCTTTTTCAGTGACTTTAGGAAGCCTCTGGCTTGACCTCAGCTGGGGCAGGGAAGGTTCTTGTCGGAGGGTGAAGTCAGGCAGCATGGAGCTCCCCTTCACTGAAGCTTCCAGTTTCAGCCTCCGGGGTGTCAGCCCCGCTGCACGACTGAGGAGCCAGCCAGGTCTGTCCTCTGAGCCCGATTCTCTGACTTCTCAAAGCTTTACTGCTTCCTACTTCTGTCTGCAGCACTTTCTTTGCCTTAAGCGGTCTGGGACCTTCCGTCAGCAAGAAAAATGATAAAATCACTCACAGCATTCTGAAGAGCTGTCCTCTCAAGAAGCCGCTTACGAAATGTAAGGGGCAATCGACAAACAGGCAAACTAAGAAAGAGTGCAGTGTGAGGAACGAGAAGGAAGGGTTCTGTAGCGAGGACGAGGGGAGGTTGCTGAGCCCCTCTGCCCATGCTCAGGCCCCTGTTCAGTGTGCCTGGAGACACGGCCGGGCTGGGTCTTCATTCTCTCACGGATGTTAGAAAGTCGGTCAAAATCGGAAAGAGCGTGTGTGCAAGAAAGAGGAGGAGGGAGAGACGTAGCCTTGAGAGTGATGCGCGGCTCTTTTATCTGCTGAGAGCCCAAATGCAAAGTTCAGTGAAACCCGTAAGACCACTGTTACCAAAACCTCCGCGTTCCACTTCCCATCTATTTTAGGGCTAAAACGTTACACGGTGTGGTCTGAGTCTAAAGGTGTAATGAATCTTAGGCCAAGAGTGAATTTATTCTTCTAGGAGAGAATTTAAATTGTTAGTATTCACTCCATCATGCTGGGCTTTCATGTAGAACTTCAAAATGCTTTAATGGGAGAAGCATCTATTTATATATCACTTTCCTTCTCCAAAAAGCTTCCCCCCCCACCCAGAACCACTAGTCTCACGAAGTTTTAGGACAGATCTTAGAACACTAGGAACTTGAATTTTCTAACATCACAAAACTAGCCCAAGGTAAATTTGAGACATGTCTTATCCATAATTATACACAGACACACACACAGACACACACACAGACACACACACACACACACACATACACATCCTGACTTCAATTTTACTGAACGTAATACTGCCTCTATGAAGCGTATTTTAATGTCTAAACTATTTAATATGTTCTTTGATTCTTTAAGGGCTATGGCTTGTGGCATAGCTCTGTAACTAAGGAAGACAATCCCTTAGATTTGTTATTTATTCTCTTCCTCTGGAAGAGTCATGTGTTTTGTGCTATGTCACAGTTTCTTCTTAGCTTTGAGGCTCTTGGAAATGTGCTCATATTATTCAATAGCAAGAGCCCTTCTATTTCTTCTTATGACAGAACAATTGATTGCAGTTGCCTTTTCCCTGCAAACATCTGGCCTGTTAGGTTCTTTTTCAGTGACTTTAGGAAGCCTCTGGCTTGACCTCAGCTGGGGCAGGGAAGGTTCTTGTCGGAGGGTGAAGTCAGGCAGCATGGAGCTCCCCTTCACTGAAGCTTCCAGTTTCAGCCTCCGGGGTGTCAGCCCCGCTGCACGACTGAGGAGCCAGCCAGGTCTGTCCTCTGAGCCCGATTCTCTGACTTCTCAAAGCTTTACTGCTTCCTACTTCTGTCTGCAGCACTTTCTTTGCCTTAAGCGGTCTGGGACCTTCCGTCAGCAAGAAAAATGATAAAATCACTCACAGCATTCTGAAGAGCTGTCCTCTCAAGAAGCCGCTTACGAAATGTAAGGGGCAATCGACAAACAGGCAAACTAAGAAAGAGTGCAGTGTGAGGAACGAGAAGGAAGGGTTCTGTAGCGAGGACGAGGGGAGGTTGCTGAGCCCCTCTGCCCATGCTCAGGCCCCTGTTCAGTGTGCCTGGAGACACGGCCGGGCTGGGTCTTCATTCTCTCACGGATGTTAGAAAGTCGGTCAAAATCGGAAAGAGCGTGTGTGCAAGAAAGAGGAGGAGGGAGAGACGTAGCCTTGAGAGTGATGCGCGGCTCTTTTATCTGCTGAGAGCCCAAATGCAAAGTTCAGTGAAACCCGTAAGACCACTGTTACCAAAACCTCCGCGTTCCACTTCCCATCTATTTTAGGGCTAAAACGTTACACGGTGTGGTCTGAGTCTAAAGGTGTAATGAATCTTAGGCCAAGAGTGAATTTATTCTTCTAGGAGAGAATTTAAATTGTTAGTATTCACTCCATCATGCTGGGCTTTCATGTAGAACTTCAAAATGCTTTAATGGGAGAAGCATCTATTTATATATCACTTTCCTTCTCCAAAAAGCTTCCCCCCCCACCCAGAACCACTAGTCTCACGAAGTTTTAGGACAGATCTTAGAACACTAGGAACTTGAATTTTCTAACATCACAAAACTAGCCCAAGGTAAATTTGAGACATGTCTTATCCATAATTATACACAGACACACACACAGACACACACACAGACACACACACACACACACACATACACATCCTGACTTCAATTTTACTGAACGTAATACTGCCTCTATGAAGCGTATTTTAATGTCTAAACTATTTAATATGTTCTTTGATTCTTTAAGGGCTATGGCTTGTGGCATAGCTCTGTAACTAAGGAAGACAATCCCTTAGATTTGTTATTTATTCTCTTCCTCTGGAAGAGTCATGTGTTTTGTGCTATGTCACAGTTTCTTCTTAGCTTTGAGGCTCTTGGAAATGTGCTCATATTATTCAATAGCAAGGCAGGTAAACACTGACACTGCATTGCTAATTCTTATCTCCCAATTAAATGAGGAAACAGTTTTCTTGTTCCATGTGAGCTTAAAAAGCACTTTTGCAGTGATTAGCATTCTTGTTAAAATTTATGTGATATGCACCATCCTTCTAATTTTGCAAGAAACTTCACAGTACGTCACCTTCAATTTCCTCACATTCCTTTCAGTTTTCCTAATACATAAAATAGGGACCATATAATACTGTTTTTTTAGTGGTAATAATTCAATAAAAGAGCTTGATGAAAATATTTCTGTTAATTATGGACTATTAACCACTGCATCCATGACCTTTTCTTAGACTATCTGCTCTTGGATCTTTCTTCCTAGGAAAATATCCTTCCCTTACCCTAGTTAGTTAGGGAGATCCATCATTCCAGTCTGCCTGGGACTGAGTTGTAGACTTAAATGACTCTAGTCTAAGCAAATCAGGATGGCTGGTCACTTGAACTCCAGTCCACACTCCAGCTAATTTCTCCTCTCTTTTATATCAAAATTTCTCTGCTGAGCACTCCATGCTCTCCTTCTTCATATCTTAAACCTTAAATTTACTCCTGAATTTACTTCGGCTGTGCTTCTGTTACCCTGGATTTTTATAACAGTCTCCAGTGACCTGTATCTTCTGCCAAAGGAAACTTGCCAGTTCTTACATTGTGGACCCTGATAATAGATTTTATATTTCTGTTCACATCCTCAATGAAGCCCTTTACTCCCGAGGCTTGTATAGCATAATAACTTTCAAATCTCTGACTGTTTTTTTTTTGACTCTTATTCATGGGATTATCTTTCTCTGCTTGTTTTCTGAAAGATGATTTTCCTCAAGATTCTGTACTCGATCTTTTAGTCTTTTTTTCTTATCACTCTATAAACATTTTCCTTGGCTGATCTCACATACTTTCTTGCTTTGAATCATCCCTTACACAGCACGGTAACTTCAAAAACTACACTTGCTACCCAGACTTCTCTAGTGAGCCAACTACTTGTTAAACATCTGTATGCCTGTATGCCCCAGATGCACATCAATAAAACTGAAATTTTTACCATGACTTCCAATGACCTTCTTGCTGTCTCCTCTTTCTTTGTTGTTGGAATAATCAACTGTTATTCAACTATGCTAGAAATCTTTTAACTTAAAAAAATTTTTATTTAGGTATAGTTGATTTACAATATTCTGTTTTCCACTGTATCGCAAAGTGATTCAGTTGTACATATAAATATTCTTTTTCATATTTTTTCCAATATGACTTATCCCAGGATACTGAATATAGTTCCTAGTGTTACACAGTAGCACCTTGATGTCCATCCGTTGTACATATCATAGTTTGCATCTGCTAATCTCAAACTCCTAGTCCTTCCCAAGTCTGTTCTCTATGTCTGTGAATCTGTTTCATAGATATATCCATTTGTGTTGTATTTTAGATTCCGCATATAAGTGATATATCTTTGTCTTTCTGACTTCTCTTATTATGATCATTTCTACGTCCATCCATGTTGCTGCAAATGACATTTCATGATTTTTAATGACTGGATAATATTCCATTGTCCTTATATACCACATCTTTACTCATTCATCTGTTGACAGACATTTAAGTTATTTTCATATCTTGGCTATTGTAAATGGTGCTGCTATGAACACAGCAGTGCATGTACATGTATCTTTTTGAATTACAGATTTGTCTGGGTATACGCCCAGGAGAGGGAGTGCTGGACCATATGGAAACTCTATTCAACTATGCTAAAAGTCTTAATGTCATTCTCGGTTACACTCCCTTTCATCTCCAATGACCCAGTTACTAAGTTGTTCAGTTCTACTTTCTATAGAGTTCTTAAATTGGTCATTCCTTCTCCATCCTTATTCTCATTTCCTAGTTTTAAGAAATCTTCTTTTGTCTGAATATCATCGCTGCTGCTGCTGCTAAATCGCTTCAGTCGTGTCCAACTCTGTGCGACCCCATAGACGGCGGCCCACCAGGCTTTCCCGTTCCTGGGATTCTCCAGGCAAGAACACTGCAGTGGGTTGCCATTTCCTTGTCCAAGAATATCATCGCTACAGCCTCTCAAATCATCCTATCACTACAGATTTGCCTTCTCAATCTGTCCTGCTTAGTAGGACTTAATAGCTCTGGTATACAGCACGCAGTGTAGGTGTTTCACATGACATTACTTACATAAAACCACACAGGCACCTTTACTATTGTGTTCACCAAATTGCAAGCTACCTATGTATTTATCACTCCCACCCCATCCCTAACAAGACAGTGGTATACTGAATAAGGGGGAGCCCTGCTTTATTAGTCTTTGTGTCCCCGGTGCCTGACTCCATGGCTGGCATGTAATACGGCGATACCAAGTGCTAAGCAGGAAGATGCTCAGCACTTTTTTTCAACTATGTGCTTTCTATGAATTTCTCTAACTGTACTCTCTCTACCCTCTCTTCTAACGAGACAAGACCAAGGTGTATGATTCTATTGTTCTATTTCACTTTCACTTTTATATTGGGCTTCCCTGATAGCTCAGTTGGTAAAGAATATACCGCAATGCAGCAGACCCTGGTTTTATTCCTGGGTTGGGAAGATTCACTGGAGAAGGGATAGACTACCCACTCCAGTATTCTTTCCTGGTGGCTTAGCTGGTAAAGAATCTGCCTGCAATGCAGGAGACCTGAGTTCCATCCCTGGGTTGGGAAGATTCCCTGGAGAAGGGAAAGGTTACCCACTCCATATTCTGGTCTGGAGAATTCCATGGACTGCATAGTCCATGGGGTCGCAAGGAGTCAGACACAACTGAGTGACTTTCACTCTATCTACATATCACCAAAAATATTTCACATGTAGGACATGCTTAATAACTAGCTACAGAATGAATCAGTGAGCAAATGAATGAATGGGTGAATGACTATGTTCAGACCAATGTTTTGAGACACAATCACAGATACAACTTAGGAGTTCAAAATCAAAAAATTCACAACATACTTTCTTTTAAGCCTTTAGGTTGGTTAGAAAGTATATTCCTATCTAAATGTGAGCAATTAATAAAATATTTTACAATGTTAAATTCTTACTGAATTTATTCAGTAAAGTTTTAGTTTTTTATGCCACTTAAAAATGGCTTAACCTTAAGAGCATCAAAGGCATTTTGTATAATTTTAGAGAACACAGTAGAGTTTCATAAAAATTTGGAGATTTATCTAACTTATTTTTAAATGACATAGGAACATATTTTGGCAGTTTTGAAGACAAGAACATATTTTGGCAGTTTTAAAGACATATTTCAGATATAAAGCCTTAAAACATTTTTATCATAATATTTTAGAATGGAAAAATTAGAAATAATTATATATTGTTTATAATTTTCAAGGACATAATAAACATTTACACTACCAGCTCAGTTTTAATTTAGCTACACTTTCAAAGACTATTTCAAAAGACTAATGAAAACTTGAGCACAGCTTTTTAATTAATTAGTTTATATTGACTCAAAAGGAAGAGTCTAAAATATTACCAAGAATATGCAAGGTTTTTTTCCTTTTCAGTCTTTAAACTCCTCTGGCAACATTTAATAGTCCTTCTGGCATCCTTAGCTCATTTAAGTAGTGTGATGAACATTACTATTTTTTTGCCAGATGCTCAGTGTCTGGAGAAAAGAACGCAGTTTCAAGACTTTGTTTCCATCTGATTCAGTACTCTGTATTTTACCAAAAGGTCACAACTGTATAGAATAAAAAATTATGTATCAAATTTTTCCTTTCACTTTTATGTGAAATCAATATGTAGTATAACAGAGATAGAATCCAATGGCATTTTGAATGTGAAACTAAGATGAATGTAGATCATTTTAATTTTAAATTCCACTAATATTAAACAGCCAGTCACATTTTGTAATAAAATACCTTCACAATGATAATCAACTATCTTCAAATAATCGTTTTCTATCTAAGGGCAGCAGTTTACGTAATGAGAAATCTAATCCAATATAAATGTAGCATGATAGGTTTCATGTATGAACCAGAAGTTCAATGAATTTTGACAATTGATGTAAATCCTTATGTGTATGTGAATAAATATGCTTGTGTATTCATAACTCTCCACATTTAGTAGTGCTGATTTTCAGAGTTTCAAAAAAAGTAATAAGAGAAAGTGAGTTGCACATTTAACGTCCCAAAACATCTGAACTTGCTACTTATGAGATCTTTTATTTTTTTATTTTTACTTTATTTTACTTTACAGTACCGCATTGGTTTTGCCATACATTGACATGAATCCACCACGGGTGTATACGAGCTCCCAATCCTGAATCCCCCTCCCACAACTCACCCCATATCCTCTCTCTGGATCATCCCCGTGCACTAGCCCCAAGCATCCTGTATCCTGTATCAAACATAGGCTGGATCTTTAAATCTTGAAAATTTGTGCGAATATTTATTTTCATTAAAACAAATTCACCATGATTTCATATTTAAATGGACTAATGTCTCAGATTCATAATCGTTTGCAGAAGTAGACAGTTTCTGGAGAGTAATTAAACAAAGTGGTTTCTATCCTGTAGCTTTGAATACACACAGAAATGCATTTCAGGACTCTGTCAAACTCAATCCTTTAGTACACTCTTCATTTTTTTCTTGATTCAGAGAAAAATGGATTATCTACTTAGTTGTTCTAGGGCTGAGATATATCCCCGTATCTCAAAAATAGCTGAGGGTAGACAACTCATCCCAGTTTGCCTAAGAATTTCCCAATAAAATAAAAATCCTCTGTCCCAGGAAATCCCTTACCCCTAGACAAACCTACTGAGAGATGAACCATACTTTGAGATAAAGAGCCTTACCTTAACATCATTGGTGTTCATTCTTGTTCCTTCCTTTCCCACAAAAATATCATCAATATCCACGAGAATGTACCTGTCCAAGGACAAAGTGAGCCTCTTCCCTGACAAGAAGGAAACAGCATCTATGAAGATAAGCTTGTGCAACCAAAAGTTCAAATTGTTGCCAAAGAGAACTCTTTGAATTCCATCATGGAGCCCCAGGTCATGTATGACAGTGGCATAAAAAGCACCTTTAGAGATGGGAGGAGACAGGTTTTCTGGGGTCTTTACTTTGGCAAATATTACTGGTTGGTAGGCTGAGTGATTAATCTGGAAAACAGTCCAGTCAGTTCCAGGTAAACAACCTTTTTCAAGCTTAGAAGATTTGGTCACGTGAAGCAATGGAGAATGAGGATTAATACAGCAATCTTTTACTGCAAGGTTTCCATATACAGAGAAAGGGAAGCCTTTCAACTGAAAGCTCTGTGGGCTCTTCTCGCTAGTTCTGTGGAATCCAATGACACCCACACCATATTCAACACAGTATTTATCTAAAAGACTTCGATTCCAAGCGTCCATATGTATATACTTTAAAATGTTCTCATAAATAATGAGAATATATTTGCCTCGAGATTTTTCCGTAAGTGCTGGAAGATCCCCTTTGCCAGGAGCAATTTCAATGTGATACTGGAATCTACTGGATTCTAGAATCATAATGATGTCTTGACCGAGCGATGAGTACTGGCTCTCCACAAACACCAGGACCGTGGTGTCTGTCCTCGAGGCATCAGAGAGCTTCGCTGGCTTCACTTCCATCAGCCGGTACGGTAGGTGCTGCAAGTCCCCACAGTCTACTTCTAAAGCCATCTCAGACAGTTCATTTTCCTGTTTGTAGCCACTGTACAGATAGTAAGCAGAAATAATAATGCTCACCATACAGAATGTGGCAAGCAGAATCACTGTCCTTTGAAAGTGTCTGTGCAGCTTCATGATAAAACTCATGCTGCATGTACTTTCCTCAGACTGTTCCAACAGAAGCACCATAGAAAAATGAAAGAAGAAAAGAAAAGATGATGTTTCAGATCCTTTTCCAGTTTCAGTCAATAGTTTATGTCACCATTGCAGCACATTTGTGTCACTTGATCAGGACTCACAGAAAATATAGTCTGAAAAGTAGAATAAGATACAATAGAATATTAAACATTCAATCTGCAGCATTGAAATGAGCAAGTTTTTATCCTGGTGACTGGCACAAGTGGCAAGCTGTTAGGCAGATGAACTGGTGTCTGCTAATTAAGGAAACGTATCTTTTCTTCTCCCAAATCTGAATGAGGACAAGGGAGGAATGGAAAGAGGGAAGAGCTCCACTGAACAGAGGTCTCTATCCCTAGTATACAAAAGGCACTGGACTAACAAGGAGTTTCCTTTTATTCCTTGAACTTTGGATCAAATTGGATAGATTATATAAACCGAATGCCACAGAGATGTCACCTGAGTCATACGCTGTCACAACATGCAATACAGGTTCCAACTATTTGTGGTTAATTACATATACTGAAAATTCATAAAAGTTTGGATGTATTTCATTAAATGCCACAATTAAGACACTAGTTTCTACTTTCTAGAAAACCTCAGTAATTATAGAAAAAGTACTATAAAATGGTTTTTAAAAACATAATGAAAACAACTGCCACTTCATGAAATACTTTGTTATATTATAATTTCAATTCTTTTTCAAGTCTTAGTAACCTTTGAAAAATTCAGTATTTTTTGAAAAATAACAAAGAAATATGGGTGCTTTTTAGAGCAGAAGTTTATTAAGTCTTATGGTCCTGGCAATTTTCAAGGAAATATCATGGAATAAAAAAAATATTAAGAAAGATCTTATTATTGCCCATAAGACAGGATGAAAGCTAGCTGTACAATAGCTGAAAGCACTAATGGAAAATATCTCAGTTGACGTTCTTCATAAGATTAGGGTTTACTACACTTCTGTCTAGTATTAATTGTCACTTTGGCCCTGGTACCTTCTCAGGAAAATGATAAGGTTAGAATAAATGATCACCATGAACATTCTGGCTCTCTATTATACAGATGAGGTAAATCAGAAAGAAAAAAAAATCGTATATTGTAACGCATATATATGGAATCTAGAAAGATGGTACTGATGAACCTATTTATAGTGCAACAGTGGATATGCAGACTTATGGACACAGGCGGAGGGGGAAGAAGGAGAGGGTGGAATGAATGGAGAGAGTAACATGGAAGCATATACACTACAATAGAGCATATACACTAAAATAGATCATGGGAATTTGCTGTGTGACTCAGGGAATGCAAACTGGAGCTCTGTAAGAACCGAGAGGGCTGAGAAGGGCTGGGAGGTGAGAGGGAAGAGAAAGAGGGATGCCTATGGTTGATTCATGTGGATGTATGGCAGAGGCCAACACAATATTGTGAAGTAATTTTACTTCAATTAAAAATAAAAAAAGTTTGGGAAAAGAAAGAACATTCTGGCTCTAAAATTCTGTGATATTCACCCATGAAATAATCAATGAGGAATATTCTGAGTAATATGTTTATTTTTATGAATAATATAATATCCTGTAATTGGAGAATACTTATAGTATACTTAAACTTTACCTTTAAGTATAAGTATAATACTTATACTTTATCCTATAAATTATCATACTTTATTCATTCAAATATTTAGGGAAACTACATCATTCATTTAAGTAATTACGAGATGACTATCTTTTTATTTCAAACATAAATCAGCAGCAGAATGAATTTCTTTCAAGGGTCCCAAATTATAAGATAGAGATAGTAACTTGAATGCAAACAGTAATGTATGGATTGTTGATTAGAGACAAATGCCTGTCACAGGATGAGAGAAAAAAAAGACACCATGGCAAGTGGGGGTCTCTGCAGTGTGGGGAGGGGTTGGATTTGGGCAGAGCCTTGAGGGATGAGGGTAAATGAATAGGCATTTGAGATAGAGGGGATCTTATAGAGGAAGAATGAGTACAGTATTGGGCAAGGGACACTGAGGAGTTGAAGGAAAGAGTAAGGAATACCTAAAAAGTAAATTGTATAAATACGGGTAACTCAGATCATAGAGATTAGATAACATAGAAGTTTATTGTCAAGAAAGCCTTGTAGGAAACCATTAAATTTTCCTGATTTGGGAAATAAAATGAATTAATCAAGAATGTAGACGATATCACAGGGCAGTGTGAGAGCAACTCTGGCAAGCCAGTGCAGGCTCATTTCTCACAGTCCAAGCACAAACTATTTAGTGATCACAGAGCAGACAGAACATGGGCATGGATGAGTCTGAGGGACAGCTGCAAAGAAAGGAGGTGCTGGACTTCACATGCCACTGAAGGTCTATGGGACACCACCCTTGGCCAAGAGAAACGCCATTAAGGGATCTGACATGTTCCAAAAGAAATCTTACTCTTTTAAACATTTCCCCATAGGTTTAGATGTAATTCAAGCAAATCAAAATTACCAGGACAACTGAGAGTTTTCATTGTAACTGTAGCTATTTCATTTTGAAAAGTAATTGCACTTTTAAAGTTAGGTACATGTTTATGCATAATATAATAGTCTGTGGTACAACAGCAGGATATAAAATCTCACATCTCTCTAGGCCCCTGTCTTAGTTCTAGCTGTGAAGTGTTTCTGAGTGGATACAAAACCTGCTCTCACTTTTTGCAGTTCAGATAGCAGTGTCTCATAGTTTGTTCCTGTTGTCAGAAGTGAAAGGCATGTAATTCATAAAATTCTTACCTGTGATGAGACAGGGTGGTGAGGTGTATTTGCTCTCACCGTGTAGGGTAGTTATGAGAAACCTATCAAAGCTGCCTCCTCCATTAGCAGGTATAAAACACTGAAAAACGTGTGAAACAACAGCCAACTCTATGTTGCACATAATGAGTAGGGATTTGTGCTGTACAGACTACGTCTACTACAAGTTTCAGAAGAAAGAGCAAGAGAAGAATGAAGCTTAGGAAAGTCAGTGGTACTTTCTAAGAGACATAGTGTTTGAGGGGGGGCCTAGCATGATCGGCAGGATCTGGGTATAAGGATGTAGGGTGCATGCCCAGCATAGAACCCTGGCAAGGATGAAATGCAATGATTACAGCACATTTATCTGAGGATCAGTCTAAACTAATCATAAAGCACTACGTATTGAACTGAAAATGGAAATGTTTCACTGAAAAAGTGCCGCAGATTAAAGTGACCGTGAACACAAGAGCGTCGACTGGGAAACAGCACTGGATGTATCTGGACAGAAGAGAGACAATAAAAATAGGGTTTACAGATGATTAGTGTAGCAGTGACACCCAGAATGGACAAAGAACAATCATACGAACAGAGAGAGTACAAATGTAGGGTAGTTATGAGAAACCTATCAAAGCTGCCTCCTCCATTAGCAGGTATAAAACACTGAAAAATGTGTGAAACAACAGCCAACTCTATGTTGCACATAATGAGTAGGGATTTGTGCTGTACTTGTCTACTACAAGTTTCAGAAGAAAGAGCAAGAGAAGAATGAAGCTTAGGAAAGTCAGTGGTACTTTCTAAGAGACATAGTGTTTGAGGGGGGGCCTAACATGATCGGCAGGATCTGGGTATAAGGATGTAGGGTGCATGCCCAGCATAGAACCCTTGCAAGGATGAAATGCAATGATTACAGCGCATTTATCTGAGGATCAGTCTAAACTAATCATAAAGCACTACGTATTGAACTGAAAATGGAAATGTTTCACTGAAAAAGTGCCGCAGATTAAAGTGACCATGAACACAAGAGCGTCGACTGGGAAACAGCACTGGATGTATCTGGACAGAAGAGAGACAATAAAAATAGGGTTTACAGATGATTAGTGTAGCAGTGACACCCAGAATGGACAAAGAACAATCATACAAACAGAGAGAGTACGCGCTGCATTGCACGGAGTGGAGAAGTAGGTGGAATCAGGACAGTCCCAGCAAAGACGCTGCTGCACAAGACAGGTAGGGGTGGTCTGAGTCCAGACAAAGGTGAGAGGATGACAACAAAGAGGGACTCGGGAGGAAAAACGAAAAGGACGTGATTACTGGTGGGGGCGGCGGTAGGCGGGCTTGGGGACTAGGAGGATGACCGTGCCGGTAATAAAGCACCTGGCACAGAGCGGAAATTGGCGTGCGCTACTGCTGGACACTTAGGGTTCAAGCAGGTGACCAAATGATGCGTGAGGCGATAGCAAAATCACTGTCTTCTACAAAATAGGTGGATGCTGACAAACAAGAAAGTCGAGGAAATTGACTAGGGTCAAAATTGGTGGGTTGCGGGCAAATCTCGATATACTGCACAAATTCAGTTCTTCAGGAAACTCTTTGCGACCAAGTCCACTCCTCTCCCCTTTAGGCCAGGTCCCCAGATTATATACTCTAATTATAATCACTTTTCCTTTAAGGCCTCTACTAAAGGCTTACTATTATTAGCAACATGATTTGTTTAAAGTCTCACTGCTTTTTCAGACTGAAATTTCCAAGGGCAGGTTTCATGTTATTCCCAGTGATCTTTCAAACAAGACACGGGATAAAAACATTTTGAAAGGTCAGGAAGATCAACGAGGCAAACGCTTCAGTATAGTGACGACTGTGTTCCTGAAGTGCTCTCACAACAATATATTAGAAAGTACACACTGTGCATGGTCTGAAGGGCTCTCTGAATGACTGAGGAACAGGCACATGAGCTTGTGGGTCAAGAGAGTTTCCGTGGACACCACTGTCTTAAAGCACAGAGCTGACAGCTATGGTTGAACCTGGCTACCTATCTGACCATGATAAGGAATATGCTGAATGACCAAGAAACTGTATATGAAACTGAGAATATCAACAAGCCATTTAGGCAGGCAAAGTTTTGGAACAGTCACAGCAGATACAGGAAGTTACAAGGTTGGACTGGTTATAAGCATCACCACTTCATGAGGATATCCTATAAGGCACACTGAAGCAAATCCCATCTGTGGGCAGGGAGGATGCCAGCAACAGCAGCTCAGCTAACATCAATGAACACTTACTATAAGGAACACAGTCTGAGGCCCTTTAAAGGCTAAGCAGCCTGCCCAAGGTGCAACAGCCTGTAGTAGCTGAACTGATTTAGAAACTGACAGCCCATGTTCAAGATATCATCCACCCGAGAAGGCAACTGCAAACACGTCCTTTTCATGCTAGGAACATATAGGAAATGGATATCAGGCAGCTCTTCCCTTTAGAGGAGAAGGCAATGGCACCCCACTCCAATACTTTTGCCTGGAAAATCCCATGGGCAGGGGAGCCTGGTAGGCTGCAGTCCATGGGGTCGCGAAGAGTTGGACACGGCTGAGCGACTTCACTTTCACTTTTCACTTTCTCGCATTGGAGAAGGAAATGGCAACCCACTCCAGTGTTCTTGCCTGGAGAATCCCAGGGACGGGGGAGCCTGGTGGGCTGCCGTCTATGGAGTCACACAGAGTCGGACACGACTGAAGTGACTTAGCAGCAGTAGCAGCAGCTTCCCTTTAGATGCTGCAGTTTCCTCATTAAAAGTGAGATACTTGTGGTACCTACTTAACAGGGTTTTTTTTTTTTTTTTACATGCACTAAGTTTTTATTAGTCATTTTATTCTTTTTAAAATTAATTTAATTGGAGGATGATTACAATATTGTGATGGTTTTGATGAGGATTATGAAATAAAAGTGTAAAAGTCTCTTAGAAAATTATCTGGCACAGAGAATGAATATACTAAATGTTACCTGTGATGATGATGTTGATGATATAAATAACATAATAAATGAGAGAAATATCCTGAAGATGACCAATAAAAATGTACTAAGAGTTCATAAAAGGATAGCTACAAACATGTTAGTATAAGCAGCATGGTGGGAGATACAGCAAGGCCCCTTTTGATGCAGGAATCTAAAGTCAGATGGGTCTCAGAGCAGAGGAAGAAGCCCCAAAAGAGACATAATCAGCACTGTATCCACCCTTGGGCTTCTAATTCCTCCCCCTTCTCCTAGATGAGCTCACATGCCCCCTGGCTTTCATTACCAACGATGCTCCCCGAAATTGCAAGTGTTTATTTGGAATTCAAACCTCTTTCCTCTGAGCTCCAGGATTTCAAACTGAACTACTGACTTGGTATAATAACAACTTCCAGTAACCATGCCCTTTCTAACGACAGACCAGCCACTCCTTGGCTCCACTGGAACTGTCACAAGCAAGCTCAACTTGTCTATAACCAAACTTGCGATCCACCCTCTAAACCCGTCTCCATCTTCCTGCAGCCATCTGGTGGCTCCTCTCAACACCTTTTCCCGCACTTCTGCCTATCGAAAAAATAGACCCAATTGCTCTCATTTCCAGTTTCCAAAACTCTTAGACCCAATGCCCTTCTCTCTTTCCCAGCAGGGTGCCTCTCACTTGAACCACCTCAACAACTAGCCCTACCAGAAACCCTCTCTGCTCCCTCTCTACTTTTCTCAATCCAGCATCAAAGTACAACTCTGATTTCCTTCCCAGCTGAAAATCCAGCGATGGCCACCCATCTCACTTGCTGATGAAAACTCAAATTCCTGTACATATCCCACAAGGCTGGAGGCATGCTCCCCTCCGCCTCTGACATCTCAGGGCTGATTCAGGCCTGATTCTATGGATTACTCTTTACGCTCGGGCAGGAGCTGGGCCTGAAACTCTTTTCTGACCTAGGATGCTTTCACATGCTGTTTTCTTTGTCTGGAAGTTTGTTCCACTCTTCTCATTCTACTTCATTCTCCAAATCCTGTGGCTCTATGCGTATATGTCCCAGCCTCGCAGAAACTTCCCTGCTTCCCTGATCTGCCAGGTCCCCGGAACACATTCTCACACCACTATCTACTTGCACTCTGCAGCATGTTCCAGTTATAATTAGTTGTGGGATTTTCTGGGTAATATTTCTTCACAGTTTGGAAACAGCTGGAAGCACCTGTCTGTTCACTTCTATACTCTTGATATCAACACAGTGCCTGAAGTGAGCACATCCCACTGAATACTTGAAAAATGGGTGAAAAAGAGCCTCTACTAAATTTTACAAATGGTAGCTGCAGTCACAAACTAGGGCAGTCATGAAGTAAAACCATCTCCCATGAATGGATACCTCAATCAGTCACACTGGCCTCAAACAGTCAGAGTGATAATACAAACACTGTCAATGGCAGTGACCACTTTGACCACAGCCATAAATCAGACACATCCAGAATGTACCTTTTACTGACTTATTTGAATACCCATTTTTTCCTCTTCTGATAGTTCTCAGAATTCAGAGTGGTTAGAGTTCTTTCGCAATTCATCTGTTTTTAAAAAGGAAAACATCTGTTTTTCACCATGGGAACATCAGCCAGCCATTATTTAATTATCTACCATTAATGAAAGACAGAGGGAGCAATTATTTTGGGGGAATCACAGGCCATTCTACATACATAGTGAAGAACTGACTATATACAAACCTACACTTTGCAAAACATCGTAAAATCTGCAGGGGAAAGCACCTACTTGTCCCTATAACCTATCTTGTTTCTTCCATTCTCTCCCATCATCATTCCAAAGTAAAAATCAATTTCTAAATGAAATAGAATTATGTTGGCAGCATAAGGAATGTGAAAAAAAAGATTGCCATCTGGAAAATGAGTATTAATAACTAAAGAACTTCAGGTTCTAACATAAATGAAAGATATTTAAAAGATCTTGACAGTATTCCTCTTTCACAAAATTAACCACATTTTATACTATTGAAAAATGCATTGAGAGGCCTCAAATACATTGCATGGATTTGCTAAAAGTAATTTTAGCAATATTAAAAATTGACAAAGAACATGCTTTTGTCTGAGAAAGAAAGTGTGAAATTGTGTCATATTTATTGAACCCTGCTGTGGTAGGCAAGTAATTTGCTGATTTGCATGGACTACAACCAAGAATATACTCTTGTCTCTAGAACTGGGCTTTTCTTTTTTTTTTTAAAAGCTGGATGGGAGAAAAGCTGCACTTATGGGGGTATTAGCTTTGTTTAATACCTTAGATGGAAAATGACTTTCTACTGCAACTTCCCTCCTTTGTACTTAGAAATTATGAAGGAAGGAATCCATTTTGTTCACTTTCTCCAGTGGTGTGCCATCCAGTGAGGCAAGAGAAGA
Organism: Cephalophus harveyi; assembly: GCA_006410635.1. Classification (NCBI taxonomy): domain Eukaryota; kingdom Metazoa; phylum Chordata; class Mammalia; order Artiodactyla; family Bovidae; genus Cephalophus; species Cephalophus harveyi. Next base: position 198,232 of record SJYT01067639.1, read on the forward strand.
AAACTCCCCCACTGCTGCTGCTGTTTCTGCCTCTGTGACTTACGGGCGAACGTGTCTGCCTCTGTCTTCTTAAATTCTGCTAGAATGTATGTATCAATGCACGCCTAACAGCGGGGCACTATGCCTGCTGCCAGCGCAGCCTTCAGCACAGACTTTAACCTGTGCCACTTTATCCTTTTCCCGAGACATGGGAGCAGAAGATGCTAACCCAGTCTCTGACTGTTTGCCTGGACCGTAAGATGTAAAGTTACAGAGCAGTTTTTGGCTGTGTTTTAGGGCAGGTTACATGAAGCTGAGAGGCAGAGGAGGTCAATCTGCATAGAGAGGATAAAAAGGAGCAGAGAGGAGCAATAAAAAATATGAAAGGGAGTCCTGAGGAGGTCTGAGGTCCTGGTTCTCTTATTCACTACCCTGTGGATGCATCAATGAAGAGGTCAGATAAATTACTCCTCTGCGGTCATGGGCAGCTTTCAGAACAAGTGAAACTCAACCCACTTGGAGTAGCAAGAGAGGAGAAAGAAATCACCTAAATTAGACTAAATATAGTTCATTAAGGAAGGCATCACATGTAATGGTCCTGGGAAATGCTTTAAGCCTGGCACAAAAGTAGGTACAGAGTAAATTTTTCTTGAATAAATGAATGATCATTTCATCCATAAGGGGAGAGGTGGTAGAAATGACTGGAGTGGTATATGAGTTTCCTGTGTTATATCAAGAGGTGTATCAAGCACAAATATTTGAAGCCTATGGAGAGAAAATGTAATTTAGTTATTAAGGGCATGTGCATTGGAGTCAGAGTCAAACTGAATCCCGGTTTTACCACTTGCCAGGGATGCAATATTTGACAGGTAGATAACCTCTCAGTGCCTCAATTTTCTCATCTGTGAAGTGGAAATAATTACAGTATCTACCTCATATAATCTTTGTGAAGATTACATGAGCTAAAAATTAATATATAAACTGCTTAAATGGTGCCTGGTACAAGTGTCCATCCTATGAATGCTGGCTGTTATTTATTTAAGATTTTTTGACGTGGACCATTTTTCTAAAAGTCTTTATTGAATTTGTCACAGTATTGCTTCTGTTTTTATGGTTTGGTGTTTTGGCCCCTGAGCATGTGGGATCTCAGGTCCATGACCAGGGACTGAACCTGTACATCCTGACTTGATAGAGAAGTCCTAACCACAGGACCACCTGGGCAGTCCTAACTGCTATTATTATAACACATCTACTACTAAAATTCTAGACAGTAGCACTTAAGTTTAGTTTTGCATTATTCTTTAATTTTTTTTCATGTCTCGTTGTCCAGTCCTCCAGAATAACTTCCACAGTGTTGGGCAATACAGAGGACAGGAAAGGATCTCTGAGAGCCTTATTTTCCAGGTGAGGGACCGAGGTCCAGAGCCAGCAAGACTAGAGCTCTCAGGGCAGAACCCAGCCTACAAGCCAGATCTAGTTTCAGGTGGTTCTCAAACCCTGCAATCAGAGAAGAAGATTTAAAAGAGAAATGTATGTAAAATGGATACCCATCAGTGAGATGCTTTTACTACAGAACTCTGCTACCTGACTTTTTCGCAACAGGTGGTGAAGAGTTGGGATTCCCTTGTGGCTCAGCTGGTAAAGAATCTGCCTGCAATGTAGGAGACCTGGGTTCAATCCTTGGGTTTGGGAAGATCCCCTGGAGAAGGGAAAGGCTACCCACTCCAGTATTCTGTCCATGGAGTCATAAAGAGTCGGACACGACTGAGCAACTTTCACACACACAAGCGAGGAGTTACATCCCTCAGTAATTTGCAGGAATTTTTGTGAAATAATTTATTATACATAATTGCAGAAAAGTAATTACAGAAGGGCTTGACATTTTCCTAGTTATACAACTTACATGAAATTGATGAGCAATGTTTTAACCCAACATGAAGGGATAAATCACCCACTGTGACATCCCAGAGCTGAGAATATGGTTTGTATTAAAAGCAAACAAGCAGCCAAATAAACCAATTGGTTTTCTAAAACCAGTTCTTTGGGTATTCTAAGAGAATCTTCCGTTATAAAACAGTTTTAAGTGTTGTTCAGACTAGTTATCACCATAATGCAGGCCGTTACTGTGGTGGCCTGGTAGCGTCCTCTAATCTGGACAGCTGCTCAGAGTTCATGCATTTCAGCGTAGATGCTCATCTCCAATAGTCACAGCACAGGACAGGCAGACTTCCACTGTCTTTTCTCTGCTGTCTAAACTGTTGAGCAATTAGAAACCCAAGGCATTCATTTAGCTGAGAATAGTGTTTTTATTACCAATTCTAATTCCTTGTTTTTGTAGCACAAACAACAAAATATTTTATAGCTCAGATTTTATTTAGATTTAAAAGTTGTCATTAATCACCAAAGAGCAGTTGAGACTCAACCAGGATTCAATGAAGTCATAGAAGATTCTCTGAATTAAGTGAAAATTTTGTAATTTCTTTATTATTTTAAAATTCTTAATTGACAAGTCAGCCTTTGAATATAAAGATTCTAGCTCATAATAACTTCTTCAACAAAATATACTGTTCAGAAAAAAAGAATCTCAAATGCCTGGTTATCTCTTCCACTGTATTTTTTTACACAAATCTTTCAGTCACAGCACAAATTAGTCTAACATTTGCTGTAATCTTCAGAGACAACACTTTTCTCAAGGAAATGTATTAAAAGCGAAGGGAAGGAAAGGGAAAGGGTTAGTCGCTCAGTCATGTCTGGCTCTTTGAGACCCCATGAACTATTGTAGCCCATCAGGCCCCTCTGTCCATGGGGTTCTCCAGGCAAGAATACTGGGTATGCTGTAACTCAACTACACTGAACTATAAAAAAAATCTTTCTAGAAAGAGATAAATGTTTTGTTTCATCTAAAATAGCTTATTAACATGAGAATCTTTATTGTAAAGGCTATGAAGAAAATTAACTCATATGACCAGTTTAATATCAATATTTACTTATACAAAGAAAGAAACCTCTGTTTTACCATCAAGACCATAAAGAAAAAACAATAAAAATATCAGATAAATGGCAGATATTGTCTGTGTTAACAGAAGAAAGAAAAGGGGAAAAGCTTCTGTTAAGGCAAGACTCCTGATATGTTCAGTACTATTTTCCAAAAGAATGTCTTTCAAATTTATTTTTGAAATCTCCTTCTCAGGTTCAATATTAATAGGGAGCTTTGGCTGAAGAAAAAGGAAAAATTTGTCCTTTAGCTGAGTATCAGATGTTTGGGAGTTTCTCTTCCACATCATTCTGCTCTCTTGTGGTGAATAGCATTGTTCAATAGTTGATAACATATTTTCTAAGAAAAATAAAAAGTGGATTTGAGATCAGTTTCACATGTGTCTTAAGATTTGATTTGTATTTTAATATCAAGATGTAGCTGTTTACATCACTTAGGAGTGATTTCCTTAAAACTGTTCCAGATTACATATGTTGCTATAATCAATATGTTTATAGAGAATATGGATAAATTTCAACTTTAAATGAGTTTGAGGCTTAAGTAGTTTCCAGATATTAGAAGAACTAGTTGGAAGATCATCTAAGTAAACCCCTTAAAAAAATCTAACTTAGTTCTTTTTTAAAAAAAAAAGTAGATATATTAAATGGACTATATATGTATTTTCTTTTAATTTTAAACTTCTGTGTTAAATACTTAGGATATTTCCTGTCTCTTATACACATCTATAGCTACAAACATGTTAGTATAAGCAGCATGGTGGGAGATACAGCAAGGGCCCTTTTGATGCAGGAATCTAAAGTCAGATGGGTCTCAGAGCAGAGGAAGAAGCCCTAAAAGAGACATAATCAGCACTGTATCCACCCTTGGGCTTCTAATTCCTCCCCCTTCTCCTAGATGAGCTCACATGCCCCCTGGCTTTCATTACCAACGATGCTCCCCGAAATTGCAAGTGTTTATTTGGAATTCAAACCTCTTTCCTCTGAGCTCCAGGATTTCAAACTGAACTACTGACTTGGTATAATAACAACTTCCAGTAACCATGCCCTAAGACATATGTTCTGTTTAACAAATCTTCTGAAGAATAATTACAAGTTGTTGGTGGAAATCTGAAACAATTATAAGAGATCATTGCCTTAATACTTTAATTTTATAAAAGAGAAGCTTTAAAATTAAGCCAGGGTAAGACATTTCTTTGTTTCACTCAATTTAATTAAATGCTCTATTTCTTCTATAAGGATAAAATTAGGCACTTGTTCAATCCTGAAATTCTTAGATCAATTGTAAACAAAGTTGCTACTCCTACATTTATGAGTTATCCATTAAAGTATAGTATAAATAAATAGATACACTTACCTGGTATTAAAACGGAAAGAGCTGCAAACGTTTCAGAAAGTTTCAATAGATGGAAAAGAAACTGAAACAGCAGTATCCACCACCACTGGCTCAGGCTTTTTGGCTTTACAAGTGGCAGATACTCCCAGTTCAGGCCCAGTACCCTTGTGTTATGTAACATCTCATTAATATTAGCCATCAAACTGCTACCAAGCTGCTGAGGCACTAGAGGGCAAGAGTGTCACATGCAAGACCGGTCGCCAAGGGACAGGTTTCGGTACCACTTGGGGAAGACAGATGCTAAAGAAGCTGATAAATAACACGATGCCTGAAAGCAGCAGTGAACTAGAAATGTTTCTCAAATAATATTTTAAACGTCAATTTTCTGTCCAGCTGAAGAGTTAACAGGTTAATAAATATGTATAAGCAAATAACCACACCATGCAAAACTTTCGGGATTGTATTTAAAAACCTCCAGTCATCCAGGAAGCTATCTTTCTTTTCTTTGTCTAAATAAACTTATTTTTAACAGGCGAGGAAAGGTCGATTAAATAAAACGAGTGGCAGTCTCAGGACCCCTTTAAACCGCGAGAAACTTGTCCTGACCGTGCGCGCCGCCTCTGGAGTCCGCGTTCCAAGTCTCCGGGGGCGGGTGTCTGGGCGAGGACCGCCGGGTCTCTGGCGATTCCCTCGGGCTGCGGGCGTCCGCGGGATCCTGCTTCCCGGATCCTCGGCCTCCGCGGGTCGCGGCCGCCCCGCCGTCCGGGCGGCGCTCGGGGGCGACTCGGTGCCACGCGCCGGGGACTCGTGCGCTCGCTCCGACGCGCTCCGCGGCCCCGGGACCCGCCCGGCCGCGCCGCCGCCGCCCTCACGCCGCCTCCCCGCTCCCGGCCCGCGCGCGCTCGCCCGCCGGGGGAAGGGGAGGAGGCGGGAGCCAGGGGGCTGGAGGCGCCTGCATCCGCCCGCCTTGCGCCCGTGTCTGCTCCGCCCGGCTGCCTGCCCAGCCCTCGGCGTGGGGACCCTGCGTGTCCCGCCCCGGTCGGCCGGCTCCGACGGCCACTGCGGGCAGGTTGGTAGCGGTCGCCGAGGAGAAGGGTTGGGCCGTGGGTAGGAAGTAGGTGTGAGTTCCAGAGGCGGCGCGGGGAAGGTGCGGCGCGGGGAAGGTGCGGTGCACCCTCGTCGTCCCCTCTGGTCGCGCTCCCGCTAGTGACGCTGAACCTAACAGCGCTGCGGGCGGCTTCGACCGTAAACTGGTAATTGCCTCGACTTGCCGGCTTTCTAAAGGCCACGTGCTGTATTCCAGTTCTTGCAGACAAATGAAGGCCAACAACTGGAGCGACATTTTGGATACAAGGTGTGAGGTTGCACTTGTCCTAAAATATAGGTTGATCAGGAGCCTCCGTTGAACGATTTTTTTCCGTTTTTAATTTCTGTTTTGATCCACTGAGTGGGTTGCCATGCCCTTCTCCAGGGGCTTGATCCACTAACAACAGCATATGTGAAAGTTTTAGAAAGTGGTGGACGTGGATCTACTAAAGATATACGTTGTACTGGATTTTTATGGTTTTGCCTCTAGCTACGCGTTCCTCCTCCTGGAAACAGTACCCTCGTTTACTTTTTGCAGGATGGAGCCTGCGCCCACCAGTCCATTTGATTCAGGTGATGTCAACCACTCGGTGGGTGACCCACGACATTCGTGTGGCCACTGGAAGCTTTCTGTCCTCCTAGTAGCTACGGTTGGTTTACAGAAAAGTATGTGACCAAGTCTGGCCAATCAGAGACAAGAAAGCACCGTTTGGGGACCATTTTGCCCCTCTTTAGAAAGGGACTCCCTTCTGTTGGACTTTGCAGAGTGAGTTGTGAGCGTAGAGCTTTTTTGTGTCATCATCTGATTTCTGGGAATGCAGATAATACTCAGCGAGGTGTGTCTGGGAGCTAGAGGAAAGTTAAATCTAGATGGGGATATTTGAGCTCTGAACCCAGCTGAAAAAAGCTCCTAACTCTGGATATTTTCAAATATGAATCACCAAATTCAGTTTTGTCTTAAGGCAGCTTGAGTTGAAATTTCTGCTGGGTGAATATGAAAGAGACCCCAAATGATACAGAAATTAAACATTTTGGTAGATTACTAATGGGGGCATTTGGATATTGTATGGCAGGACTTTTGATTAGATCCTAACGTGGAAATTTTAAAAAGCCTGAGGATTTTGCTCTTCTGATTAAGAGGTTACAGAAGTAACTGAACCAATTACTCCTTCTGGAAGCCCAAAAAGATGTCAAGATGGTAGAATTATTCACTAGATGACACGTGTTAAATTGGTTTTACTTATTTATTATGGTTCCCCCACCCCCCACCTCACCCCTCTCCCAGAGTCTTGCACCTTTCAGGAATTTTAAGATTCTACATTTGTTTTTTTTCATACTTCTTTTCCAAACAGCTTCCTCTGTCACCCAGGCACCTTTACAGTCTTCATTCCAGTGATTAAAAAAAAAAAAATTATTGCACATCTACTAAATGGTCCTGGAAATATGATAATATTTTAATAAAAAAATAAAAGCAGGAACATTTCCTGCACTTCTGTTACTTGTTATGTATTGATATAAGGATAGGAAGTCAGACTTTTCTACAAACAAAAAATGGAAAAGTTCTTCTATAAAATAATGCATTGAGTATTTTTATGACTGTATTTTGAAGCTTTCTTCAGCTAGGAGTGCTGGAGGCACAAATTTTCTGGTGCTTAGGAAGGAAGAATTGCTCCCTTCACCATTGACTGCTACCCTAGCCATCTATCTGGAAGTACAGACATCTTAGAAAATGTGAAAGTGTTACTCACTCAGTTGTGTCCAGCTCTTTGCTACCCAATGGACTGTAGCCTGCCAGGCTCCTCTGTCCATTGGAATTGCTTTAGGCAAGAATACTGGAGTGGGTTGTCCTTTCCTTCTCCAGGGGATCTTCTGGGATTTTTTTCCTATGAGATAGACAAATCTTACAGCTCTATTCCACAAGTTCCTATCTGTGCATATGTGAAATTTCAGTCAGTGTAATCGCAGATTGGTAAGCTAAGCTAAGCTAAGTCACTTCAGTCGTGTCCGACTCTGTGCGACCCCATAGACGGCAGCCCACCAGGCTCCCCCGTCCCTGGGATTCTCCAGGCAAGAACACTGGAGTGGGTTGCCATTTCCTTGTCCAATGCATGAAAGTGAAAAGTGAAAGTGAAGTTGCTCAGTCGTGTCCGACTCTGTGCAACCCCATGGACTGCAGCCCACCAGGCTCCTCCATCCATGGGATTCTCCAGGCAAGAGTACTGGAGTGGGGTGCCATTGCCTTCTCCGCACAGATTGGTAAGTTGCCTCTATTTCCTTACTCTTTACTTCCCCAGCAGAAGTAAAGTGGCAACAGATACCACTGCCAACCATTGTTCCCTCTAGCCCTTCCTTCCTGTCATCTTTCCTTAACTGAGAAATATTAAAGCCAGGGAATAATTTTTCCTCTAAAGAGATTCCAAATTGCAAAACACTCATTATAGACAGCAAAAAACCTGTGGCAGTGGCTGAGGCAGAGGTGGAGAAGGTGGTCTGGTCCAATGCCTCACGTTTGCAAAGCACTTGTATAATTTAGTATAATCTCTAAATGAGTTTGTACAATATTTTTAATGTGATAAATGTGTTAGGTTTATTTTAGGCTTATAAACCACAGAGTTTATAGCTTTGGCATATCTACTATTACTATTTATATAAATACTACCGACCTCAAAAATGGAAGAAGTTCAGACTTCTATCAGTCTCTGAGAAATCCTGAGACAATATGAAATATATTTATTAGAGGCCCAGCTTCCAATCCAAAAGGAAGAGTCTATAAATTAAATACCTGTGGAAACCATTAAAAAGAAGAGACAAAAAACAAAACTATACACTTCTGTATATTGAAATAGTCAATATACAGAACTTGAACTTAGTTACTCTGAAACAAGACATTGAAAAATGGAGATTTAAAAATTTATGCTTTTATAGTTTAAAAATTATTTCTGTTTTTGATGGTCTTTTCCCCCTTCATCTAAATACTTCAGTGTAGAGGTGATGATTATGAAGGAATAGGAAACTCATTGCAGTTTGCAGAGTCTTCTATTTTTTCAGTGTCTAAATTAAAGCAATGTAGTATTCTAATAAGTTTTTTAAAATGCAAGTATTAATAAGAATACATCAGTATTTCTGCTGTGAAATAGCTAGTAAGTATGTGTGTGTGTTAGTCGCTCAGTCATGTCCGACTCTTTGTGACCCCATGGACTGAAGCCCGCCAGGCTCCTCTGTCCATGGGATTCTCCAGGCAAGAATACTGGAGTAGGTTGCCGTTTCCTTCTCCAAGCTAGTAAGTATAAGAATTACTTTTCTTGGAAATATTCAGTTTGGGTTTATAGTTATGGTAATTAATGACATTATAAAGCTGCTAAAATGTAATGGGATAAAGATTTAAAAGAAAGCATATTCTAGCTAAAAACTGCTAACTCACCTCAAGGAAATATACCCCAAATTTCTTTATTGTCTAAAGAGATGTTTAAGTGAAAATAGACCAAAACCAAAAATCTCAAAAAAATGATTGGTTAGGAGGAAGAGAAATGGAAGTGGTATCCGGCTTCTCAAAAACCACAGAAAAGGTGAATTTTACCTGCTTCTAAGTCTCCTTACAAACAGGTCTGTGAAAAGTGTACTGGGTTGATTTAGTAGAATGAAAATCTTGCCTTATTTTATAAAGACCAATTTAAAACTTAATAGACTAGTTTGGAGTAGTGGTTCTCAAATTTAGTGTACATCAGTGTAATCTGGAAGCTTTATTAAATCAAAGGTTGCAGGGCCTCACCCCCAGAGTTTCTGATTCACTAGGAGTGGGGTAGGGCTGAAGAATTTGCATTTTTTGCAAGTTGCCGGTGAAGGTGATATTGCTCATCTGAGACCACTCTTTACAATCCTCTGGATTAGAGCACTACTGAGAACAGAGATTGTGGATTTTTTTAATGTTTATTTCTATATTTATTTTCAGCCTTTTTTTTCCAGGAAAAGATTTAAAATGGATGGTAGTGGAGGGTTATTATACCTTATAAAGTTCCTGAAGGGCAAAAGACCCTGCCTCTGGCACTTCTTTGATACAAGACCCAGGCCTGGAGAACTGTGGTCTGTAAGAAAGAACATTTATTATTATATAAATTATTTGGTTTGCAAAACTCTTTTTTTTTTCTTTTTTTAGTTGACCATAATATACAATAAAGTCAAGATTTTAATTGGCTTCCCATACAGTCGATTAAGTAAGTCATCAATGAAAAGGAAATCGTTTGTTAAAAACTATGGGGCCTTTGGCATAATAAAAAGTAGCAGGATTTTCAAACAGGTAAACAGACGCTATGCTTACCTCTTTGAGGGCTGCCTCCCTCCCTGGTTTATTTTGTGTCTTTCATTGCCCCAGGACCAGGGTCTTGCACAACAGCAGTCATTTAAAATGAAGTAAAGAAGAGAAAGACATTACTTTCTTAGATAATAGGTAATGTTTTACGTTGCCTCTGATCAAGGAAATCACCTTATTCTATTCTGTCATTAAAAATTGTTTTTATTGTTTAGCCAAAAATACCTCTACACACTATTTTCTATCATTTCTGTTTAATTTTAAAATGCTTTGTCCTCAAAAATAGCTTTTTCCCTAATGTGCAACTAGTTTTAAGTTCTTCTGTTCTGATCATAATGTATGTAATTAATTACCAGCCTTGGGTGATGGCTACTTGGCAGTATAAGCATATTCATAAATAACTGTTGTTTTGTTCCATTTTAATGGGGAAATAGGAGCAATTGTCAGATTGTAGAACATACTGTGTGAGTCTTCAAAGCTATCTCTTCATAAATATTCAGGCAGGACCAAACATCATTAAGGTGTTCCTTTGATCTAGCTTGCAACATTAAAACATCATTTTATAGCTTGGCCTCATGCCATGTAGTACAAGAGAGATTCATTGTGAAAGTAAAATGGATGATTTCTCTTTCAATTTGTGTGAAAACAAGCTTCATAAAAAGACCGCAGAATACTTTCCCTACCACTTTAGTATGATGTTTCTCCATTATATCTGATCCTTCAATTTCAAAAAAAATTGAAGAAAATAATAAATATTCAAGAAGTAGGAGTTGTATGAATTAATTTTGTTTTGCTCCTCTGAAAGTATCTTTGAAATAGTGACATGGTAAGTTGTTAGAATAAAAGAGAAATAGCAGAGAAAATTGAGATACCCTGTACATTATGGATCGACACATCCAATATTCTTAGGCTTGAGGCTTTTGGACTGAACTGTCCACCAAACATTTGAATTAGGAGAACTTTGAGTATAAAAATGAAAATTTAATTGGGAAAGGGAAAATTTATGCATATAGTTTTTCTCCCCTAGATCTGAGCAAGTGCTCTCAGTAGTATAGAAGAAATAGAAAATGGAAACTCAGTTCATTTAGCATTAAATTTAAGTGTTGTTCAGCATCTTCTGCCTTCTGAGGAAAAAAATGTAGATGCCCATATTAATTTTTCTTAAAACTCACACTTGAAATCAAACACATACACTTAAAAGAAATAAAATTACTGGAACCTAATGGTTAAACCCAAAGTAGTTTTCTCTCATTTTAATTTTAAAGTTGAGAATCCATGATCACTTTTTTCCCTTTGCCAGATAGAGCTCAGCCCTCTGGAAAAGATAAATACGTGCTGGTTGGACAAATGAATCCAGAACTTAAAATGTTCTTTTCCTTAAGCCCTTTATGTAAACTATGTTTAAGAATTCATCTTTGAAAGATTCCATTTGTAGTTTGTTCCTATGGTTTTGTATATAAATTATACATTTAAAACTTAATTCTTTTGTTGATCACAGCAGGGAATAAGGTTAGCAGAGACCCTCTAGAGTTCCAAAACTTGTCATAGCCTTGTGTTTACAGCAAAAGAAAAAATTTAAAACTGATTAAAGAGCTTGAGGTGATAATGGAAGTGTTTTTTATCCAAGCCTGACTGTTCTGGGGGCAGAGGCTTTCTGGCTCTTGTGAAAAATCTTAACTTTAGCTCAATATAGAAAACTATTAATTTTCAGCATAGGATAGAGTTTAAACCATATGCTAGGAGAACCATATCACTTTAATTTTTATTACTTTATAAATAATAAACTATGTATTAGCATTCTTTGAAGTCAGTCTTGGTTATTTTTATATACTCTATCTCTGTGAGTTTTATATGACTCTTTTACCTAAGAACTTAAGCATTTTGACAAATAGTAATGATAGAACCCTTACACATTAGTAATATACTGCAATGAATCTCTACATATTAATAACAACAGATACTGCAATGAGACAGAAAACAAGTACTTGTCATGTGTCAAAACTCTTTGTATGCTGTGTTATGTAATGTATATGTTAACTCTACAGGCTCTCCTTCCCAGCTTGATGAAGTAAGTGGCCACACTGGGGAAGCCCATATGTCAAAGAACTTCAGGAGTCCTCAGCAAACCATGGGACGCCTCTGGGGACTGTGGCCTCCTGGAGTCAAGGGCAGCCTCCAGGCAACAGCCAGCAATGAGCTGAACCCTTACTCCTACTGGCATAGGAAACAGATTCTGCTGACAACCTGGGTCATCTTAGAAGGAGATTCTTCCGTAGCTGAGTCCCCGATGATAATGCAGCTGGGCCAGTATCTTCACAGCAATATTGTGAAACCCTAAGGAACTGGCTAAGCTGAGTCTGTATTCCTGACTAGGGAAACTGTAAGTTAATAAATTGTTGTCATTTAGTTGCTAAGTCGTGTCCGACTCTTTTGTGACCCCATGGACTGTAGCCCACCAATCTCCTTCTGTCCATGGGATTTCCCAGGCAAGAATACTGGAGTGGGTTGCCATTTCTTTCTCCAGGGGATCTTCCTAACTCAGGGATTGAACCCACGTCTCTGTCTCCTGCATTGGCAGGCAAGTTCCTTACCGCTGAGCCACCAGGAAAGCCCAAAATAAATATCTTGTTGCTAAAGCTGCTAAGAGCATGGTAGCTTGTTTTGTGGACGATAACTAATATAGTTCCTCAGAAACAGCTGGCACAAGCCCTTTCCCCTCTTTTTCTTCCTTCCTGTCTTCTATCCTTTGCCTAAAACTCAGCTACATCTTTACTGGACCAAGAGTTTGTGGACCACACTTTTGGAATGCTGGCGCTTTGAGCTGGAAGACATCTAAGTTCCTAAGGGCAGGGAAATTCATGTGAGCATAACCATTTATCTTATTTGAGTCATTATTTTGCTTTTTCTAGTTTTCTATCGTTATTCCAAATAATATACTAAATATTATTAACTGGACTTTGTTTCATTATATTGTTTATTACAATAAGAATTTATGTTTATTATAGGAGATTTGGAAAGAACAAAGAAATATCATTCATAACTTTATACTCAGAAACATCCACCACTAACATGTAGTGTATTTCTATAAATACTAAAGTATTTTGATCTAACTGTTGGGGAAAAAAGACATCTATAGCAAATATTTGTGACATTTAAATGTCATGACTTCTCTGTCATTAAGTTAAAGTTTATTGAAATTACTTTAAAACATCCTCTTGGAATGTGGAAAATGCAATCAAACAAGCGTTTGGCAAGAGAGAGACAAAATATCTATTTTTTTTTCCCACTAAATTTAAGCTTTTTAAAAGCTTAAAAGTCAATTTAGGCTGTTTGTTTTTGTCTTCAGAAATATGACCTCTATATCTAAGCAGATAATTCAGGTTCCGAACTGCTGGCTATTGACATGGGAGTTAATTTTGGGCACCCAAAATATGTTTTTGTGGTTTTTTTTTTTTTTGCATGCCATGATGAATCTCAGATTATTGCTTAACTTTGTAAACATATATATATATATATATATATATATATATGAGTTGTGATTTTTGCTAATATTTTCACATGCTAGTTAAAATTCATTTGAACTCAAACTTATATTTTTCATTACAGCTTTTTAAAAGTTGAAGATTTGCTAACCTTAGTTTGAGAGTTTTATAGTAAAAATTCTCAAGTCCAAAGTTCTTGGTAGTTATGATCTTCTACATATTGGGACCAGTGTGTCTTTACTAAAGTACCTCCCAAGACAACCCTTTGCTCTTGTCCTGTTGGTTTACCCCAAATAAGCTTTCTAAAGCTCTCTCCTTCACACCTTAACTCAGCTCTCTAGCTTACTATAAACACACCCCCTCTGTACTTTATTTTTTGATCTATTTTTTAAAATATGTATTTTCTGTTTATTTGGCTGTGCTGGCTCTTAGGTGTGGCATGTGGGATCTGTTTCTCTGACTAGGGATTGAACCCAGGCCACTAGCATTGAAGGTGAGGAATCTTGGCCCCTAGACCGCCGGAGAAGTCCTCTCTGCACCTGAAATGGACCCATCTTTTAAAATTCAGTTGAACTCTCAGCTTTTTCATAGATTCTCTCTTAGATCAAATCAGGTGTTTATGATTTCTCCAGAGATTATTTCCTCTGCACCTACCCAGATGGCATTAGAACCTGATACTTTCTAATAATTAGATTTTTATTCCTGCCTCTCTTCTGCTTGTCTGTATGGCATAGAGATTGATTAGCTTTTTTGTTGGAAAGTGATTCATAAATATAGCTCAGTTCAGTTCAGTTCATTTCAGTTGCTCAGTCGTGTACAATTCTTTGCGACCCCATGAATTGCAGCACACCAGGCCTCCCTGTCCATCACCAACTCCCGGAGTTCACTCAGACTCACGTCCATCGAGTCGGTGATGCCATCCAGCCATCTCATCCTCTGTCGTCCCCTTCTTCTCCTGCCCCCAATCCCTCCCAGCATCAGAGCTCAAATCTCTATTAATAGCTGTATTTTCCACTTATTAAAATGAGTAGAATCATTTTCAATGAAAAGTATGAATTTACTTCATCCATGGGGAAAGATTTGAGAAGAAAATAGAGAGCAAGGAAATACAAACCTGAATTTTGGAAATCAGTAACCTTAACTTCTGAACTAAAGTCATACTAAGGACACACTGTTCAGGTCATTGTGTTTCAGTGTATTGTCCTTGAAAGGAACAAACCTGTCCATGTGATCTTACTGTATTTCCTTTGGAAAGGAGGAAAGCTAAATGATATGAGGAGTGCAACATGACATTTTCCAAAAAATGATAATTTGTAGAAACTCTCCAATTCAAGGTGAAGGTGTCAGTTAGCACTTAGAAGCTTTCATGTTCAAGAGTACTTCACCGAAAATAGATAACCAAATTGAGGTGCTCCTCTTTTGAAATCCTCCCAGGGTATTTAGCTGCGTCTTTGTAGTATAATGCCACAAGAGTCCTGATGGTAGGATCCCAACAGTGTTCAGGGAACACTGTTTGATTATGTTTCTTTTTGTTGTGTTTGAAGGATATTGTGCTTTTTTTTTTCCCCCAAACTGAAGGTTTGTGGCAGCCCTGCATGGAGCAGGTCTATTGGTGCCATTTCCCCAACAACATTTGTTCACTTTTTCTCTGTGTCACAGTTTGGTATTTCTTGCAATCTTTGAAGCCCTCCACTAGCCAAAAGATTATAACTTACTGAAGGGTCAGATAATGGTTAGTGTTTTTTTAGTGTGAAGTATTTTTTAATCAATATATGCATAAAAGTTTTTCAGACATAATGCTATTGCACACTTCATAGACTATGCTGCTGCTGCTAAGTCGCTTCAGTCATGTCCAACTCTGTGTGACCCCATAGACGGCAGCCCACCAGGCTCCCCTGTCCCTGGGATTCTCCAGGCAAGAACACTGGAGTGGGTTGCCATTTCCTTCTCCAATGCAGGAAAGTGAAAAGTGAAAATGAAGTCGCTCAGTCGTGTCCGACTCTTAGCGACCCCATGGACTGCAGCCTACCAGGCTCCTCTGTCCATGGGATTTTCCCGGCAAGAGTACTGGAGTGGGGTGCGATTGCCTTCTCCATCATAGACTATAGTATAGTGTAAACAAAACTTTTATATGTACCGGGAAACCAAGAAATTTGTACAACTTACTTGATTGTGATATTCAGTTTACTGTGGTGGTCTGGAACTGAACCTGCAATATCTCTAAGGTATGACTGTGTTTAATGGAGTAAGTTGCAATTTTTAAAAATTTAAAAAATCTTCATAATTATGTGAGCCTTTTCAGGTGATATTTTCCCGGCAATCTTGATTCCAACTTGTGTTTCTTCCAGTCCAGTATTTCTCATGATGTACTCTACATAGAAGTTAAATAAGCAGGGTGACAGTATACAGCCTAGACATACTCCTTTTCCTATTTGAAACCAGTCTGTTGTTCCATGTCCAGTTCTAACTGTTGCTTCCTGACCTACATACAGGTTTCTCAAGAGGCAGGTCAGGAGGTCTGGTATTCCCATCTCTTTCAGAATTGTCCACAGTTTATTGTGATCCACACAGTCAAAGGCTTTGGCATAGTCAATAAAGCAGAAATAGATGTTTTTCTGGAACTCTCTTGCCTTTTCCATGATCCAGCGGATGTTGGCATGTTCCAACAGATGTTTTTTGGGCTCCAAAATCACTGCAGATGGTGATTGCAGCCATAAAATTAAAAGACGCTTACTCCTTGGAAGAAAAGTTATGACCAACCTAGATAGCATATTCTAAAGCAGAGGCATTACTTTGCCAACTAAGGTC
>SJYT01067639.1:214589-226866 GCA_006410635.1 Cephalophus harveyi
CAGGAGGAGAAGGGGACGACCGAGGATGAGATGGCTGGATGGCATCACTGACTCGATGGACATGAGTCTGAGTGAACTCTGGGAGTTGCTGGTGGACAGGGAGGCCTGGCGTGCTGCGATTCATGGGGTTGCAAAGAGTCATACACGACTGAGTGACTGAACTGAACTGAACTTCCAGGTGATACAGGAGACATGAGTTCTATCCCTGGGCCAGGAAGATTCCCTGTTGAGGGTAATGGCGACCTGCTCTAGTTTTCTCGTCTGGAGAATTCCATGGAGAGAGGAACCTGGTGGGTTACAGCCCATGGGGTCACAAAGAGTAGGACATGACTGACCACTACCTCCTCCTCCTCTGCTTCCTCATAATTATGTAAAAAATGGAAATGAATTTCCGAATTAGAAAATCAAAATATAGGTGGGATTGAAAAATAAGACTTGATTGTTTGCAAAATACTTCAATTTTTGCAAATACTTTATTACTTCAAAATAATTCAGTTTTATTAAACTCTTAGATGATTCCATGTATTATCTACAGGTAAAGCAGAGATTCAAGGTACAGGCTTTCAGACGTTTTACTCAGTGGTAGAATGAAGTCTTCAGTTCTGCTCCTTTAACTCCTTTGAACAAGCTCTCATTCTTGTGAAAAGGAACATTTATTTATGGTGGTGTGTCATTTTAATCCATGCCCGGTTATTAAAGAATAAAAATTCTTTGTTATTTAAATTTCAAAAAAGCTGTTTATTATCCTAAATTGAACAGTTCCGTTTTCTCTCTCAGTTTCTGGGATATTTCTTTCTACAACGTTTCTTAGACTTGGCCCCATTTTAGATTTAGTCACTTTCTGCTTCACTGACTGTTCTTCTAGGAGGTAAAGCAGAAAGCTGGTGAAAGGGGGGATAATTTGCTTTTTCCTCTTCATTGAAAAATTGCTTTACACATTTTGATGTACATTTCCAGATTCCATTTTGTTGCAGTCTTATTTTCTAAGGTTCTAGGTAAGGTAAAATATTCCAATGATTTGCAATTTTAAGAATAATTTTCAATTTTAGAGAGATGTAGATATGCAACACTTTTTAAAATTGTGAGTGTGTGTGTGTGTGTGTGTGTGTGTGTGTGACTCAGTTGTGTCCAACTCTTTGTGAGTCCATGGACTTTACCCATCAAGCTCCTCTGTCCATGGAATTTTCCAGGCAAGAATACTGGAGTGAGTTGCCATTCGATTCTCTGGGATCTTCCTGACCCAGGAATTGAATCTGAGTCTCCTGCATTGCAGGCAGATTCTTTACCGTCTGAGCCACAAGGGAAGGCTTTTTTAAAAATTGAAAAGCTTGTTATTCATTTCTGGAATGTTATCTGTTTTTCAGTTATGAAAGGCACCTGGAACAAAATTTGAAAGTTGTATGAAATAGGATTATGTCTTTGTCTCCCCTCCCCATTGTCCATAGCCCCCTCAATTTAAATTATTTTGAGTATTTACCCAAAAGTGGAATTGATGAATCATTTGGTAATTCTATTTTTAATTTTTGGAGTAACTACCATACTATTTTCCACTGTGGCTGAACCATCTTACATTCCNGATTATGGCTTGGTCTCCCCTCCCCATTGTCCATAGCCCCCTCAATTTAAATTATTTTGAGTATTTACCCAAAAGTGGAATTGATGAATCATTTGGTAATTCTATTTTTAATTTTTGGAGTAACTACCATACTATTTTCCACTGTGGCTGAACCATCTTACATTCCCAAGAACAGTAATATGAGTCCCAATTTTGCTACATACTCACCAACACCTATTGTTTATTTTCATAATAGTCATCTGAATGATTTGAAATGATATCTCGTTGTAGTTTTGATTTGCATTTCCTTAATGATCAATGATATTGAGCATCTTTTTGTGTGCTTATTGATCATTTATATATCTTCTTTGGAGAAATTCTATTTAAGACTTTTGCCCATTTTTTTTCTTTTTAATTTTTTTTTAATTGAAGGATAATTGCTTTACAGAATTTTGTTGCTTACTGTCAAATATCAACATGAATCAGCCGTAGGTATACATATATCCCCTCCCTTTTGAATCTCCCTCCCATCTCCTGCCTCATCCCACCCCTCTAGCTTGATACAGAGCCCCTGTTTGAGTTTCCTGAGCCATACAGCAAATTCCCATTGTCTATCTATTTTACACATGGTAATGTATGCTTCCAAGTTGCTCCATACATCTCACCCTCTCCTCCCCTCTCCCCATGTCCATATGTCTATTCTCTATGTCTGTTTTTCTCCATTGCTTCCCTGTAAATAAATTCTTCAATACCATTTTTCTAGATTCAATACATATTTGTTAGAATATGGTATTTACCTTCTCTTTCTGACTCACTTCACTCTGTATTAATAGACTCTAGGTTCATCCACCTCATCAGAACTGACTCAAATGTGTTCCTTTTTATGGCTGAGTAATATTCCATTGTGTACATGTACCACTACTTCTTTATCCATTCATCTGTCAATGGACATCTAGCTTGCTTCCATGTTCTAGCTATTGTAAACAGTGCAGCAGTGAGCAATGGGATACATGTGTCTTCCTCAATTTTGGTTTCCTCAGGGTATATGCCTAGGAGTGGGATTGCTGGGTCATATGGTGGTTTTATTCCTAGTTTTGTAAGGACTCTCCATACCATCTTCCATAGTGGCTGTATCAACTTACACTCCCACCAACAGCGCAAGAGCATTCCCTTTTCTCCACACCCTCCCTAGCATTTATTCTTTGTAGACCTTTTGATGATGGTCATTCTGACCAGTGTGAGCTGATACCTCATTGTAGTTTTGATTTGCATTTCTCTAATAATGAGTGATGTTGAGCATCTTTCCATGTGTTTGTTAGCCATCTGTATGTCTTCTTTGGAGAAATGTCTGCTTAGGTCTTTCCCCCACTTTTGGATTGGGTTACTTGTTTTTCTGGCATTGAGCTGTGTGAGCTGCTTGTATATTTTGGAAATGAATCCTTTGTCAGTTGTTTCATTTGCTATTATTTTCTCCCATTCTGAGGGTTGTCTTTTCACCTTGCTTATAGTTTCCTTTGGTGTGCAAAAACTTTTAAGTTTAATCAGGTCCCACTTGTTTGCTTTTGTTCTTATTTCCATTACTCTTGAAGGTGGGTCATAGAGAATCTTGCTTTGATTTATGTCATCAAGTGTTCTGCCTGTGTTTTCCTCTTTTCCTCTAAGAGTTTTATAGTTTCTGGTCTTACACTTAGGATTTTAATCCATTTTGAGTTTATCTTTGTATATTTTGTTAGGAAGTGTCCTAATTTCATTCTTTTGCATGTAGCTGTCCAGTTTTCCCAGCAATATTTATTTTAGAGACCAGATTGTTTTTTTAATATATATATATATATATAATTATATAATTTATTTGGTGGCTTAGACTATAAAGAATCTCCTTTATTGTGGGGAGTCAAAACATAACCTTTGGGTTGGAATACAACCACTGTTCATTGGCAAGATTACAAGGATGCCACCACCTTGAACACAAACTACTCAGGGAATATATGAGTGACAGAATTTGAATTATCATCATTAAATGTGCTCTGGTAACAAATACATATGCATATATATATATATATATATAATAAGTAAATATAATTAATATATAAAAGAAAGTGCTGGTCACTCAGTTGTGTTTGACTCTTTGTGACCCCATTGATTATAGCCCACCAGGTTCCTCTGTCCATGGAATTGTAATTCCTTTGTAATTCTATTTCCAAATAATAACCCTTGTTTAAAAATGGAATTTAAACATAATGGCAGAAACAATATTGAACTTGGAATTAAGGGTGTTGAGTTCTGCTCATTAAGTATTTCTCAAATAGACTCTCTGAATCAGAAGCATTGGGAGTATTGCTAAAATGCAGACTCCCAAAACCTGACCAAACACATTAAATTCTAGTCTTTGATGACATGTGGGTAGCTGTATTTTTCAGTCACCTTAAGTGAGTCTTACGCACTCTAAAGTTCAAGATCCTCTTTTCCTATATCTGTTTCCTAAATTTTCCTTGTTTCTTTTATTTCCTATTGATATAAACTGCTCTGTTGATTCCATTGGTCTTTAAATACCATATTTGGGTCATAGCAGTCATTTTTAAATATTATTATTTTTTCTATAAAATAAAAAATAA
This sequence comes from Cephalophus harveyi, assembly GCA_006410635.1. Lineage (NCBI taxonomy): Eukaryota > Metazoa > Chordata > Mammalia > Artiodactyla > Bovidae > Cephalophus > Cephalophus harveyi. Next base: position 218,757 of record SJYT01067639.1, read on the forward strand.
AATCTGTAAATATAGTTAATGATGAATAAAGTTGTAGTCATTTCCTTATGAGCTATTTTGAACTAAAATTTCAGAAAAATTTAATGCTGTGTGATTTCCCTTGCTCCTGATTTTTGTAGGGCTTCCCTGATGGCTCAGCAGTAAATAATCTGCCTGCCGTGCAAGAGACTCAGGAGATGTGGGTTTGATCTCTGGTCGGCAATAATTTAGTGCTGTACGATTTCCCTTACTCCTGACTTTTAGAACATACAAAAAATTTTCTTCCCGTAAAAAATATAATTTTGGTGTTATGTTATGCCCTTAGAAGAAGATCTATAACAGAGATGAAGGAGATACACAATCTTAACGATCACACTGCCACCAAATCCTATAAGGATTCCACAGTCAGGTTTTATTTCAACAAGATTTTGGTACTGAAGAAAAGCACTGAAAATAAAACTAGAATGATTGAAGAGCTTTGAAGAGGGATGAAGAGAATAATAAAATGAACTTATTGAGAGAGGTACTAAAATCAAAGATGATGATGAATCTTCACTCCTCTGTTAGTACCACAAGCTTCATAAGGGCAGCAGATTCTTAGAAAATTCCTGAGTACCATTTTAGCTTGATTTTAAAAATATATATTACTGCTTCTTATTAGCATATTTTTTCTCCTCTTCCATATTATTCTGACTGAATTGTAGGGGAAAAGCACATAATTCCTTTGTAAAAATAAGGAAACAGTAGTATGAAAGAATTTTTTCTTTGTTTTAATTGCAGAGGAAGAAAAGAGGATATAGACCTGAAATTGAGTATTCTTTATCTGGTTGTCTGAGATAATATTTGAGTGTAGCTCAGCTGGTAAAAAAAATCTGCCTGCAATGCAGGAGACCCTGCTTTGATCACCAGGTTGGAAAGATCCCCTGGCGAAGGGATAGGCTGTGAACTCCAGTTTTCTTGCCTGGAGAATTCCATGGACAGGGGAGCCTGGTGAGCTACAGCCCATGGGGTCCTGAAGAGTCAGACATGACTGAGAAGCTATCATTTCACTTCATGACCATAACACTGTTACTGGTCTCCATGCCCTAAATATCTTCCTATCTCATCTGCTAAAAATTTTACACTGAGGAGATTAGATTATAATTTTTCATCAAAGATAATATTAGTTGGAAAAATATAAAAACAGAACGTTCGGCCTGAGACCTTAATGGAAGAAAAGATATAATTTACTTTTGTCTTGGGAAAAATGTGACGTGTGTAGATTAGTCATTTGTAAAAATCACTGACTGAACATAAATCTTCCTTTTCTCTCTACCATTATGGTACTCTCACAACATGGGACCCTTGGGTTAGATATGAGATTTTTAGCTTTAGCAATTGACTTTCAGTTTAGTATAAAATGGTTTTTCACATTTCATAAAATGCATAGTTAATATGATAAAGAACTTAAATTGTTCTAGATATAACTAAGAATACTAGATATAACTAAGAACCTTTCAGGGTATGTTTATCACTTCTGAAATATTGGCTTATAACAACCAATTAAAAGAAACAAATCACAGCTCTAGAGTTTTTATAGTCTCAGATGTCAGAAGCATTCTGCCTTGAAAGTGGATAAACAAATAATTATGAAATATTTATAAGAAATGTTAACATACCAAAAATCAGTGGCTCTGAGGTACTTTCTCCAAGTGCCCCTTTTAAATAACTCATCAATCTGTTTGGCCTCTGTCTATTAGACACATGATATTATTCACACATGTCTTTTGCACTGTGTTTCCTTCTAATCCTTCTGATAATAGATATAAAGCAGATTTCCAATGAATGCCCTAGTCAAAAGACAGAAGTATAGTAAAAGAACAACAAGAAGAAACATGAGGATAACTATTAAGCTACAATTGAAAATAAATTATCAATTATTAGAAAATGATTAGTACATAATCTACTGATTGTGCATGTTATCCTCAGGATAAGATTGTAAGGCTTTTACCCACCAGAAATGACTGAATATGTCTCTACTGTTGTAGTTTTTTCAATTGTCTGGCAGATTTTGGCAATTTGATCTCTGGTTCCTCTGCCTTTTCTAAAACCAGCTTGAACATCTTGAAGTTCACGGTTCATGTATTGTTGAAGCCTGGCTTAGAGAATTTTGAGTATTACCTAACTAATGTGTGAGATGAGTGTAACTGTGTGGTACTTTGAGCATTCTTTGGCATTGGAATGAAAACTGGCCTTTTCCAGTCCTATGGCCACTGCTGAGTTTTGCAAATTTGCTGGCATTTTGAGTGTAGNGAAGCCTGGCTTAGAAAATTTTGAGTATTACCTAACTAATGTGTGAGATGAGTGTAACTGTGTGGTACTTTGAGCATTCTTTGGCATTGGAATGAAAACTGGCCTTTTCCAGTCCTATGGCCACTGCTGAGTTTTGCAAATTTGCTGGCATTTTGAGTGTAGCACTTTCACAGCATCATCTTTTTGGATTTGAAATAGCTCAATTGGAATTCCATCACCTCCACTATCTTTGTTCATAGTGATATTTCCTAAGGCCCACTTGACTTCACATTCCAGTATGTATGGCTCTAGGTGAGTGATCACACCATCTCTTGAGAAATCTGTATGCAGGTCTGGAAACAACAGTTAGAACTGGACATAGAACAACAGACTGTTCCAAATAGAAAAAGGAGTATGTCAAGACTATGTTGTCACTGTGTTTATTAATCACAAGGAGTTGGACAAGACTGAGTGACTGAACTGAACTGAACTGTTGTATTATCTAACTGTTTTTGTTGTTTAGTAACCAAGTTGTGTCCAGCTCTTTGCAACCCTATGGACTTTAACCTACCAGGCTCCTCTGTCCACGGGATTTCCAGGCAAGAATACTGGAGTGCGTTGCCATTTTCTTCTTCAGGGAATCTACCCTACCCAGGAATGGAACCCATGTCTCTTGCATCGACTGCACTGGTAGGTGGATTTTTTTACCATTGAGCCACCAGGAAATCCCACTAAAGAGTATTACTTAGAGCAAATTTTGAACAGCTAGAATTTGAAACACTTTTGTTTCATGTTTACTAAGCCAACGTTATTTGCCAACATGAGGTATTTTCTGAGCATGAAATTTCTAGTTATGTTATGCGTAACTTTTCTAATTCCAACAGCCATTTGACACTTTGTTCCTGATCGTGGACTAGTAGAAGTGAATTCTGTATCTTTGGCAAAGGAATATAACCTTTCTTTGTCTAACTGTTGTAATATTTCTTCTCATTGACATCAGCAATGTCCAAAGTACTCTTATCAAGGTACATATGGTACAGATGGAACAAACATAAAATGATTTATGCATACTTGAGTGTGTCCTACACTTTATTCAATGAAGATGAATTGCTGTACTTTGCAGGGGTGCATTGTCTCTCTCCCTCAAATTCATTCTTAGTAGATTTCAAGAGCTTGTCTTAGGTCTACTGAAAATGTGTTTTAATATAGTACTACTGTTTTTCTACTTTCTGATGTCTGCTACATGATGGATCATTGCAGTGTTCCTCCAGGGAATCTTGGTTGAATTCCATTTTGCTCAAAACTCAGCATACACAAGATTTAGATTTCTCTTAATATTACTTGTTCTTTTGTGGTTTATACTGAAAGATTTCCAACTGTGTATGCGGTAGTCAAGTTTTTGATATCTATGATATAACTCTATTTTCCTTTTGCATGCATATCATTTTATGAGGTCACTAATGAACTTTCTACAAAGTACTTTGGTTAAAGCATTTTAGTACAAAGAGTGGCTTTTAGGGATCAATAATTATGGCAAATAAAGTATTGCGTTAATGTAAGAAAGGAGCATTTATCATTAACTTCATGAATGCACATTATCTTGTAGCTTAATGGACAAGCTCACTTCAATCTATCACCCTATAGAGTATTATCCTTCCTAGTCTGACTGCCGCTTTTATCAGCAAAGTGTTAAAGCGAAGAATTAAGAGTTTTTAAGAAGCCAAAGAAAGACTATGTGATCTCACCCTTAAGCATCAGGGAAATATTTTGGATAAAGTCTGTTCCCTGATGCTTTTAAGTTTAGGGTTGTGAAGGTTCTTTGATTTTTCTTGTTTGATTCTGCCAATGTGCTGAAAGGTCAAATGGGAAAGACAATTAAGTAATTTGGATACTGAAAGACTTATTGTTCCAAAACTTAAGTAGTACACATTCCATTTCTAAAGAAGTCCATAATCATTCCTATTTGTGTGAAAAGAAAACCTTCAGCCAAAACTATTACAGATATATTGAAGTATAACTGTCAATCTACTTAGGATCCAGAGATTTAATTTTAAAGTACTTAAAAATATTTTAATCTTGCTCTAATTGAAGATTCAAAACGTAGTCTTATGTAAACAACAGAAGATCTCTAAAGTGTTTGTAAATCAGTGAACTGGATTTTCTTTTTATAGCAGTTCTTGTTCCTTGTGCAACAGAAAGGAAGGGATCCCATTGATATTGTTATCCATATCTTATCCCATTTTAATAATGAAGCTACCAAAGATTGAAGTACGTAACCAACTTGTTGAATTTTATATAAATAAGTGATAGAACAATTCAGGTATTTTGATTTCAAAGGAAAAGCTAAATGGCACAAAAAATCAGAGGAAATTATAGATTAAATAATCCCCAACCCAAAATAACAACACAAGCTTTGCCTCTAGTTGCTTAGAAAAACCCTTCTAGTACTTTCATATATTTTGTGAAATTATCAATTCTTAACTGTTCAGAACAAGTAAGAGATTTCCTTCCTGGTGTAATTATGAGTATGTACTAAAATGAATAAATAGCATTAAATTTAAAACTTTTCAATTTCAGATAAGGTTTTTACTGAAGAATTAGGTATTTTGCTGAAGAATTTAGGCACTAAAATATTTTAAAATCTTTATTTTGATTTATGTTAATATTTGGGACTTCCCAGGTGGCTCAGTGGTAGAGAATCTGCTTGCCAATGTAGGAGAAGTGGGATTGATCTCTGGCTTGAGAAGATCTCCTGGAGTAGGAAATGGCAACCCACTCCAGTATTCTTGCTTGCAAAATTCCATGGGCAGAGGAGCCTAGTGGGCTACAATCCATGGGGTCACAAAGAATCAGACACAACTGTACAACTTAACACACACACACACAATCTTTTTTAAAGGCTATATCTATCCCATTAAGAATGGCTCATTTGATTTTAAGCTTAATTTACTTTTCTTTTAATCAAAAGCCTCTTCAACATCTGAGATTGCATTATATGTTCAAACTTGATCTATTAATTTAACCATATAATGCTGTAATTATTTATTGGAATATTCACTCCTTCGCTCCTCCCTTCTTTTTTCAGTAAAAAATACATTATATGCCTGTCATAGACTATTCCTTTAATGTAAACATTTTAATCTTTAAATGTAAATGTTAGTTGATGAAATTGGTCTTTGATTATTTTCTTTGAAATAGTCTTCAAAAGATATGTGAAACACTTACTGAGTTTTTTTTCAGAAACTATATTCTATAGTACAAATCCTAGGATCTAGATTTATGCCTGGCAATTCTCCCAAAATGTAGTTAAGCTTTTTTTTTTTTGATAAGACATATGGAAGTCTAGCAAACAAAAATAAAGAACAGTCTTTGCAAATTATACACTTAGTGGCGAAGCATACCTCATTTTCAGTATTATGAAGACACATTTAGTATCAGTCTATTTAAAGGACTATTTAAAAAAAAATAATAGAAAATAAACTTGGATAGCTAATATTAATGTTTACATATATTTTTTCAAATCTGGAACTCAATTTCATTACAATTGTCTTTAAGCATGTTGTATTTATCATATATTACTTATTATTATCTCTTATTTTGGTTAAAGCAAACTATAAGAAAATACCTGGGGTCATCGATAATTAGTCTTTCATGTGATAATCCTTTTGGTGGGAAACATATTCTTCTCATAATTTACTACTAAGTCAAAATTAGATCAATAAGTTTTGTTGTAATCAATTCTGAATGGCTGCAATGGTCAATAAAGAACCATCTAACCACAACAGCATCTGAAGAAAAAGCAGAAAGTATGTATGTTGCTTGTGGCAAATGAAAACATCTTGTCTTTCATAGCCTCCCTAAGAATATTTTGCTTTTAGTGGTAATTGTAAAGTTGAAGCTGCATAAAATTTCCTGCATAAAATTTATTGTGAATCCAGTCAATGGAAAACACTATTCAAGGCAGTCATAGGAATGAAATTTAAACACATCTTATTTTGAAAACTCAAGTATATAGAATTATTTCAGAACTAAATGGAAACACCATGAATAAAGAATTATTTGAAAGGTGGATGTTTTTGCAGTATTGGAATATCAGAATATCAGACAGTTAAGAATATTATAGGTATCAGCTTTAGGAAAATATTTGTTGTTGTTATTCAATAGCTAAGTCATGTCTGACTGTTTGTAACCCCATGGATTGCAGCATGCCAGGCTAGCCTGTCCTTCACTATCCCGTGGAGTTTGCTCAAACTCATGTCCATTGAATCAGTGATGCCATCCAACCATCTCATCCTCTGTCACCCTCTTTTCCACTTGCCCTCAATCTTTCCTAGCATCATGGTCTTTTCCAGTGAGTTGGCTCTTTGCATCAGGTAGCCAAAATATTCAAGTTTCAGCCTCAATATCAGTCCTTCCAATGAATATTCAGGGTTGGTTTCCTTTGGAATTGAGTGGTTTGATCTCCTTGCTGTCCAGGAGATTCTCAAGAGTCTTCTCTAGCACCACAATTCAAAAGCATCATTCTAGAATAAGAAAATATTGGGTTGGTAAAAAAATTTGTTTGGGTTTTTCTATAGCATCTTACAGAGAAATCCAAAGGAATGTTTTGCCACCCCAATAATTCCATGTAGATGGTTTCATGATAAATTATCATGTTGATGGCAGTGTGGGTTGGGATAAGGTGAGGAAAGTTCTTTATTTTTTTATAATTTTCCTCTGGTGTCAACACTCATTATGAGGATATCTCACTTTTACTTTTTATTTAGGTAAAGAAAAGTTGATTATCTTTAACTTTTTGATCCAATATTCCAAATAAGTGCTTCCCAGATGGCACTAGTGGTAAGGAATCTGCCTGCCAATGCAGGAGACATGGAAGACATGGGTTCGATCCCTGGGTTGGGAAGTTTCCCTGAAGTAGGAAATGGCAACTCACTCAAGTATTCTTGCTGGAATAATCCCGTGGACAGAGGAACCTGACAGTCTACAATCCATGGGGTCACAAAGAGTAGGACCTGAGTGACTGGGCACTCATGCATACCAAGTCCCATGTTGAAATTTCTGACATTACTAATGTTCAAAAGAATACAAGTTTAAAAGAGTCAATGATCTTTTCAATTAGTGTAGACATTTAAAATGAAAATAAGTTAAGGCTGGCAAGTTTCTAACAAATCTGGCACATTGAATGTGAATTTATATACCTCTAGGAAAACACTTTGGCTATATATATCATAAACCATAGAGAAGTTTATACTCTTAAACTCTGTAATTCTACTGTTGAAAATTTGCCCTGAGGAAACTATGCAAACTAGTACAGCCACTCTGGAGAACAGTGTGGAGATTCCTTAAAAACTGGAAATAGAACTGCCTTATGACCCAGCAATCCCACTGCTGGGCATACACACCGAGGAAACCAGAATTGAAAGAGACACGTGTACCCCAATGTTCTTCGCAGCACTGTTTATAATATAATAGGACATGGAAGCAACCTAGATGTCCATCAGCAGATGAATGGTTAAGAAAGCTGTGGTAAATGGAATTGTTTCCTTAATTTCTTTTTCTACTTTCTCATTATTAGTGTATAGGAATGCCAGGGATTTCTGTGTGTTGATCCACCTCCCAGAATACAGGAAATAAAAGCAAAAATAAACAAATGGGATCTAATTAAAATTAAAAGCTTCTGCACAACAAAGGAAACTATAAGCAAGGTAAAAAGACAGCCTTCTGAATGGGAGAAAACAATAGCAAATGAAGCAACTGACAAACAACTAATCTCAAAAATATACAAGCAACTCATGCAGCTCAACTCCAGAAAAATAAACGACCCAATCAAAAAATGGGCCAAAGAACTAAACAGACATTT
>SJYT01067639.1:238638-253126 GCA_006410635.1 Cephalophus harveyi
TGAGTCTAAGTGAACTCCGGGAGTTGGTGACGGACAGGGAGGCCTGGTGTGCTGCGATTCATGAGGTCGTAAAGAGTTGGACACGACTGAGTGACTGAACTGAACTGACTGAAGGAGACAAAGAACTGTACACAGAAAATTATTAGACACTAATGAAAGAAATCAAAGATGACATAAACAGATGGTGAGATTTCCCTGTTCCTGGGTAGGAAGAATCAATATTGTGAAAATGACTATACTACCAAATGCAATCTACAGATTCAATGTGATCCCTATCAAATTACCAATGGTATTTTTCACAGAAATAGAACAAAAAATTTCACAATTCATACAGAAATACAAAATACTCCGAATAGCCAAAGCAGTCTTGAGAAAGAAGAATGGAGCTGGAGGAATCAACCTTTCTGACTTCAGATGATACTACAAAGCTACAGTCATCAGGACAGTATGGTACTGGCACAAAAACAGAAATATAGACCAATGGAACAAGACAGAAAGCCCAGAAAGAAACCCATGCACCTATGGGTACCTTATTTTTGAAAAAGGAGGCAAGAATATACAATGAAGCAAAGACAGCCTCTTCAATAAATGGTACTGGGAAAACTGGACATCTCCATTTAAAGAATGAAATTAGGACACTTCCTAACACCACCCACAAAGATAAACTCAAAATGGTTAAAGACCAAAATGTAAGACCACAAACTATAAAACTCTTATTGGAAAACATAGGTAGAACACTCGATGACATAAATCAAAGCAAGATCCTCTATGACCCACCTTGAGGAGTAATGGAAATAAAAACAAAAGTAAACAAGTGGGACCTGACTAAACTTAAAAGCTTTTGCACACCAAAGGAAACTATAAACAAGGTGAAAAGACAACCCTCAGAATGGGAGAAAATAATAGCAAATGAAACAACTGACAAAGGATTCATTTCCAAAATATACTAACAGCTCACACAGCTCAATGCAGAAAAGCAAGCAACCCAATCCAAAAGTGGGAAAGAGACCTAAACAGACATTTCTCCAAAGAAGACATACAAATGGCTAACAAACACATGGAAAGATGCTCAACATCGCTCATTATTAGAGAAATGCAAATCAAAACTACAATGAGGTATCAGCTCACACTGGTCAGAATAACCATCATCAAATGTCTACAAAGAATAAATGCTAGGGAGGGTGTGGAGAAAGGGAATGGTCTTACTCTGTTGGTGGGAGTGTAAGTTGATACAGCCACTATGGAAGATGGTATGGAGAGTCCTTACAAAACTAGGAATAAAACCACCATATGACCTAGCAATCCCACTCCTAGGCATATACCCTGAGGAAACCAAATTTGAGGAAGACACATGTATCCCATTGCTCACTGCTGCACTGTTTACAATAGCTAGAACATGTAAGCAAGCTAGATGTCCATTGACAGATGAATGGATAAAGAAGTAGTGGTACATGTACACAATGGTGCTCAGCCATGAAACAGGAACATATTTGAGTCAGTTCTGATGAGGTGGATGAACCTAGAGTCTTTTATACAGAGTAAAGTGAGTCAGAAAGAGAAAGATAAATATCATTCTACCGCATATATGCAGAATCTAGAAAAATAATAATGAATTTATTTGCAGGGCAGCAATGGAGAAACAGACATAGAGAATAGACATATGGACATGGGGAGAGGGGAGAAGAGGGTGAAGTGTATGGAAAGAGTAACATGGAAACTTACATTACTGTATATAAAATAGATAGCCAATGGGAATTTGCTGTATGGCTCAGGAAAGTCAAACAGGGGCTCTGTATCAACCTAGAGGGGGTGGAATGAGGCAGGAGAATGGAGGGAGGTTCAAAAAGGAGGGGATGTGTGTATACCTATGTCTGATTCATGTTGAGGTTTGACAGGAAATGAAATTTTATAAAGCAGCTATCCGCCAATTAAAAAATAAAGTAGTTAAAATAATCACAAACCATAAAAAACTCTATAGGCATTAAGTAGCTCATTACAATAATGATTATAGTGAAAAACAGAATAAATTTAATCCTGAAAACGTGAGAATAACTAAGTAAAGCAAGATACAAGCAGTGGATGTAATCTTCTGGTGTCACTAGGTAAAAGTTATGAAATTTGTGCAACATGAAAAAGTGTTTGGGATGTCAGACTAAATGGCCTAAAGTGAGAAGCAATATTTTGTGTAATCAGAACTATAAACCCAAGCCCATATGTATATATTCTGGAAAAAAAAACTAAAAAACCTTTTAGATATGTAAATTACATATATTTTTCTTTTAAAATATATGTTGATATTTTAAATGCATGTATTGCATTTTAGTGGATAATTAGCTAATAGTTTATTGATAGTCTTTTGAAGTATTCATGAAAATAGTTCCATCCCAGAGTTCATAGCTTAAGCCTCCAGTAGGTTATATTTAAACACTATGGATTTATAACACTACCTAAAACATATGCAGCGTTGGATGGTTTCAGTGAATCTGCTGGGAAGATACGTGCAATCTGGCGTATCACTTAAGTTTATTAGCTGATAAAATATGTTCTATATATTTAATTTCCTTATATACATATAATTTGTTATTTTGTCAGGCATATTTGTATTTGTTTACAAAAAAATCGTGTATTTTTCACAAAGATAGTTAAATCTTAGTGGATAAACATAGAGCAAGGTTATATTATTTGATACAGAAGAAGATATAAACAAGCAAAATAAACTATGAGATTAAATATACACATATAGAGACATATCTAATCATGTTCCATTCTTTCTTCAGTGTATAACCAAGGTACTTAGACATTTTGGGAGCTCGGCAATCATCAGGACGGTAAACCCCTCAGCTCAGATCAGGGGTTATAAGGTCAAATCCTATAAGGGCCAGGCTCTGGGTACTAATAAACAAAGCTGTTGGGTTTCATTTACAGTGTGTGACCCATCCAAGGAGTGCAGCAGTGACCGAGATCTTGCTCATTGCCTTGGAAGAATAGAGGCTGAGGGTTCAAAGGAAGCCAGACAGACACCTAGAGTTTTATGTGAAAATTCTTCTTAGCATTCAAGTGTGTAAAACAGCATGTTGCTACAACCACACTTATTCCACCCGTCCTCCAAAGCAGAGCTGGAGCTTGAATTCTCTTTCTCAGGGACAAGAAAGGGCTGAAGTTACTCCTTTTTCTTTGTAGTGATCATGACTTTCTTTTAGTAATTAATACAATATTGCTTTTTTTCCTCTCAAAGTATTTGTATTTTCCATGCGTGAAACTATTTATCATTTCATATCTTTGTATTGTTTTGCTAGTATATTAGATTTTAGCTCCTTTAAGGAAGGAACTGTGCTTTGTACACCCTGGTAGCCCTCAGGATTTTTGCCATCATGCACTCATTAAATACAGATTTGATTTCATTTATTGCTTTTACCTTTTGTTCTTAGTATTCATATATCTTCCTGTTTCTCCTTTGGTGTAGTTTAAATTTATTTTTAAAAAATGTGATGGCATCTAGTATTTTCTTAATGCAAACAGATTACTTGAGTTTCTTTTTTGTGTGTGTCAAAGCTTTCAACTGGTAAACATTCTTTATGATTTTGACCAACCCCATCCCAAGATAAATGGCAAGTGAAAAAAATGGGTTTTGTTTTCTAAGTCCTTCAGCGTCTCAAGTGCATCAGAATTGCTTCCTTTTGTGTTGAGCAGCATTGCTAGCCAACCTTAGCACTTTCTGAATTTCACAGTCTAGGTTGCTTTATTTGAAGCATATAGCAGTGAGCTCTGGGTAAGTGGGAAATGCGTTACAATCTGATATACAAACAAATCCTCTGGGGCTCAATAGATGTTTTTATGGGGTTGCTCTGCTCTACTGAATTTCTTTTCCTTGGTGTGTAACTTTTATATCATATTAGAACTGAGAATAATACAAAACTTAGGAAAAAATTTAATCTCAAAATATTTAAGTCATTTTTGAAGAAAACTCAATGGGTCTTCCATGTCTAAAGACAAAGAAGCATGTTCACTGTCTCCTGTTTTACTTAAAAGAGTGGCAGACTTAAATACAGAATGAGAACTCCTGATATCAATATCCACTCTCTATGCCCAGAGTGGATTTACATATCTTTCAGGAAGTCTGTAAGTCTATGGATAGACTGTGAAATTTCAGATTTGGTGTTATCTTTGACTTGACAAAGATATTTCCTGTTTAATCTGAGAGATTTAAAAGACAGTAGTATCCTTATTAAATGCTTAATTGTGTTTATTTAACTGTACTTATCCATCATGACTGTTCTTAAAAATATCTTTAATCAACATAAAGTAAAATATCTTAGATTCTCTTGCTTATACATCCTTTGCCACAAAAGAAATAATTATTTTTCTCTTAATCCTAGTGTAAAAAGCCATTCTCCATTAAGTTAGAGAAGTGAATCTACTTCTGTATGCTTTACTGATTTTTTACAATCTAACAACCTCTCTCAATTTCTGTTCCTGCATGTGCAGTCTACACAGTGGAATTCCTCATCTCCACTTATAGAATTATCAGGGCTTAAGTTTCAATTGGTGGCCAACACTGAATATTTGGTAATTTTACATGAAATTTGTCTTCTGTTTGAAAGTTGGAAAATCCAAAATTATATGGTTCACATTTTCTATCACACTGATCTGATAGAGTATAACCTTTCTGACAAATCCGGAAATAAATAAACCATATACATAGTCCAGGTTTCTAGGGTCCTTTCTGCTAGGCTTGCACTGGGCTAGGGCGGGTAGAATGAATTTTGTCTTGATCCTAAGAACAACTGTTTCTTGAGATCCCTGGCTTTTGTGAGTGGTTGCTGCTGCTGCTGCTGCTGCTGCTAAGTTGCTTCAGTCGTGTCCGACTCTGTGCAACCCCATAGACGGCAGCCCACCAGGCTCCCCCATCCCTGGGATTCTCCAGGCAAGAACACTGGAGTGGGTTGCCATTTCCTTCTCCAATGGGTGAAAGGGAAAAGTGAAAGTGAAGTTGCTCAGGCGTGTCTGACTCTTAGTGACCCCATGGACTGCAGCCCACCGGGCTCCTCCGCCCATGGGATTCTCCAGGCAAGAGTACTGGAGTGGGGTGCCATTGCCTTCTCCATTGTAAGTGGTTACTGTCTTATTAATCTTAATGACATCGTAATAATTTGTCTGGTTCTTTAGTTTCCTTGCTTGTACTTCCATAATACCCTGGATGAGCTACTGAGCTCTCCTGTATCCACCTGGAGCTCTGCAATGCCCTGCCTTGCTAAACTCTGAATGGCCTTTTTTAGATCACCCTCCACCCTGCTATCCCTGTCCCAGCACTTTTTCCTCATAATGATTTATTTTGTGGCCATAACTTTATTCTGAAGTTCAGTGGACTTACAGAGGGGATGGAGGAAAAGAAGAGAGGTGACAAGTAAGGGCACAAAGTAGTAGTGTGTGAAGGCAGATTCTCCAAGTTCAGAAGGATTGAAAGACCCTGCATTAAAACAAAGGGGAGCTTCTCAGGTGGCTCCGCGGTAAAGAATCTGCCTGCAATACAGGAGAGGTGGGTTTGATCCCTTGGTTGGGAAGATCGCCTAGAGGAGGACATGCAACCCACTCCAGTACTCTTGCCTGGAGAATCTCTATGGACAGAGGAGCCTGGCGGGTTACAGTCCATGGGGTCACAAAGAGTCAGCCACAAGTGAAACAACGAAGCTTGAGCTTCTCACTAGTGTTGGCGTGGCTGGCTCTCTGTGCTTCAGCCACCTCCATAGGCCTCTTTTACTAGCCTAGAATGTCTTAACATTCACTCATGGAGCTTTAAATATTCCATGTTGGCATGTCCTGGACTAAGACCCGCTCTTGCTCCCTTGTTTGGAAACCAGCTTTCATTGGTGAGAAATATTCTCCTCGGATAAAATACTGAGTTATAGTGATAAAGAGAAATAATAACTGAAGTTACGAGAGATTTGATATCCTGACTTTATCTCATCCTTAGTTCTCTTTCCACATAAGATTTAGAGCTTGCACAGGTTGAATGAAACTAAGTTTAATGGCCAGCACTGAAAAATTTGCTTAAGTCCTGGCCCCCTACACTGCTCCCCTTAATGGGCACTTGCCTGCCTGACAGCTTGTGTGGACTTGGATTCTAATTTTTTTTCTTAATGCAGCTGAGAAGTTCTGATCTTTTCAAACACCTTATTCAATAGTGAAAAAGATCCAAGAAAATAGATGCAGCAGAGAAGAAACCTAAACATTCTTGTTTACAAAGGTATAGCTTGCTCCTTGGAGAGGACAGGCCTCATCAAATTCCACATGAAGTGATAATCACAGCTCTTATTTTCTGAGTGTTTAGCCATCTGCCAGGTACCATATTGGGGTGAGATTTATTTATGTATTCATTAAATCTTTACAAAAACTCTACAGGGTAATGATATTTTCTCCCATTTGCCAATAGGAAACTGAGGTTGAGAGGCAAAGTAACTCTCAATATATCAGCACAGCTTATTAATTGAAAAGCTGGGCTTTTACTCCAGACCTGATTCTAAAGCAGGCATTTTCTTATTTTGCCATAATGAGAAAAATAGTAGCTGAAGCTTTTTCTTTCTTTGCTGCAGGCCTGCAAAGGCAACCAGACTCACAACTTCTTTAACATCTGTTCCCTAGGATGCCAGACTTGGTATCTTGAAATCCTGAATGAATGATGTTGCACATTTCTGTGAAAGGCTTGCCTTTCCAATTGTGTGTGTGTGTGTATAATAAGATGCATCCTTTTTGAATCTTTTGAAGCTTACAGCCCCACCTATAGGAGACTGATCTTATATGGCCCTAATATCCAGTTGCAGTCTTGGCCTTCACCTTGTAATGGCATTCATTCTGAAAGTGTTTCCTTACAGGGTTCAGAGTGGGAGAGGGGAAGCCTACATATCCCATGTTGAAATCTGGGTTGGCTGGAAGGGAGTGTGAGCCCTGTAGGAGGAAGGTCAAGCTGAGTACTGCTGAGTGTTCTCTGTAGGAATAGGTGGGAATATGGGTGTGGGGGAGACAGGAAAAACACATTTCTCCTGGAGAGGATCTTGGGCCTTCCTAGTTTTTAGGTCTTGAAAGGATATAGCACAGCAAAAGCAGTCTCAGAGCAGTGGGAAGGCGTATTTTAATTCTGTGTTTTCTGGGTTTCTCTTGCGTTCAGATCTGCATTCCCCTCTCCCCCAGATTCATATGTTAAAATCCTAATGCCAGCTGTGATGCTGTGAGGAGGTGGTGCTCCTGAGACTTGCCTGATGATGAGGGTAAAGTCCTCATGATAGTGCTCTTACAGAAGAGACCCCACCAAGACCCCTTACCCTTCTGCCACGTGAGAGCACCATGAAGAGGCATTAGCTGGGAACCAAGCAACCACCCAGGCACCCTGACCTTGGGCTTTTCAGCCTCCACATAACTGAGAAATTTCTCTTGTCTGTGAGCCACCTGCTCTATGGGGCTTTGTGATCGTAGACCGAATGGATTAAGACAGATAGTTACAAAGAGAAGCAGTTGTGCTGATGTCCCAGGGGAACATGGAGCCGGTGCAACATCACGCACTGGGAAAGTATGGAGGAAAAACCGTGCCGTCGGCACACAGACCGGACTGTGGCTGGAGGTGTCCAGACAACAGATTTCTGATTTGAATGTGACTTTTATACAAAGTCTTCTCACATCCCTGCCTCTCTTCTCAGTGGAGGATATATCCTGGGGTATTTGAACAGCAGGATCAATGGAAAGAGGGGGAGTATGAATAGAGAGGACCAGCACCACCCTGTGCTGGGCGTTCCTGGGGGTATTGGGCTGATACAACATTATTGACATGGGCCATGTGATGGACACTGTGATAAGCCACCCAGATTTCCACTTTAGGGCTGGAGGATTTACTTCCCCGGTTGCTAGGAGTGCTATTGGCAGAAAGACCGCAGCTGTCATCTCTCTACAGAATCTGCTTCTGCTGAGAAGTAACTCAACCAAGGTCGCACTCCAATAATGACTGATCTACATGGGATATAAAAAAATGCTGGCCTTCTCTCCTCGACTCAGGCCAACTCTGAAGGATCGTTCCAGCTTTACAACTTCTCAGAGAGTTGGTTAAGCCTCCACGGAGACTGCATTGATGCTCAGCTTCTCCTTTTGTCTAGTTTTGGTTTTTCTTTCCTCCTTTCACAGATATTGAACCTGAGAAATTCCTAATAACTGCCTCACACACTAAACTCTGCCTCAGCATTTTCTTCCTGGGGAAATCTGACATGTGACAGACACAAACAGGGTGTAGAGCAGTGAAAGCTTCTCCAGTCACAGCTGCAGGTGGTCCAGTGGCCCATAAGGATTGTTCTAGCAAGGAACAGTTCATGAGCTGCAGAGTTGGAGGACAGTTCTTCCTAGAATGATTACACCATCAAGTAATATAATGAACAGCTGTATATATGTATGTGAAATATTCTTACAAATACCATGCCTCATTTGTTTTCCTTCCAGAAACTTCTGAGGATTTTGGAAATATATGGTAGGTTTGCTTTATTTAGAGGCCAGTGGAGGAGACACAAGGCTTTCTCTGTAGAAGACTGATATATGATATGTGAAAATTTTCCCAATTACTCCATTCATACTGATTTTTCTTGTTTCTAAAGATATAATTAGTTTCTTATAATATCTAATGATATGAGAGAATATCATCATGTTGTATTGTATTTCTTTTGTTACTGATGAAATTAAACATTGCTTGCCAGGTATTTATTGACATCTCCTTCTTCTTGAGAAGTTAAAGACCCAGACAATGTGCTAGATATCCAACACCTGTTAACTCACTTAATAAACATAACACTTGAGCTGATGTTCCTTTTTGTCCATTCATTAGGAGACTTCTTTACTCCTATTGGGTTATGATCTGGTGATGCAGAAATAAAAGTTGGTATGTATCTTTTCCCTTAACAGCTAAAAAACCCTACTCAACTTCATATCACTCAAATGAGTCATGTAAAGATGGATGCTCTCTTAGAAGTGAACTTCACCATTTAAAAATGTTAAACATTTCAAGAAACGGAGCCACAGAGAATGAGAAGACCCTAGCTGCTAGGACTGGTTGGGACTGGGCTGGTTTCTGGACTCTGATTGCTGGTCCTGTCCTCTCTCTGTTATGTCATTTTTTCTTTACACACACAGATGCCATCCAGGGACTGATTGTAGGGAAGTCTCTAGATTAAAATTAAAATAACCATCATGAAAGAAAAAAGACAGGACTGTCAAGAAATAACTTTAAATTTGAACACACAGAGCTTTAGACCTAAAGGTCATGCTTACTTCACAGCACAAGTGGAGAAAGTCTGTTAGATGAGGAAATATACCTCTTGTTCAGGGTGACACAGATGAAAGATTTAAGTGGCCTTTAAAAAATATTGCTTTCCCAAACTCTCAGAAAACTTGTCAAATTCTCTAACTCTAGCAAACTATAGTTTAAAAAAGCAAATATTTTGCATATTATAAAGATGATAAGTCAACAAATAAATATCATATAGTATATATTTATCTTTCAGCTGCTTTCCATCCAGCATCCATTTCCAATCAACACCTTGATTTTCCTGAAAAAGATACAAATTTCTTTTATTCTAACTTTCATTTTTTCCACTGTAGTTCACAGAAAAAAATTACATCACAGCCTACCAAACACATTTGTATTTATATAAAACTAATCAAGTTTCAACAAAAAATATTACTAATGGTAATGCACTCTGATATTTTTATTTCTGTTCTATATTAGTGTATTTGAAAAAATTGCTTGCAGTCCATTGTAATGAGTGTATGGTCCACAAATGAGATATTATTTACAGTTTGAAAAATACCCATCTAATTCAGTACAATTTGAGGGTGGTTGAATTGATCTCGGGGGTGGCCAGATTACTGCCAACAGAGATCCTCGGAGGGATGAGGGAGTAGGGATGGGTAACCCAGACAGAGCCAGTGAGATGGAAGGAAACTTCTGATAAGACAAAAAGATATGAATTTTATAAATTCAAAAGGTCTTCACTACCATTAGGGTTGGAGAAGGAAATGGCAGCCCACTCCAGTATTCTTGCCGGGAGAATTTCATGTACAGAGGAGCCTGGAAGGCTACAGTCCATGGAGTCCCAAAGAGTTGGACAGGACTGAGAGACTAACACACACCATCAAGGTGGGATGCACTATGGCCAGTCACCGTGTGGAGCCGAGGCTGACGCTTTTACTACAGAAGCAGAGTGGAGGCTTGGAGAGGAACCGATCCTGCGTGATAATCTTGGAGTCACACTATCCAGTCACTTTATCAGTTATGTTTCTAGATAGTTCAGTTACATAAGCCAATAAATTCCTTATATTGTTAGGCAGTCTCACAGGGTGAAAATTTAAATTTGTAATTTATAATTTTATCTATTACTTTCCATATGATTATAAACAGACTTTTTTTTTTTAAGATCTAAGTCACAGTTGGGAATTATTCATAAGAGGCAAGATTAAATGATCTGTTTCAGTTCATTGCTTGCCTCAGTGAATTCTGGATCAAAATGAATCTCACTGACATTGACAACTTAAGCTCCTAAGGAGGAACTTATTCTCCAAAGACTCATTCTTGGGAGAAATAAAAACTTTGCTCTGAGTACAGGGGTCATGTCTGTTAGGAATGTAGGTGATGTCACATTGGACATTCACTGTAGACAGTTAAAGAAGATTAGTGTGTGCTTCTAAAGACTAATGGAAGTAACTGAGGGAACAAAGGGTATGGTCCTTCAGTTCCAGAAAGTGGAGTGGTTGAGGGTGTAGAGGGATGCACGCCAGTGTCATGAATATATTTTTGAATGGATTACAGATCTGTAGGAAGCGCCCTATCTAACAAGTGCTCAGTGACCCTGTAAAGCTTGGGACATTAGGAAGTTATAAAAAGAGACGGATGTGTTGTTGTTTTGTGTGGTGGATAACCTAAGTATTACTTTGTGTTCTGAGTTTGGTGGAACAAAGTTTAGACACGTCCTACATTGATTTGACTTCTACCAACATATAAAAGTATAATTGAACTTGCTAATTTTGGTTGTGAAGTGAAAATTACTCTTGAACTCTAAAAGTCATACTGAGAATGAAGATGGTGAGACATTGGATCCAGTACTTACTAGTTCATAATCTCTGGTTAATTTGGGTCTTTAATAAACCACTCAGATATCTCTGTGTATAAGGATGTACGCTTACCTTCCAGGGCCTTTCTGGGAAAGCAGCACAAGATATGGAAACAGGCTTGAAGTGAGAAGTCCTGACTTTGCTTATTGTCTCTTTGGTTTCTCAGGTGGCTCGGTGGTAAAGAATCCTCCTGCCAATGCAGGAGATGTGAGTTTGCTTCCTGGGTTGGGAAGATCCTCTGAAGAAGGAAATGGTAACCCATTCCAATATTCTTGCCTGGAAAACACCATGGGCATAGGAGCCTGGCAGGCTACAGTCCAAGGGGTCACCAAAGAGTTGGACATGACTGTTTTTGTGACATTTAGGGGCTCTTTATATTGTTCTTTGGAAATGAGGATAACACCAGTGGCTGTTAATGCTGATTTCATTGAGATCATTGTGTCTGTTAGATGGGAAATGCAGGTAAAAATGCTTTGAAAACTGTAAAGAACTGTATAAATATAAGAAATTATCTACATTTGTAGAAAGAAAACTAACCTTGCTTTTCACAAATGCCCTGTCAGTATTAAAAAAAAAAAGTTAAACAAATTGTTAATTATAGAAGGCCAGAAATTAAAGGGTATCAGTTTTTCCAAGCTCAATATCCTTGATTCTGATAATGAGTATGTTATGATGTTTTTATTTTTAGATAACTTTGTCATTAATCTTGGCAACTAATTACCAAAAGTGTTAGAGAGTAAAGCTCCATAAAGGGTTGGTAAAGTACAGCAGTGCTTTTGTCTATTATTCTGTTCTATTCAGCATACAAGCACATTGCTTTAATCATCCGGTAATGTTAGAAAGGATTTTAGAGATCCCTAATCCAGTCTTAGCATTTTGCAGATCAAAAAACTAATATTAGGGTAGTTGAGTGCATTGTTAAAAGATATAGAACTAGTTTTTGAGAGAGCTGGAACTGATAAATAGGTTTTTTTGTTCCTAATTTATTTATCTCAATGATTCATGTTGATTCTCAAGGAAAAAACAAAATTCTAGCTAGAGTAGTTTTAATTCTGAGGTTTCCAAAACCTAAA
The DNA here is from genome assembly GCA_006410635.1 of Cephalophus harveyi. Classification (NCBI taxonomy): domain Eukaryota; kingdom Metazoa; phylum Chordata; class Mammalia; order Artiodactyla; family Bovidae; genus Cephalophus; species Cephalophus harveyi. The sequence continues at coordinate 250,848 of SJYT01067639.1, forward strand.
TGCATATATTGTTTCTATTGTCAGAGAAATAGCTGAGTTATAGTGTGAAGTACTATGTATACCAGTTGTAAAAAAGCTAGTGATTGCAGGACTGGAGAGAAAAGTCCCATTTGATGACTACTGATCATAAAGTCACTTTCAGTCTCAGAATAAAATAATTAGAAAAATTATGTTGTTACTCTAACATTTTCTTTGCTCCAAAAGTTAGTGGTGATTTCCAAAGGTAGGGACTGATTAATGAAACCAACGGATTGTTTAGGAGTCCAAAAAGATCAACTGGACACTTATTCCCTCCTATGTTCTGTGCAGTTAGAAACCCATCCCTCACTGGTTTTGGCAGGAATCTGGAGATTTCTCGTTTTGGGAAATTGAATCAAGAGACCATACGCCAGGGACAGCAAGAATAGCAGCTGGAGGTGCCATACCAAAAAGAGGAGCTTATTAAAAGCCCACATATTGAGTGGTGAGGCCACCCAGACCTCTTGTGTCTGTTAGACTTGTATCTCTTGGCACAGTATTGCTGGAGGATTAAAGTTAGTCAACAGATTATAGCTCCTCAGAAAAGATACATGATTACTTACCTTTGTGGATATCTCAGCAAACCGGCTGGGTTCCCCTAAATAAAATGCACCCACGCGTGTAAAACTTTGAATCTGCCAGCTATTATCCCTTAAATATGAATAAATCAAAGATAATAGCTAAACATTTGAGAGGTGCCTCCAACATAAAATACTGAAATAAAAAACAAATCAACAGACAGTGAAACTCAGAGAAAATGCAGAAAGTAGAAAAGAACTTCAAAGGAGATAATATTTACTCATAAATTTAGATGGGAAATGCAGGTAAAAATGCTTTGAAAACTGTAAAGAACTGTATAAATATAAGAAATTATCTACATTTGTAGGAAGAAAACTAACCCTGTTTTTCACAAATGCCCTGTTAGTATTAAAAAAAAAAAAGCTAAACAAATTGTTAATTATAGAAGGCCAGAAATTAAAGGGTATCAGTTTTTGCAAGTTCAATATCCTTGATTCTGATAATGAGTATGTTATGATATTTTTATTTTTAGATAACTTTGTCATTAATCTTGGCAACTAATTACCAAAAGTGTTAGAGAGTAAAGCTCCATAAAGGGTTGGTAAAGTACAGCAGTGCTTTTGTATATTATTCTGTTCTATTCAGCATACAAGCACATTACTTTAATCATCCGGTAATGTTAGAAAGGATTTGAGAGATCCCTAATCCAGTCTTAGCATTTTGCAGATCAAAAAACTAATATTAGGGTAGTTGAGTGCATTGTTAAAAGATACAGAACTAGTTTTTGAGAGAGCTGGAACTGAGAAATAGGTCTTTTTGTTCCTAATTTGTTTTCCTCAATGATTCATGTTGATTCTCAAGGAAAAAACAAAATCCTAGCTAGAGTAGTTTTAATTCTTAGGTTTCCAAAACCTAAATGCATATATTGTTTCTATTGTCAGAGAAATAGCTGAGTTATAGTGTGAAGTACTATGTATACCAGTTGTGAAAAAGCTAGTGATCGCAGGACTGGAGAGAAAAGTCCCATTTGATGACTATTGATCATAAAGTCACTTTCAGTCTCAGAATAAAATAATTAGAAAAATTATGTTATTACTCCTAACATTTTCTTTGCTCCAAAAGTTAGTGGTGATTTCCAAAGGTAGGGACTGATTACTGAAACCAACGGATTGTTTAGGAGTCCAAAAAGATCAGTTGGACACTTATTCCCTCCTATGTTGTGTGCAGTTAGAAACCCATCCCTCCCTGGTTTTGGCAGGAATCTGGAGATTTCTAGTTTGGGGAAATTGAACCAAGAGACCATAGGCCAGGGACAGCAAGAATAGCAGCTGGAGGTGCCATACCCAAAAGAGGAGCTTATTAAAAGCCCACGTATTGAGTGGTGAGGCCACCCAGACTTCTTGTGTCTGTTAGACTTGTATCTCTTGGCACAGTATTGCTGGTAGATCAAAGTTAGTCAACAGATTATAGCTCCTCAGAAAAGATACACGATTACTTACCTTTGTGGATATCTCAGCAAACCGGCTGGGTTCCCCTAAATAAAATGCACCCATGCGTGTAAAACTTTGAATCTGCCGGCTATTATCCCTTAAATATGAATAAATCAAAGATAATAGCTAAACATTTGAGAGATGCCTCCAACATAAAATACTGAAATAAAAACCAAATCAACAGACAGTGAAACTCAGAGAAAATGCAGAAAGTAGAAAAGAACTTCAAAGGAGATAATATTTACTCATAAA
>SJYT01067657.1:1652-20644 GCA_006410635.1 Cephalophus harveyi
GACACCCTCTCTCAGAGTTTATATATCTAAAGAATCATGGATCATAAACAAAAGGAAGAATTTCAGAAAGAAGAGGTTTGGAATATGAAGAGCTTATACTGTAATCCCAATATAAACTATCACTTCAAACATTTTTCTACTCTTTATTTTTCATACTTTTCTACTGTTTATTTTTCAGATGTCAACCGTCTGAAAAAGGTAAGAAGTAAAAAAGTAAGTAGTAAAACTGGTCAACTTTCTTAACTATAAATTTGAACACTGAATCAGGTAGGAGAATGAAACAGGTTCAAAGTAGCCCATAGTTCTGATTTCTTGTTAGTGTTAAATTTACATACAAAGGACTTAGAGTTGATTTCCTATTTAATGATGGACACTGTATTTGTGGATTCTGAAGGCTCTCTACTGCCTACATTTTAGCGCCATACCTCTAAATATTCATCAAAGTAAATGAGTAATCTCTAAAGATGCAGTGAAATAAATTATTTAGTACAGAAAGTCTGATTGCTGTTTTGTTTAAACGTTAGGAAAAGGTTTTTCCCCAAAAAGAATTTTTGATACACTTTTGTTTCATGGATAGAGAACCAAAAATAACCTTTGGCATATCATGTGTATCTTAAGCAGGAGTGATAACGTTTAACAATATACAAAATACACATGGTTATTAAGGAAAGCTACTCTGAATCCTTTGGTGCCAGCTTTCAGTAAAGGTGTAATAAAGGTTAGATAATTACTCAAAATATTCTCTAGCTATAAAGATGAATGTCCCATGGGATCCCTAGAAATGTTTCCTAGTTAATTCACTTTTTTATTGAGGTCACATCAAATCTTTTTCTTGTCCACTCATGGAGTTCCCAGACTTTGTGTATGTGCTCAGTTATGTCCGACTCTTCGCAACCCCATAGACTGTAGCCTTCTAGACTCCCCTGTTCACTGAATTTTCCAGGCAAGAATAATGGACAGAGTTGCCATTTCCTCCTCCAGGGGATCTTCCTGACCCAGGAGCTGAATTCATGTCTCTTGCATTTATAGATTGCTTCTTTACCATTGAGCCATCAGGTAAGCCCCAAAACAACAATGCTCTCCCTCAAAATATTATTGTCTAGATGGGAAATCCTCAGCTGCAGGATTCTGGTTCCCATGAGAGATATCATTTCACTGAATTTCTCCTCCTAGGAATGACAGACATCCAAGTACTGCAGCCTGTTCCCTTCATGATTTTCTTTGCAATTTACATTGTCAGTGTGGCTGGGAATGGAGTCATCCTGATGGTTGTCATCTCTGATCCAAGACTCCATTCTCCTATGTATTTTTTCCTGGGAAACCTGTCATGTCTAGATATTTGCTACTCCACGGTGACTCTGCCAAAGATGCTAGAGAACTTCCTCTCTACACACAAAGCAATTTCTTTCTTGGGATGCATAAGCCAGCTTCATTTCTTCCTCTTCCTAGGCAGCACTGAGGCCATGTTGTTGGCCATGATGGGCTTTGACCGCTGTGTGGCTATCTGTAAACCACTTCGCTACACTCTTATCATGAATCATCAGGTCTGTACCCAGATAGCTGTCACTATCTGGATCACTGGGTTTGCCCATGCCCTACTGCACTCAGTAATGACCTCTCACTTAAACTTCTGTGGTTCCAACTGTATTCATCACTTCTTCTGTGATGTTAAGCCATTGCTAGAGTTGGCCTGTGGAAACACTGACCTCAGTGAAGGGCTATTTCATTCTGTGACAGGGACCATTGCCATGGGCCCATTCTCTCTAACGCTTCTTTCCTATTTCTCAAGATAATGAATTCCCCGAGGAGAATTCTTTTATATTGCAAGGAAAGACAGGTAGCATGTTAATTTTTATAATAATCTTCACAAACCCAAGGGACACTCTCTTAGGGATGATATGTTTAAAGATCCGTGGATCATAAAAATGGGCAGAATTTCAGCAAGAAGAGGTTTTAGAAGATGAAGAGCTTATACTGTAATCCCAATATAAACCATCACCTCAAATATTTTTCTACTCTTTATTTTTCAAGTATTTTTATACCATTTACTTTTCAGGAGTGTCAACTTGATAATCCTTCTTAACTGTGAATTTGAACACTCAACCAGGTAGGAAAATGAACTAGGAGACAAGCTGGAGAGTTGTCCATATCATCTGTCTTCTTGCCTGTACTAAATTTACAAGCCAAGGATTTAGACTTGTTTCTTATCTTATAATGAACCTTGTGTTTGTAGATTATGAAGGTTCTTTACTGCCTACAATTTTATTGCCATATCTCTAGATAGTCTCAAAAGTAGATATGTAATCTCTAAACATTTACGATGCAGTGAAAGAAATCATTTAGTACAGAAAGTTTCATTGCTATTTTTTTAATGTTAGGAAAAGGTTTTTTTCTCCAAATGAATTTTTGATAAGATTTTGTTCTATGTAGAGAACCAAAACTAATATCTGGCATGACAATTATATCTTCAGCAGGAGTGACAGAGTTTAACAATTTACAAAATATACTTGGCTATTAAGGAAAATTAATCATAATTATTAATTTCCCCGATGCTGGGAAAAATTGAAGGTGGGAGGAGAAGGGGATGACAGAGGATGAGATAGTTGGATGGCATCACCGACTCAACGGACATGAGTTTGAGTTAACTATGGGAGTTGGAGATGGTCAGGGAGGCTTGACATCCTGCAGTCCATGGGGTCGCAAAGAGTTGGACATGACTGAGTGACTGAACTGGACTGATTAAGGAAAATTACTCTGAATCCCTTGAAGCCAGTCTTTCATAAAGGTGCAATAAAAGTTATATAATTTCTCAAGTCTTTATCTAGTTATAAAGCCTAGAATCCCACAGGATCCCTAGAAATGTCCCTTAATTCACCTTTTTATTTTAGTCACTTAAAATCTTTTGTCTCTCCTCTCAGGGATTTTCCAAACTTCAAATGATTTCCTTTCTATACGGAGCACTTTAATGTTTGCATCTCTATCCAGATTCTTATAGCTCTTATTACTCTCTCATTGTCTATTTTTCTGAAGTGAAACCCTTAAGGTGGTTTCCTACTAAGTCAAGAGACAGAAGTGGGGAGTGCTTAAAGTTTACCCTCTGTTAGAGCTGACTTGGGATGACAAAAGGGAAGCTGTATCAGAATCTAGGAGTTCACAGCCAGATAAGATGGTAGGCTGGCAACAGGCTCTGAATCCTGGGTGAAGGAAAAAATAGCAATGATAAACCTAATGAAGAAAAAAAAGTGGTTATAAAACAGTCCATTACCAACATGCAACCTTAATATTTATGAAGTTAATGGTCCAAATATTATACAACTTCTGGTGCTGTAAATGTTTAAATGAACAATGCTCTCCCTCAAAATACAGTGTCTAGGTAGGAAAATCCTCAGCAGGTGGCCTTTGGTTCTGATGAAGGTGAAGTGGCTCAGTCATGTCCGGCTCTTTGAATTCTCCTGGCCAGAATACTGGAGTGGGTAGCTCTTCTCTTCTCCAGGGAATCTTCCCAACCCAGGGATCAAACCCAGGTCTCCCGCATTGCAGGTGGATTCTTTACCAGCTGAGCCACCAGGGAAGCCCATAGGAGACAGCATTTCATTTTTGTTTTGTCTTTTAAGTGATGCTGAACCAAACCTCGGTCACTGAATTTCTCCTCCTGGGAGTGACAGACATCCAAGTACTGCAGCCAGTTCTCTTCGTGGTTTTCCTTACAATTTACTTTCTCAGTTTGGCGGGAAATGGAGCCATCCTGATGGTTGTCATCTCTGATCCAAGACTCCATTCTCCTATGTATTTTTTCCTGGGAAACCTGTCATGTCTAGATATCTGCTACTCCACGGTGACTCTGCCAAAGATGCTGGAGAACTTCCTCTCTACACACAAAGCAATTTCTTTCTTGGGATGCATAAGCCAGCTTCATTTCTTCCACTTTCTGGGTAGTACAGAGGCCATGCTGGTGCCCGTGATGGCCTTTGACCGCTTTGTGGCTATCTGCAAACCACTTCGTTACACTCTTATCATGAATCATCAGGTCTGTACCCAGATGGCTGTCACTATCTGGATCATTGGTTTTTTCCACGCCCTGCTGCACTCAGTAATGACCTCTCGCTTAAACTTCTGTGGTTATCTGCAAACCACTTCGTTACACTCTTATCATGAGTCATCAGGTCTGTACCCAGATGGCTGTCACTATCTGGATCATTGGTTTTTTCCACGCCCTGCTGCACTCAGTAATGACCTCTCGCTTAAACTTCTGTGGTTCCAACCATATCCATCACTTCTTCTGTGATGTTAAGCCGTTGCTGGAGTTGGCCTGTGGGAACACTGAGCTCAACCAGTGGCTGCTCAATAATGTCACGGGGACTTTTGCCATGGGCTCATTCTTTCTAACCCTTCTCTCCTATTTCTACATTATTATTTATCTTTTCTTCAAGACCCATTCTTGCAGCATGCTTCATAAAGCACTGTCCACTTGTGCCTCTCACTTCATGGTAGTTGTTCTTTTGTTTGGTCCTGTTTTTTTCATTTACATTCGTCCTGCCTCGGGTAGCTCCATGGACCAGGAACGGTTCATTGCCATTATGTACACTGTGGTCACTCCTGTACTAAATCCACTGATCTATACTTTGAGGAACAAGGAAGTGAAGGAGGCATTGAAGAGGATGATCAAAAGGAAACTTTGACTTGAAGAAGTCTATGATATCTTCTGAAGCATAAACAGGCAATGAGACAGTTGAGATGTGATATTATATTGCTTCTCAAATTGTTTATCAAATATATAAATACACATATATAGATAGATATAAATACATATATATATATATGTACATGCTAAATAACACTGTCGTGTCTGACTCTGTGACCCTTTGGACTGTAGCCCTCCAGGATCCTCTGTCCATGGGATTTTCCAGGCAAGAATACTGGAGTGGATTGCCATTTCCTCCTCGAGGGGATCTTCCAGACCTACAAACTAAATCCACCTCTCTTACATCTGTTGCCTTGCCAGGAGGGTTCTTTACCACTAGCACCACTTGGGAAGACCATCTATACATGTGTACCAGGAAAAGGCTTGTCTAGGCAATGGCATCCCACTCCAGTACTCTTGCAGATTGCCATTTCCTCCTCGAGGGGATCTTCCAGACCTACAAACTAAATCCACCTCTCTTACATCTGTTGCCTTGCCAGGAGGGTTCTTTACCACTAGCACCACTTGGGAAGACCATCTATACATGTGTACCAGGAAAAGGCTTGTCTAGGCAATGGCATCCCACTCCAGTACTCTTGCTTGGAAAATCCCATGGACAGAGGAACCTGGCGGGTTGCAGTCCATGAGGTTGCTGAGAGTTGGGCACTACTGAGTAACTTCACTTTCACTTTTCACTTTCATGCATTGGAGAAGGAAATGGCAACCCACTCCAGTGTTCTTGCCTGGAATATATATATGTACATGCTAATTCACACTGTCATGTCTGACTCTGTGACCCTTTGGACTTAGCCCTCCAGGCTCCTCTGTCCATGGGATTTTCCAGGCAAGAATACTGGAGTAGATTGCCATTTCCCCCTCAAGGGGATCTTCCAGAACCACAAACTGAATCCACGTCTCTTACATCTGTTGCCTTGCCAGGAGGGTTCTTTACCACTAGCACCACCTGGGAAGACCATCTATACATGTGTACCTGGAAAAGGCTTGTCTAGGCAATGGCACCCCACTCCAGTACTCTTGCCTGGAAAATCCCATGGACAGAGGAGCCTGGCAGGCTGCAGTCCATGGGGTCACTGAGAGTCGGGCACGACTGAGCAACTTCACTTTCACTTTTCACTTTAATTCATTGGAGAAGGAAATGGCAGCCCACTCCAGTATTCTTGCCTGGAGAATCCCAGGGACGGAGGAGCCTGGTAGGCTGCCACCTATGGGGTTGCACAGAGTCGGACACAACTGAAGCGACTCAGCAGCCGCAGCAGCAGTGTTCAACAATGCATTCTTAGGTAATAGAAATGAAATGTGAACAAATGAAACATCAGCCATGGAAGTCTAATGCTGAATTTATTTTTGAGATACCAGTGATAAAATAGATTTGCTATATATCTCAACAAACTCTTCTCTGGATTTAGTTATAGAAATGTGCCTCTATTGCCCACGTAACGCGTACAGTTTTTTAAGCCTGTCTAAATGACCCCTCCAGGTTAGAACATTTTAATGTGAGAAGTAAAATTATTATGCTTTCAGATTTTGAGAATTTTAATTTAGGACATAATTACTCAGTTAGAAAATTAAATGTTAACTCACCATTTAACATACTATTTAAGGGGAATTTTTAAGAGGTACATCATGATTTCATGTTATCCAAGCAGGGAGGCAAAATAATAAATACAATTATATTGTAATCATGAATGAACAGAAAATAACCAGTAATTTAACTTCAAATAATTTCAATATTTTTGGAACTCAATGGTCAAACTCTCAATTACTATGAAGTGTTATTAAAAATGGAGGCAGGTTGAAAAGACATCTCAAGAACATCTTCTATCTTATTTGTGGTTTATTTTTTTTTCCTCAACTTCTGGTCATGGAAAATGTTGATATACAGAATTTTTTCTACTCTTTTCTTTTGCTTTTATATTCTACCCTTATTTCAACAAACTGTAAAGCAGTGCGACATGATGCAATATAAGAGAAATATTAAGAATAAATAAATCATTATATTCTTTCACTTCTCTGTTCTTGGTCTTATACTTAGTGGCTTTAACTGGTAACATTTTCATTATCACTGCAACTTCCATGGATGGTAGTCTCTGTTTACCTGTATATTTCTTCTGGAAACATCTTTCCTTCTTGGACCTATGCTATGTTTCTGTGACTGTACCAAGGTTCATTTGCAACTTGACTAAGCACAGTAGCAATACTCCCCTCTGGGAAGGCATATTGCAGTGTTGTGCTTTCACTCTCTGTGGTTCTGCTGAGATGGCCATGCTCACAGTGATGCCTTATGATCACTATGTGGCCATCTGTCTGCCTTCCTCTGCGCTCTGAAATCATCATGAATGTCAACATCTGTACTCATGAAATCTTAGTCATTTGGATCAGTGGCATCATCTTTAAAGTTATGCATACATCTGCTACTTTCTCCATCACTTCTATGGTGCCAATATCATTTACAAACTCTTCTGTGTTATCTCCTAGCTCCTAAAACTCACTTGTTCCAATGAGTATGTCAGTGAGTTTGGGGTTACTGGCTTCCTGTCCTTCATGGCATTTCTTTGCTTCATTTCCATTTAATTCACCCACTCACACACACACACACACACATTCTCTGCTGTGTTGAGGATCCCATCTGTTGAGGGCAGAGCAAAGGCCTCTTCCACCTGCCCCCTCCACCAGCTATCATCATATTGTTTGTCTCTACTGGTGTCTTTTGAGATTCTAAAGCCACATACTGACTCTCCAACTGCATTAGACTTTACTTGAAAGTGAAAGTCGCTCAGTCATGTCTGTCTTCTTGTGACCCCATGGACTAATGCAGTCACTGGAGTTCTCTAGGCCCGAAAACTGGAGTGGATAGCCTTTCCCTTCTCCAAGGGATCTTCCCAAAACAGGGACCAAACTCAGATCTCCCATATTGCAGGCAGATTCTTACCAGCTGAGCCACAAGGGAAGCCCAAGAATATTGGAGCGAGTAGCCTATCCTTTCCCCAGCAGATCTTCCTGACTCGGGAATTGAACCATTCTCCTTCATTGCAGGCACATTCTTTACCAACTGGGCTATGAGAGAAGCCTACTATTTTTATATTGTTTTTTATGATATTTTGCTTCCAACACATAATCTGATGATCTAAAGCCTGAGAAACAAAGCCATGAAGGCAGCTCTAATAAAGTTTTCCAGAAAAGAAAAGCCTACCTCTTCTGCTGAGTCACATCTATTCATTCCTCACTGTGAAACAAATCAAAATATATTGGAAAAATATGGCAGAGTCAATCAAGAACTTAAAGCTTAAGCATAAGTCATTATAAGGAAAGTCATACCAATGGACTGTCTCTGAGCAATAATAACATATACTTAGAGTTATCTAAAAATGTAATCATGAATGAACAGAAAATAACCAGTAATTTAACTTCAAATAATTTCAATATTTTTAGAACTCAGTGGTCAAACGCTCAATTACTATGAAGTGTTATTAAAAATGGAAGCAGGTTGAAAAGACATCTCAAGAATATCTTCTATCTTATTTGTGGTTTTTTTTTTTTTTCTCAACTTCTGGTCATGGAAAATGTTGACTTACAGAATTTTTTCTAATCTTTTGTTTTGCTTTTATATTCTACCCTTATTTCAACAAACTGTAAAGCAGTGCGACTTGATGCAATATAAGAAAAATATTAAGAATAAATATAAACTATTATATTCTTTCACTTCTCTGTTCTTGGTCTTATACTTAGTGGCTTTAACTGGTAACACTTTCATTATCACTGCAGCTTCCATGGATGGCAGTCTCTGTTTACCTGTATATTTTTTCCTGAAACATCTCTCCTTCTTGGACCTATGTTATATTTCTCTGACTGTACCAAGGTTCATTTGCAACTTGCCTATGCACAGTAGCAATATTCCCCTCTGGGAATGCGTATCGCAGTGTTGTGCTTTCACTCTCTGTGGTTCTGCTGCTATGGCCATGCTCACAGTGATGCCTTATGATCACTATGTAGCCATCCATCTGCCTTCCTCTGCGCTCTGAAATTGTCATGAATGTCAACATCTGTACTCATGAAATCTTAGTCATTTGGATCAGTGAGGTCATCTCTGAAGTTATGCATACATTTGCTACTTTCTCCATCACTTCTATGGTGCCAATATCATTTACAAACTCTTCTGTGATATCTCCCAGCTCGAAAACTCACTTGTTCCAATGAGTACGTCAGTGAGCTTGAGGTTACTGGCTTCCTGTCCTTGATGGCATTTCTTTGCTTCATTTCCATTTAATTCACCCACTCTCACACACACACACACACACACACATTCTCTGCTGTGTTGAAGATCCCGTATGTTGAGGGCAGAGCAAAGGCCTCTTCCACCTGCCCCCTCCACCAGCTATCATCATATTTGTTTGTCTCTACTGGTGTCTTTTGAGTTTCTAAAGCCACATACTGACTCTCTAACTGCATCAGACTTTACTTGAAAGTGAAAGTCGCTCAGTCATGTCTGTCTTCTTGTGACCCCACGGACTAATGCAGTCATTGGAGTTCTCTAGGCCTGAAAACTGGAGTGGATAGCCTTTCCCTCCTCCAGGGGATCTTCCCAATCCAGAGATCAAACCCAGATCTCCCACATTGCAGGCAGATTCTTTACCAGCTGAGCCACAAGGGAAGCCCAAGAATATTGGAGCGAGTAGCCCATCCCTTCTCCAGCGGATCTTCCTGACTCAGTAATCAAACCATTCTCCTTCATTGCAGGCACATTCTTTACCAACTGAGAGAAGCCTACTATTTTTATATTGTTTTTTATAATATTTTGCTTCCAACACATAATCTGATGATCTAAAACCTGAGAAACAAAGCCATGAAGCCAGCTCTAATAAAGTTTTCCAGAAAAGAAAAGCCTACCTCTTTTGCTGAGTCACATCTATTCATTCCTCACTGAGAAACAAATCAAAATATATTGGAAAAATATGGCAGAGTCAATCAAGAACTTAAAGCTTAACCATAAGTCATTATAAGGAAAGTCATACCAATGGTCTGTCTCTGAGCAATAATAATATATACATAAAGTTATCTAAAAACTATTCTTGTAAATACAGTAGATTTAAATCTCACTGTACAATGTCACAGAGAAGGCAATGGCACCCCACTCCAGTACTCCTGCCTGGAAAATCCCATGGATGGAGAAGCCTGGAAGGCTGCAGTCCAATGTAATAAAGGTTAGATAATTACTCAAAATATTCTCTAGCTATAAAGATGAATGTCCCATGGGATCCCTAGAAATGTTTCCTAGTTAATTCACTTTTTTATTGAGGTCACATCAAATCTTTTTCTTGTCCACTCATGGAGTTCCCAGACTTTGTGTATGTGCTCAGTTATGTCCGACTCTTTGCAACCCCATAGACTGTAGCCTTCTAGACTCCCCTGTTCACTGAATTTTCCAGGCAAGAATAATGGACAGAGTTGCCATTTCCTCCTCCAGGGGATCTTCCTGACCCAGGAGTTGAATTCATGTCTCTTGCATTTATAGATTTCTTCTTTACCATTGAGCCACCTGTAAGCCCCAAAACAACAATGCTCTCCCTCAAAATATTATTATCTAGATGGGAAATCCTCAGCTGCAGGATTCTGGTTCCCATGAGAGATATCATTTCACTGAATTTCTCCTCCTAGGAATGACAGACATCCAAGTACTGCAGCCTGTTCCCTTCGCGATTTTCTTTGCAATTTACATTGTCAATCTGGCTGGGAATGGAGTCATCATGACGGTTGTCATCTCTGATTCAAGACTCCATTCTCCTATGTATTTTTTCCTGGGAAACCTGTCTTGTCTAGCTATCTGCTACTCCATGGTGACTCTGCCAAAGATGCTGGAGAACTTCCTCTCTACACACAAAGCAATTTCTTTCTTGGGATGCATAAGTCAGCTTCATTTCTTCCTCTTCCTAGGCAGCACAGAGGCCACGCTGTTGGCCATGATGGGCTTTGACCGCTTTGTGGCTATCTGCAAACCACTTCGTTACCCTCTTATCTGTACCCAGATAGCTGTCACTGTCTGGATCACTGGGTTTTCCCATGCCCTACTGCACTCAGTAATGACCTCTCACTTAAACTTCTGTGGTTCCAACTGTATTCATCACTTCTTCTGTGATGTTAAGCCATTGCTAGAGTTGGCCTGTGGAAACACTGACCTCAGTGAAGGGCTACTTCATTCTGTGACAGGGACCATTGCCATGGGCCCATTCTCTCTAACCCTTCTTTCCTATTTCTCAAGATAACGAATTCCCTGAGAAATCTTTTATATTGCAAGGAAAGAAAGGTAAAATGCTAATTTTTATAATAATCTTCACAAACCCAGGGGACACTCTCTCTTAGGGATGATATGTTTAAAGATCCGTGGATCATAAAAACAGGTAGAATTTCAGCAAGAAAAGGTTTTAGAATATGAAGAGCTTATACTGTAATCTCAATATAAACCATCACCTCAAATATTTTTCTACTCTTTATTTTTCAAGTATTTTTATACCGTTTACTTTTCAGGAGTGTCAACCTGATAATCCTCTTAACTGTGAATTTGAACCCTCAACCAGGTAGGAAAATGAACTAGGAGACAAGCTGGAGAGTTGTCTATATCATCTGTCTTCTTGCCTGTACTAAATTTTCAAGCCAAGGATTTAGACTTGTTTCTTATCTTAAAATGAACCTTGCATTTGTAGACTATGAAGGTTCTTTACTGCCTACAGTTTTATTGCCATATGTCTAGATAGTCTCAAAAGGAGATATGTAATCTCTAAACATTTACGATGCAGTGAAAGAAATCATTTAGTACAGAAAGTTTCATTGCTATTTTTTTAATGTTAGGAAAAGGTTTTTTCTCCAAATGAATTTTTGATAAGATTTTGTTTTGTGTAGAGAACCAAAACTAATATCTGGCATGACAATTATATCTTAAGCAGGAGTGACAGAGTTTAACAATTTACAAAATATACTTGGCTATTAAGGAAAATTAATCATAATTATTAATTTCCCCAACGCTGGGAAAAATTGCAGGTGGGAGGAGAAGGGGATGACAGAGGATGAGATAGTTGGATGGCATCACCAGTGTAGAGAACCAAAACTAATATCTGGCATGACAATTATATCCTAAGCAGGAGTGACAGAGTTTAACAATTTACAAAATATACTTGGCTATTAAGGAAAATTAATCATAATTATTAATTTCCCTGATGCTGGGAAAAATTGAAGGTGGGAGGAGAAGAGGATGACAGAGGATGAGATAGTTGGATGGCATCACTGACTCAAGGGACATGAATTTGAGTGAACTTTGGGAGTTGGAGATGGTCAGGGAGGCCTGACGTGCTGCAGTCCATGGGGTCACAAAGAGATGGACATGACTGAGTGACTGAACTGGACTGATTAAGGAAAATTACTCTGAATCCCTTGAAGCCAGTCTTTCATAAAGGTGTAATAAAAGTTAGATAATTTCTCAAGTCTTTAACTAGTTATAAAGCCTAGAATCCCACAGGATCCCTAGAAATGTCCCCTAATTCACCTTTTTATTTTAGTCACTTAAAATCTTTTGTCTCTCCTCTCAGGGATTTTCCAAACTTCAAATGATTTCCTTTTTATAGGGAGCACTTTAATGTTTGCATCTCTATCCAGATTCTTATAGCTCTTATTACTCTCTCATTGCCTATTTTTCTGAAGTGAAACCCTTCAGGTGGTTTCCTACTAAGTCAAGAGACAGCAGTGGGGAGTGCTTAAAAGTTTACCCTCTGTTAGAGCTGACTTGGGATGACAAAAGGGAAGCTGTATCAGAATGTAGAAGTTCACAGCCAGATAAGATGGTAGGCTGGCAACAGGCTCTGAATCTCTGGGTGAAGGAAAAAATAATAATGATAAACCTAATGAAGAAAAAAAGTGGTTAGGAAACAGTCCATTACCAACATGTAACCTTAACATTTATGAAGTTAATGGTCCAAATATTATACAACTTCTGGTGCTGTAAATGTTTAAATGAACAATGCTCTCCCTCAACATACAGTGTCTAGGTAGGAAAATCCTCAGCAGGAGGCCTTTGGTCCTGATGAAAGTGAAGTGGCTCAGTCATGTCCAGCTCTTTGAATTCTCCTGGCCAGAATACTGGAGTGGGTAGCTTTTCTCTTCTCCAGGGAATCTTCCCAACCCAGGGGTCAAACCCAGGTCTCCCGCATTGCAGGTGGATTCTTTACCAGCTGAGCCACCAGGGAAGCCCATAGGAGACAGCATTTCATTTTTGTTTTGTCTTTTAAGTGATGCTGAACCAAACCTCGGTCACTGAATTTTTCCTCCTGGGAGTGACAGACATCCAAGTACTGCAGCCGGTTCTCTTTGTGGTTTTCCTTACAATTTACTTTCTCAATTTGGCTGGAAATGGAGCCATCCTGATGGTTGTCATCTCTGATCCAAGACTCCATTCTCCTATGTATTTTTTCCTGGGAAACCTGTCGTGTCTAGATATCTGCTACTCCACGGTGACTCTGCCAAAGATGCTGGAGAACTTCCTCTCTACACACAAAGCAATTTCTTTCTTGGGATGCATAAGCCAGCTTCATTTCTTCCACTTTCTGGGTAGTACAGAGGCCATGCTGGTGCCCGTGATGGCCTTTGACCGCTTTGTGGCTATCTGCAAACCACTTCATTACACTGTTATCATGAATCATCAAGTCTGTACCCAGATGGCTGTCACTATCTGGACCATTGGGTTTTTCCATGCCCTGCTGCACTCAGTAATGACCTCTCGCTTAAACTTCTGTGGTTCCAACCACATCCATCACTTCTTCTGTGACGTTAAGCCGTTGCTGGAGTTGGCCTGTGGGAACACTGAGCTCAATGAGTGGCTACTTCATACTGTCACAGAGACCATTGCCATGGGCTCGTTCTTTCTAACCCTTCTCTCCTATTTCTACATTATTATTTATCTTTTCTTCAAGACCCATTCTTGCAGCATGCTTCATAAAGCACTGTCCACTTGTGCCTCCCACTTTATGGTAGTTGTTCTTTTATTTGGTCCTGTTGTTTTCATTTACATTCGTCCTGCCTCGGGTAGCTCCATGGACCAGGACCGGACTGTTGCCATTATGTACAGTGTGGTCACTCCTGTACTAAATCCACTGATCTATACTTTGAGGAACAAGGAAGTGAAAGAGGCATTGAGGAGGGTGATCAGAAGGAACCTCTAACTTGAAGAAATCTATGATATCTTCTGAAGCATAAACAGGCAATGAGACAGTTGAGGTGTGAAATTATATTGCTTCTCAAATTGTTTATCAAATATATAAATACATATATATAGATAGATATAAATACATACATATATATATATATATATATATATATATGTATATGCTAAATCACTTCTGTCATGTCTGACTCTGTGACCCTTTGGACTGTAGCCCTCCAGGCTCCTCTGTCCATGGGATTTTCCAGGCAAGAATACTGGAGTGGATTGCCATTTCCTCCTCGAGGGGATCGTCCAGACCCACAAACTGAATCCACGTCTCTTACATCTCTTGCATTGCCAGGGGGGTTCTTTACCACTAGTGCCACCTGGGAAGCCCATCTATACATGTGTACCTGGAAAAGGCTTGTCTAATGTTCAACAATGCATTCTTAGGTAATAGAAATGAAATGTGAACAAATGAAACATCAGCCATGGAAGTCTAATGCTGAATTTGTTTTTGAGATACCAGTGATAAAATAGATTTGCTATATATATCAACAAACTCTTCTCTGGATTTAGTTATAGAAATGTGCCTCTATTGCCCATGTAATGTGTACAGTGTTTTGCTGCTAAGTCGCTTCAGTCGTGTCCGACTCTGTGCGACACCATAGACTGCAGCCCATGAGGCTCCCCCCATTCCTGGAATTCTCCAGGCAAGAACACTGGAGTGGGTTGTCATTTCCTTCTCCAATGCATGAAAGTGAAAAGTGAAAGTGAAGTCGCTCAGTCGTGTCCGACTCTTAGTGACCCCATGGACTGCGGCCCACCAGGCTCCTCCATCCATGGGATTTTCCAGGCAAGAGTGCTGGAGTGTGGTGCCATTGCCTTCAGCCTGTCTAAATGACCCCTCCAGGTTAGCACATTTTAATGTGAGAAGTAAAATTATTATGCTTTCAGATTTTGAGAATTTTAATTTAGGACATAATTAGTTAGAATTTTAAATGTTAACTCACCATTTAACATACTATTTAAGGGGAATTTTTATGAGGTACGTCATTTCTTGTTATCCAAGCAGGGAGACAAAATAATAAATAAAATTATATTGTAATCATGAATGAACAGAAAATAACCAGTAATTTAACTTCAAATAATTTCAATATTTTTAGAACTCAGTGGTCAAACTCTCAATTACTATGAAGGATTATTAAAAATGGAGGCAGGTTGAAAAGACATCTCAAGAATATCTTCTATCTTATTTGGGGTTTATTTTTTTTTCTCAACTTCTGGTCATGGAAAATGTTGACTTACAGAATTCTTTCTGCTCTTTTGTTTTGCTTTTATATTCTACCCTTATTTCAACAAACTGTAAAGCAGTGTGACTTGATGCAATATAAGAGAAATATTAAGAATAAATAAATTATTATATTCTTTCACTTCTCTGTTCTTGGTCTTATACTTAGTGACTTTAACTGGTAACATTTTCATTATCACTGCAGCTTCCATGGATGGCAGTCTCTGCTTACCCATATATTTCTTCCTGAAACATCTCTCCTTCTTGGACCTATGTTATATTTCTCTGACTGTACCAAGGTTCATTTGCAACTTGCCTATGCACGGTAGCAATATTCCCCTCTGGGAATGCGTATCGCACTGTTGTGCTTTCACTCTCTGTGGTTCTGCTGAGATGGTCATGCTCACAGTGATGCCTTCTGATCACTATGTAGCCATCCGTCTGCCTTCCTCTGTGCTCTGAAATTGTCATGAATGTCAACATCTGTACTCATGAAATCTTAGTCATTTGGATCAGTGAGGTCCTCTCTGAAGTTATGCATACATTTGCTACTTTCTCCATCACTTCTATGGTACCAATATCATTTACAAACTCTTCTGTGATATCTCCCAGCTCCTAAAACTCACTGGTTCCAATGAGTAGGTCAGTGAGCTTGGGGTTACTGGCTTCCTGTCCTTGATGGCATTTCTTTGCTTCATTTCCATTTGATTCACCCACTCTCTCACACACACACACACACACACACACACATTCTCTGCTGTGTTGAGGATCCCATCTGTTGAGGGCAGAGCAAAGGCCTCTTCCACCTGCCCCCTCCACCAGCTATCATCATATTGTTTGTCTCTACTGGTGTCTTTTGAGATTCTAAAGCCACATACTGACTCTCCAACTGCATTAGACTTTACTTGAAAGTAAAAGTCGCTCAGTCATGTCTGTCTTCTTGTGACCCCATGGACTAATGCAGTCACTATTTCTAAAGCCATATACAGACTCTCCAACTGCATTAGACTTTACTTGAAAGTGAAAGTCGCTCAGTCATGTCTGTCTTCTTGTGACCCCCATGGACTAATGCAGTCATTGGAGTTCTCTAGGCCCGAAAACTGGAGTGGATAGCCTCTCCCGTCTCCAGGGGATCTTCCCAATCCAGGGACCAAACCCAGATCTCCCACATTGCAGGCAGATTCTTTACCAGCTGAGCCACAAGGGAAGCCCAAGAATATTGGAGCAAGTAGCCTATCCCTTCTCCAGTGGATCTTCCTGACTCAGGAATCGAACCATTCTCCTTCATTGCAGGCACATTCTTTACCAACTGAGAGAAGCCTACTATTTTTATATTGTTTTTTATAATATTTTGCTTCCAACACTTAATCTGATGATCTAAAACCTGAGAAACAAAGCCATGAAGCCAGCTCTAATAAAGTTTTCCAGAAAAGAAAAGCCTACCTCTTTTGCTGAGTCACATCTATTCACTCCTCACTGAGAAACAAATCAAAATATATTGGAAAAATATGGCAGAGTCAATCAAGAACTTAAAGCTTAAGCATAAGTCATTATAAGGAAAGTCATACCAATGGACTGTCTCTGAGCAATAATAACATATACATAGAGTTATCTAAAAACTATTCTTCAATGGCACCCCACTCCAGCACTCTTGCCTGGAAAATCCCATGGACGGGGGAGCCTGGTGGGCCGCAGTCCATGGGGTCACTAAGAGTCAAACATGACTGAGCGACTTGACTTTCACTTTTCACTTCCATGCATTGGAGAAGGAAATGGCAACCCACTCCAGTGTTCTTGCCTGGAGAATCCCAGGGATGGGGAGCCTGGTGGGCTGCCATCTATGGAATTGCACAGAGTCGGACATGACTGAAGCGACTTAGCAGCAGCAGCAGCCGTACAATGCCAAGTATGGTGAAAATATAATTTTTTTTTAACTCTGAAGACTCCAACTTAATTATCCTTTCTGACTCATTTCTTTTTTTTTTTTTTTTCTCTTTTGGTTTTCCTGTTTAATTTTTTTATTTTCACTTTGACTCATACTTTGTCTCAGGTTATTATTATCTCCTGTGCTTTCTTTGCTTGGTACACATCTGTCTTTTCCTTCACTTTTAATTTTTCTGGGTCCCTTTGCTTTAGTCAAGACTCTTACTAAATAATGTATAGACAGACTTTGATTCTGTTTCAGCTCAAGGGTCCCTCTTCAGCAGTAAGGTAATTCCTTCAAAATTTCTGTACCACATTTTGTCTAATTTTTATTCCATTGTTTATTGTGCTTCTAATCTCTTATTTTCTTATTGTTGTCTTTGTCATATGTCATTCATCTTTGTCATATGTTCTTTTTCTTCGAGGGCAGTGATTGTAAGGCATCTGTACATTGTTTTCTGGCTCATTTCTGTCAAAGAAAAGAACAACTCATTCTTTTTTCTGAGTTACAATCAAGTTTGGAATATTATCTAGTATGTAAACACATAAGAGAACCACCTGGCCCTCAGTGTTTTCTGTTTAAGGGTCCACCTGATGTTCTATCAGTCTTACAGGGCTTCAGTTGGTAACACACATGGTCACCAGGGGAAAGTCTGGTTATGTCATTTGTGTTGCATCCTTGTCTTTCATGTGAGTGAGAAGTTGAAAAAATACAAGCAATACATGACTCATAAAATGCTTATAGGGATAAATACAAACACAATTACACTAATATTTTTTAAAAGGTACATTTGAAAAATAAGCAAAAAAAAAATCATGTCAATATAATATACAGTGACCAAAATGTAAAAGAATGGATGGTATAAGCAGCAGATAAAATGCAAGAAAAGGCAGAAGAAACTAGCTGACAGATTCAAGAATTTCTCACAGAATGAGAAAAAACATTTTTTTAAAAAGCATGAAAAAGAGCTTAGTTTTCATAAAAGATATGAAGAAATATTCAATATATGTCTAATAATGATTCCAGAAAGATCTACTTTCCATGCAATTGAGGGAATGTGTGACAGGCAATATTCAGAGAAATAACTTTAAAGGCTTTTTCCCCAGAATTCATAAAAATGTAGATCATCAGGTTTCAGAAGCACAACAAAAATTGGCAAGTACAAGTAAAATGAATATAAATGTAGTTATATCATTCTGAACCTATAAAATAATGAAAACAGAAATTTAAAACATCTTAAAACAGAAAAACTGTTTTAAAAATACCAGTTTTATATCCTAGAAGCTTTATTATTTTACCTTTTCTATTTAGTTCTATAATCCATTGGAAAACAATTTTTGTGATGGCATAAGGTGGATGTCATTGTTCACTTTACTCATTGATATCCAATTCACTACAATAATTAATTGGAAACAAACCTTTCTCTCCAAAGAATTTCAGTTGGGGCCTTTGTAAAAAGTTTAGTAATTGTGTATGTATGGGAATTTTCTCTTATCTATTCAATTGATTTATGTATTTATGCTTATTCTATTAAGCTCTATTAATCATTGCAGCTATACAGTTTTTTATATTAAGTCTGTAAGTTTTCTTACTCTGCTTCTTCAGATCTTATGGTCTACTCCAAGTCTTTTGCTGCTTATCCACATGTTTTAGAAACAAGCTTTTAATTAAAAAAAAAAAAAAAAACAATTACAATGTTGACTGAAGTACATTGAATCCATAGATCAAACTGAACAATCTTCTTTAAAAGTTTGCATCTTCTAATTTATATAAACAGGGTAATTTATGAACAGAGTACTTTTCTGTACTTCTTTAGGTCTGTCTCTTATACACATCTAGATGTGTATAAGAGACAGGTGGTCACTCCTGTACTAAATCCACTGATCTATACTTT